>MU388727.1:730828-1224243 GCA_022578815.1 Xylariaceae sp. FL0016 | reverse complement strand
CGCGACTCACGCATGCCCTTGTCGTGGGCTGGGGCACGGGAAGTAAGTATCACTAATAAACAATCACCACCTAACCATACAAAATTCCCCCCCCCCCCCCCCCCCCGCGCGCGTCCAAAGGGGAGGCCAGAAAATGCTCACACGGACTTTCCAAAACCAACCAGACTGGGCCATCGAGTTCGCCAACCTCCACCCCGACGTCCAGGTCCTTGGCACCGACCTCTCCCCCATCCAGCCCGACTGGGTGCCCGCCAACTGCTCTTTCTTCATCGACGACTGCACCCACGACTGGTCCTTCCACCAGCGCTTCGACTACGTGCACTGCCGCGCCCTGACCATGGGCATCGCCGACTGGGACCGCCTCGTCGACCAAGCCCACGCCTTCCTCCAGCCCGGCGGCTGGCTCGAGCTGCAGGAGTTCCACCTCCCGCTCGACTCGCCCGACGGCTCCGTCGCCCCGGGCTCGGCCCTGTGGACCTGGGGCCGCAAGATCAGCGAGGTCTGCGCCCGCCTCGGCATCGACTCCCTGGCCGCGCTCCGGCACGGCGAGCGCCTGCGCCGGCGGGGCTTCCAGGAGGTCGGGGAGCGCTACCTGCCCACGCCGCTGGGGCCGTGGGCCAAGGGCCAGCGGCAGAAACGGATCGGCTGGATGGGGCGGAAGGATCTCTACGAGGGCATCGACGGCATCAGCAAGAAGCTGTTCCTGATGATGGGCGAGGCGAGCGAGGAGGTGGACGACCTCCTGGAGAGGTGCAAGGCGGAGCTTTTGGATTCCTCGATACACGTCTGCATGCCGCTGTACGTTGCCCAGCCGCCCTCCCTGCCGCGCCCGACTTGAGCTGTTGTGCGCAGAAACTGACTGATCTAGGCACGTGATCTGGGGACAGAAGCCGTTCACGGATACTGCTCAGCAAACGGCAGGAGATGCGGACATGATGCAATAGGGTTTCCGACAAGGCGGAGAGGGAGAGCTATCAGGCTCGCAACCCAGTATATATCTTTGATGGCCGAACTTGAGTGACTAAATGGATAACCTGATCACATTGTACCACACACCGGCCATAACATGAACATATAGAGACGAGATAGACTTTGGCTGAGACTCAGGATAGCCATATATTAATAGCTGAGCAGCAATGACATTATAATACACGACCATACAACTACGTTGACGTAAACGTAGTAGGGAAATTTCTTGAGCCACCATTGTTGTCATATTTCGCCTCTGTAGATCTCGTCAGCGACATCATTCAACAAAGACAAAGTTGGCGAAGGAGCAGGTTCAAAAACTCACTAAAGAACGTATAACTCAACGTCACCTCGTTGATCCCCCGCATGTTCAAATCATTCAGCAGATCCGGGTCGAGGTAGAAGAACACCGGCATGTCCACCGTCTCGCCCGCGTTCAGCCGCTGCTCCTCGAAGCAGAAGCACTGGATCTTGCTGAAGTACGGCGCGACCTGGGCCGGCGTGACGCTGTAGGTCGCGACGCCGATGATGTCGCTCGCGCTGCGGTTCGTCGCCGTGTAGAACGCCAGCGCCGTCTCCCCCGGCAGCACCCGCACCTCGCGCTGCTGCGGCGTGAACTTCCACGGCAGCACGTCCGACACCGACGCGTTGAACGTCACGCGGATGCGGCGCGCGTCCGTCACCGGCACCAGCCTCGACGCCGGGTCCTCGTCGCCGCCGTGGCCGGGGGCGCGGATGGGCTGGCCGCCCCAGCCGGTGGTTTGGCAGATCTGGTGGGCGTGGATTGTGTTAGCCTCGCGCCTTTCTTTCGGGGTATTGATGTCTGGATGTATCCCGAATCGGGCGAGACCAGGCGAGGACTTCATGCCAAGAACGACTGGATTGGGAGACGGGGGCGTATACGCACCATCTTGTACATAGGCACGGAGCCATACGAAAAGGCAACAGTGCCGAGGATAATGCTGAGCGTGTAGTACCTGGCCCAACGATTTAGCTTTTTTTCCCCTTTTCTCTTTCCCTCTCTCCCCCAAGTGGAAAGGGTGTTTCTTTACATCGTCGTCCGGTTCTTGTATCTATAGTGTTCGGCCATTCGCTCCATGGACGGTGCTTGCGCTCTCGTGCTGGCGGTCGTTGTCTGCTTCGCGGAGCTACTGTTGGAGATGTGTCGTCGGGATGCTGTCGGTGGTGAGGGCAGTTGCCTGGCACGAGCGGCAGCCCGCCGACATGACGCGCACGCCCATGACGAGGCGCTTTTCTGCAATGAGGGCCACGCAATGCGAGGAAGGCCGTTCATTCTGGCTGGTGGTGCTCGTAGTTGCGGGGGAGTTGTTCTTTGGTGGTGTGATGTCAAGATGGGAAGCTCTATGAATTTCTGGGGCAGCTCGGAAGAATTTACAGGGATCGTTAGCGGGATGCGCCCCGGCTACATACAGTACATTTGCAGAGTCCAGACCTGCGCTTCGGGATGTGACACTAACATGCGCCATCGACAAATTGTTGCATTACGATATGTTCAAATGCAAGATGAGAAATGTTTCATTTGGTTGTACAATTTGATCACGATTTATACAAGGCAAGCCTCTGTGATGATTACTTCTTGGCCCAGGTCGAAGCACGCCTGCTTCATATCTTAGGTTCATGACTGCTTCGCATCTGTCAGTCTCTTTCCCATACCGTTGACTTGCGCTGAAACCCGAGCTCGCGTTCTCCTAAAAAGCCGCCCGAACAGGTCGATCACGAAGACCTGAATCATCAAGATATATATTCTTGCCAACCAGTCCATTATGCCAAGTACAGGCTGCTTTCCACGGCTGTATGTCGAATCCACGAACTCGAATGGCAGCTTAGCCCCAAGATGGTTCTTAGCCACGTGTAGACCACTACTGAACCCATCCTCATGGAACCCGTATTTCGTCCATGCACCGGCGTAGCTTATTCCCCGCGTGTTCTGTATTTTCTCCAGCAGCTCCTGCGCTCGTATCGCTGCCGGATTGTACAGCGGGTGCGAATAGGAATATCGTCCCTGTACTGTCTCTGGCTTTGGCGGCTGTATGGGGTTGAGTGTGACAAGTACGTCGCCGAAGGGTTCCCGTGGGATATGTTGTAGTAGATTCATATTGTAAGTCAACGAGACTTGGTCAATGTCTTTGCCTGTCCAGGGAGATGACATCGTTAGATAGTTCCAAGCAGACCACGAGTTCTCGCGCTTGGGCATGTGCGCAAGATCCGAGTGAAGGACACATGTGTTTTCAGACGTCTGAAAGGCCGACATGATAGATTTCTCTTCTTCGGTAGCCGTAGGCGCAATGATCTGATAGGCCTGATCCCCATGCGTCGCGAGAATGACGTGGTCGAAGAGCTCGGTCTTCCCGTTCTCGAGATGCAGGATGACTTTGTTTCCATGTTCACTATTGGAGATCTGCTTCACGGGAGTCTTCAAGTGCAGATGGTTTGGAGGGAATCCTCTCATAACAGCATCAATGTACGACTTGGCTCCGCCCTCTAGCGTCAGCCAGTCTGGTCTCGTCGAGATCGTACTCAAGAGATGATGGTTCCACCTGATAATTGAGTCAGTACTGAGATCACATACATTGTTCTCGTCATCTTACATGAATCGAACCAAGGTGACTGCCGGGAACTCTAACGCACATTTGTCCGGACTTGTACTCCACTAAACGACTCATGGTCAGCTTTTGAGACTTGTTTCGGACTGGAGCTGCCTTTACTTCAACGGCAAGCCTTGCCATGAAGCTGCCGACACACGGGTTTTCATCCGTGCGGGTGACTCACAACTGCAGCCGTCATGGGTATCAAATAGTCGTTACGGAACGTGTCCGAATATCCTTGCCTATCCAAATATTGACCGATTGTCTCTTCGTCTGCCACCGATGATTTAATACCAGTCGCGAGGTCATATTTGCTATCGTCTTCATCCTTAAGCAAGTCCAGCGCAAATTGGTTGAAGCGGATAATGTCGAAGATCAGCCTCCACATCTTGGGGGAGAAGATGTTCCTCCTCTGGCAGAATATCGAGTCGAGGCTCGTGCCGGCCCACTCAAACTTCCCTTTGTCCCGCGAAACACCAAAAGTCATCTGTGTGGCCACGGTTTTGACATTGATAGCCCTCAGGAAGTTGATGAAGTTTGCTGAACCACAATCAGCAGAGGGCATGGCATTAGGGCAGGGCCTTCCATACGGTATGTTGCAGTATTCAAGACGATGAAGCCGGTGTCGACCAAGGTCCGGAACTTGCCTTTTGTCCATTCCACTGTGTTGGTATGGCCCCCCAAACGGTCCGCTGCTTCGTAGAGATAGACATCGTGATGAGTGCGGTTTAGCGCCCAAAGAGCGCCAATGCCAGCACAGCCACTGCCGACGATGGCGACCTTTTTCCTAGGCACCCAATTAGCTGATGATGTCATCGATTCCAAAACAACGGTAGATAAGATATATGGTCGGCAAGTGAGGAAGGTTTGCAAGAGCACATGAACATCATATGTACAGGTTTTATGTAGGCTTGTTGGGTCAAGTAAAGACTCGCTTGGGCAATGGGAAGTGGAGGAGCTAGAAGGTAGGTGAGACGTCCAGCTGGTTGCATAGACTTCAGCAGGGAATGTGTCGCAACTAGTCGCCTCCAATGATTATGCGTCATATTCTTCTGACAACCACAGAGCAGAAGTGAGCTGCAGACCGGCGCGTTCGGGATGCATGAACAAGTGGGAGCTCTACGAATAAGACAGACCACTGCAGATGCAACTCGAACCGCTGAGATACGTGCCGTGCCGATGCTTGGTGGGAGAGGATCTCACTTACGAGGTGTATCGGCGACCGGACATTGAATCAACAGGATAGCCAATGGTTGGAGATAAGGGAAACCGACCGTGAAAAGGTAGAACCAATAATGACAATAAGAAACAAGCGGATATTTGCTGCTGTTGTCTTCGGCAATGCAGTTGATCATAAGAAACGAAGCCCAAGCCCGGGCAGACTCCGAAACAGCTCTAGGTACCTAATACAGCTTCGTGCACGGGCCTTGAACCTCGGGATCGTGATACTGGCGAGACTACTACTACCTAAGACACAACTGGATGTACCCTCCGTCCTCTAATAAAGGTCCTAGCATTGCCCCAGCCAGTCACCTGAACGGCAACCACCTTTTCTTTCGTCTGTTACCAACATCGTCGGGTTTTATGCTAAATATCATTTATCGTGGCATAGGTATCCTCGCAGAAGTATGGGATGCCCAACCCGCTTGACGCATCCTGCTTCTCTTGAGGTCTTACCTACTGACGCATCATGGTATGGAAGTACTCGATCTCCAGAAGCATAAGGTCTCGAGCAGCGTAATCGAATGTTTCAGGCAGCATCTGATGCTCGTGAGAGCTGTATTGTCTGGGTCCCAGCAAGTCGGCCTCGCAACATACCACAGCAAGTGGGCAAAGACAGGTCAGCACACAAGACAACACCCTACATCTAGGATGAATGGCTCAGCCACGAACGGCTACATAAGACAATTGCATAAAACAAATCAGCTGTGACTGTCCTGCTGTCGACGAGCACGTGATTGAAGCCTGTCTGTACCCAATTGTAGCATTGATTTGCGACATCAACATCCTCGTCAGGCTCTAACTCACCATGGTGATTCTATCTTATTGGTAGTCCGACTGACTTCAGACTTGGGACGCGTTTGCCGAATAATATGGACCGAAGCAAGGGCCTAGCACCCGTTGTATGTACATCTCATCTCCTGGCTTTGCTATCTCCTTGCCCCCTTGAGACAGCGACATCGCGGGAGCAAGGAATTTCGACGGACACGAGAATTTCGAGGACGAGGAGCAAGATACGTCTAGCTTGGATTCTGAGCCATTGACAGCCTCTGATAAGCTACGGTACGAGATGAAATGGTTCGCAGATGATGCGACTATTATGGACACAGAAGATTTATGGGTGGCACAATCCCTACATCAATGTTCTCTTGACAAACACCTTCTATGAAAGTGACGTCTGGGGTATTATTGATCGCCATGTTAGTTTAGAGGTTAACGAAGGGAAACATTCTACCACTGGACGACGGCGGCAAGAATCTAGTATTAGAGGAGATGTGGCTTTTGTGCAAATATGCCGTCGAATTGATCGCGCCTCTCATCCAGCGGCCTCTATCCGGAGAGATCTCTCGTCACAGTGTATTAGCTGAGGCCTCGGTAGAGAATATGCTCCCGTGGAGAATCTGAAAACGCGGAAGTGAGAAGATCACTGCAGAAAGACAGCATCGCTCGCAGGTAACCCAAGGCTTTCGTGGCTACTATAGGATCTTCGGCTTGGACCATGAGTGAGGAGCGTGATCAAGTTCTAGCGCTCACTGATGAGGTTCTGAACTCGGTTTACTAAACTGTGGTAAAATGTTGACAAGGATAGTGGTAGTTCTCAATTAATTGTCTTCTGTGAGAATCAAGCAACTATCCTGATAGTTATAGGGGTCTGCGGCGAGATCCGAATTCAAATAATATGCCGGTCCATTCAACTTTGCGATGTGTCTTCCTCTCATTATTTGGTTTATAATAAATGCAGTCCATCGGTGCTCTGACAGGACAGCCAGTAGATCTCTCAACCGTACGGAGCGCTAGACCGAATCACTGTGACCCTCGGTTTACATAAAGAGGCTCGCCGGGTCATACGGCTTCTCATCTAATGAAGCGCGATCCAGCGACGTTCCGGTCACACATCCTGGTTTCATACAATCGAAGTCAAGTCACGATGTACGCAGAACCTCAAGCTTCGCTCTATCGCTCAACTAGAGGATAACACAGTAATCGAACTTGCAAGCTCACGGCTCCATCTTATCAGAGGACTACTCTTGCCTATGAATGTCGAGGCTCAACGGGACCGAATACTCAGAGGCGGCGAAGGCCGTCTAATATCCAATTCTTAGAAGCTCCATGTTTTAGTCTGCCCGGCTAATACAACTCCAAGTCTGTAGAGGAAAAAAGATCTCAGAGCCTAATAATCTGCGTCCGGGGTGGTTCAACTTTCATGGAGAAGAAAAGGAAAAGAAAATCCTAAGATGCACCTCTGCAAAATTTCTTTGATATGAGTCTTGTGCACGGATCATCTACTCGCTGATTATCTTAGTTGCACACACTGGGGTGTGGCTTATTTATGAGTGGCTGAAACCCCACATGGCCCGTGGGGGCTGGTCGGATTTGGAATTGGCTGTGCCTGGACTGATGGGACTGACCCGGCCACCTGGGCTACGCAACCATCATCGCCAACGTCAGTAGCATTCATTCATCAGCAACCAGATACCCCCCAACCACAGTCCCGGCGACTAGGCATCCAAATATACAACCGTCACACAACTATTCATACCATATTCCACGAGAAAATACATTCACGTGTTTTCGATAGCCTCATCCGACAAGCTACCGCATCAGGCAACACATATCGAGGATCCAACAACCAGCAGCAGGAAGGAAAGGAAACGCCCCTCGAAACCGACTCGACGACAAGGCAATCATCATGGCGAACCCCCTCGACACCGACGCCGGCTCCGAGCTGTTCAGCAGCTACGAGGCCGAGTTCAAGCTCGTGCAGGCCGACCTGACGCAGAAGCTAGACCAGATCCCCGAGCTGAGCGGCGAGCCCCGGAAAGCCTCCATCAACCAAGCCGAGCGCGCGCTTGAAGAAGCAGAAGAGCTGGTATACATAATCCCCTCCTAGGATATATCAAACCAGACCCTCCCCCGACTGACCCATCATCACACCCGCAGTTAGACCAGATGCGCCTAGAGAAGCAAAACATCCCCTCGGCCTCCCGCAACAAGATCAACCAGCGCTTCCGCAACTTCGAGACCGACACCGACAAGGCCAAGCGCAAGCTCCGCTCCCTCGCCGACGACCGCGCCGCCCTCTTCGGCGCCCGCTACACCGACAACCCCGACGCCGCGGGCCCCAACGACCTCCAGCTCGAGCAGCGCCAGCAGCTCCTCCAGGGCACCGACCGCCTCGACCGCTCCTCCCAGCGCCTCCGCAACTCCCAGGCCCTCGCCAACGAGACCGAGCAGATCGGCGCCGCCACCCTCGCCGACCTCCACGGCCAGCGCGAGCGCATCCGCCACACCGGCGAGGTCCTCTACGAGAGCGAGGGCTACGTCGATCGCTCCGTCAAGACGCTGCGCGGGATGGCGCGTAGGTAATGAACTCTTGCCTTGCTCCTGTTTTCCTTTTACCATCTGGCTCTTGTCACATTTGAACGAGTGTCCACGTGAGATTGCTTTAAACTTATTAGCTGACGCTTGGAAATCATAGGATGGCTACAAATCGGGTGATCACCATCGCCATTATTACGGTGCTGGTAATCCTGATCATTGCCGTGATCTACGCCAAATTCAAGTAGGCGCACGGCTAATGTACTCGACACGATTTGATCCATTTCTTTAGGAATAAACCGGAGCGAGGGAATGTACTTTTTATTCACTTTGTCATAACTAAAGTCATGCGGCGTTTGAGCGGAAAGAATGGGTGGTCTCTGGCAACCAGATGCGACTGATGAGGAAATGTGTCATTACAGTCGCTGTCACGTAAATACTTTCTGCATTTGAATACACTTTTCCGGGAAAGGGCACGTGAGAGAAAGAGGTCCCGGCATCACAAATACAATCCATACTAATTGCAATTGGGCCAACGCGCCTTCTTCATGCTATGTAACATCTCATTTTCCCACTCTATGCTCCTGACGCCGCAAAACTCGAATCGACAAGCGACTTTTGCAAATGTAAAACTGGACAAGACAAATATCATTTCTCGTGGGTATCAAAGGCTTCAGGGGTTCAAATCCGCGAAAAGAAAACCCAGTAGAAAACGGTAGGCTAAGCCCATCTCTTGTCGGGAACCTATCTCCGGCCAGGTGATTTCGGCTTGCCAACCTTTCCAGCAAAAGCCGGGCCCCGTCGCTTATCCTCGCCAAGTCCACGCCTCCCCGAGGCAATTCCGCCTCTTCCACTCCGTCCGCCCCGGAAATCACCCCGGCCGCCTCGGAAATCACCTCGTCCCCGACCGCCGCGACCACCGCGTTGTCCGTGTGGGCTTGCGCCTCCTCTGCCTCCTCTGCCTCCCCTACCTCCGCGGCTGACCTGATTCTTGATCGTGGATAGCTCTTTCTCGCTGACGTCCATTTCCTCATCTTCTTCTTCGTCATCGTTGCCCTGCTTGTTGGAGAATTTGAGACGCCCACCGCGGCCTCTACGCGCGGAATCCCTGCTCTTGAGAGCTGCGACATAGGCGCCAACTCCGCTGCCTGACTCTGCTGGGGTATCGATGACCATAGCGTCATCCTCCGCATCTTCCTCGCCTAATATTAACTTCCCATCCATGTCCGTCTTGGCCTTTGTCTTGCCAGCTTTGCGCAGCTTGCCTGGTTTGGTGGATGAGATGCTGGCAAGTGCGTTCTTGTCCAGGAGATCAAGTGGCTCATCATCGTCCTCCACGATGTAAGTCTTACTGCCTTTCTGCGACTTCTTGGACTTGCCCATGATTTCGACGTCCGAATCATCGGACTCGGACCCGTCTTCGCTACTGTAGAGTGCTTCATCATACTCGCTCTCGAAGCGACCCTTTGGCTTGCCGCTGGTCTCTTCTTCCTCATCTTCACCTGCAGCCTTGGCAGCCTCCTTCTTTCGCTTGCTACGCTCCTTTGTCTTTCGAATGTTGGCCATAAGCTTCTTATCGTCCTCGGGGCAGCATCGGTTCACCGCTTCGAAACCAAAGCGACGGACCATTCGCTCAAGGATGTGCTTGACTTTAGCTTTGAAGTGGCCCTTATGCTCATGGCTCCAGACCATAAGATTAGGAATCATCGTCTGCAATCGAGGAAGCATCAGCTCTGTTGGTAAGCTGATGACACAGACTTTGACGAATCCCAACACGCTCTTGACGATTTCTCTGTTTTTATGCGTCAAGTGCAAATCCATCATCTCGACCAGATCAGTCATTACCGCCGAATCCAGGGTTTCGCGGAACTCGTAGAGGATACGAGTCAAAGCAATGATTGCAGCCGAATTCATATGTGGCGTGCCACCAGCAAGACCGGCGCTAACCATTGTGAAGTATTCTTCGATGCTTGCAGTAACAGGTGGCGCATCTGGTGGCATGTTCAGAACCTTGCTGTTGTCGATTTGCTTACCCTTGGCGTCTGCCAACCTATGAGCCATGAGTACAAGCAGATCAAAGGCTGTAGTCCTGGCCTTTTCATTGTTTTCTTTGCAGCAGATCACCACCTCAGATAATACCGAAGGGATAAAATGCAGGGCATCGTCTGGTACGAATGGCACAATAGCGAAGATGGCAGCCAATCGGTCTCTACGAGCAGGAGCCGACACCTTCTCGCCACTCTTGAGTAGAAGGTCTTGAAGTTCCGAATAACGCTCTTTGAGTGCCACCTTGCCAATGTCAGAGTCTGCTAGTCTAGGAATCAGTTTGTATGCCTTCTTTTGTAATTGTGGTTCATCATTCTTGTTGATGATGAGCGAGGCGATATTAAAGAGTGCACTGAGGCCCTCTCGGGGTAGATACACAGATATGGTGATAACAAGATCCATTAAGGTCTGCGCGGTGGAAGGCATATGGTCCTTGGGTTTCTGCTGTTTCTTCCCTTCCTCGCTTTTCGTTTCGTTCAGAGCACTGGCAAGCATTTGACTGACTTGGTCGAACGTCTTCATGATCTCCGCTGTAGGTGTAATACTCAGAAAGGCGTTGATAGTTTGAAGGATTGGTCCCCTGCTCTGTGGGAGGGTCTGGCTGTAGACGTTGAATAAGACTGCCAGCAAATTTCCAGCAAAGGCTCCAAGGTGGTCGATATTCTTCTGGGCATCTTCTTTAGTAAGTCGACTCTGCAGTATTATATCGTCTTCTCCCTCAATCGAAAGCAGCGCCTTGTTCGATTCGACCAAAGTTCGCAGACCCCGACATACTTCAAGTCTCAAGTCGACCTGTTTGTAAAGCAGATTGGCAATCATCTCGGCAAGGGTCTGGTCGAACGCCACAGTGAGGTCCAAGGGCAAGTCACAGTACCCGGGAAAGATGGACCAGGCCTGATGCACCAAAGTTTCGTATATCTTGACTTCCATTGTTTTCTGCGCTTCACCATGATCGAGAACTTTTTGGAACATGGTCTCGCTCAGAGGTACAAGCTCGGTCCTAAAGTGCTGAAGATTGGTGTTGCTGGTGTAATCACGCAGGATCGGGAGCATCCAAGCCCGACCTGGCTGCCCCTTCACCGGCTTGATCAAATTCAAGGGCAAGACTGATAACACAGACTCAGGGCCCATGGCACGAATTGCCTTACCAATAACTTCGTCGGCTTCTTTCTTGCCCATGAAGGAATCGTTGCCACGAATTTCACCCACATTTCGCACGACGTTCATCATGAATGGGTCAGCACGCCACCTGAGTGCATCGAACATGCCACCAAAGACATTAAACGTTTCCATCCACGCGGCCTGGTATTTGACACTAAGCAG
This sequence comes from Xylariaceae sp. FL0016, assembly GCA_022578815.1. Taxonomy (NCBI): domain Eukaryota; kingdom Fungi; phylum Ascomycota; class Sordariomycetes; order Xylariales; family Xylariaceae; species Xylariaceae sp. FL0016. The sequence continues at coordinate 1,212,760 of MU388727.1, read as the reverse complement.
ATTCTCGGCAACTTTTGTAATCTTTTCGAGGGTCTTTTCGTCGTAGATCGAAGGCTCGATGATGACTTGGTCTGGAATACAGTTTACCATGAATGAGATTAAGCACTCGGAAGCTGATACTCGGATGTTGTGAGAGTTTGATTCCATAAACTCCGAGACCATCGTAAACAGTTCGGGCAGTTTTTGGAATGTGTCTTCTGGCTCCATTTGGGCGGAAACGTCATAACCTCGAGACAGAATGGCAATCCATGGCGGCAGGAGTTGGGCGTCATTTGGTGCTGGGCGCAGCTCAGAGATGATCTCGAGAAGCCGGGGTAACTTCGCAGAGGCAACCTCATCTGCCATGCCCTCAAAAATCATCTCGAAGATCTCAAAAACCACCACCGTCATGTGTTCATTTCCAGACTTAGCAATGCCGAGCAGAAGCTCACACAGCGTCTCGATGTTCCGGCTCGGCCATCCACCACTGGCGGCGGCGATCATCTTGACAAGTTGTAAGGCATGGATCAGCGCCGGATCGTGCTCCGCCGACCTCTTCTGTTTCTTCGATATCGCGGCCTTATTCGCAAGCTCGGTCAAGCTCTTCATCGCCGTTTCGGCGCATAAGTCTGCCGCAGGATGGTCGAGTGAAGGGCTCGGAGGAGGGTTCTTGAGGACCTTTTTCAACGCATCCTGGGCCCGCTTCCGTACCTTAGGTCTGTGATCTATCGACAGATGCAGGAGACCTGCGACAGCCCTTCGCGGACTGATTTCGTTGGTAGGGAGCCTCCATGCTGCTGAATCCTGGGCAAGAAGCAATGATTCGAGGCAACCAATCGAAGACTTCAGTATAGGAGCTTCGGCATCCGCGAGGAGCAATACTGGCGCGAGCAGTTGAAGGATCTGGGTGAACTTGGACCGGAGGAGTGGTTCGGGCGCATTGGGAGTGACAATGTCGAGCAGGTAAACGACAGCGGGGGTCAACTCATTGTTGATTTGCTCGTTGTTTATAGACTGGTTCAGTAGAGCCAGCAGGGCGGCGAAATAACCTGTCGGCGTTGGGGGAGTATTCTGCTCCTTAAGCGTTTCTTCCACCGCCTTTAGAATCACAGCAGTCTACCATTGTGACTATGATCAGTATACCAAGCCTATTGAGAGCCCCGAGAAGGTACTAATACTGACCTGTTGTTGGCTCTGGAGGTTGGGCGACCGGATCTTCTCCAGCTTCTCCTCTAGAGGCAACATGATGGGCAATGCGATTTAGCAAGCTGGTGAAGGTCGACAAGGACTGGATTGAACTCTCGAAATTTTGGAATTTTCGTTCAAGAATTCGTTATCAAAGCTTATCGCGGCGCGACCCCACATTGTTAGCATGGGCTAGCATTCTGCCCCTCATTCCTCCAATGTCTCTCACCTTGCACTTCAGGACTGAAAATCGTGAAAGTGAAGGTACCGAAGAAATGTCATTGTCTACATGCTCGAGTGAGAAAAGGGCATTTCCAGTGGGAGTATATTTGTATTTTGATACCAATAGTGATGGTGCTATAACCTGAACTCTCAAGCAGCAGGCCTTTTCAAACTAGGCCAATAGAAGGTAGCTCTCCTTGTGGCAGTCATATCTGAACAGCCCTTGACTCCAGTGCTGGCCCTATGGCCACTCTCCCCAATGTGATATCATGTGTGTGCTCGCTTCCGGCACCTTTTGCTCTGTCAATCAAGAAAAGTCCTCCGCCATGGTCTCGATGTTGTTCTTGACCTTGATGAGCATTGTGGTCTTCCACTTATCCAGCTTAGACATCTGGTCATACTGGAAGAGCTTGTCTGTGAACTGGTCCTGGTCTCCGGCCTCCATGGCCGCCGCTAGATCCACCAGAAGCTGGTGCTCTCGGTTGGTTGGGAATGTCGGATCCATGTCTCTGTATTTCTCCATTGCGCGGTCTATTCCCACCTTGTCGCCTGTCGCAAGGTGACAAATTCCGGCTTTGAGGAAGTAGTCTTTGACCGAGTAACGCATGAGGTTGTTGCTGAGAGACGCAGCAGCAACCTTTTCGTACTCTCCGATCGCCTTGTAGTAGTCTTCCTCGATCGCGGCAATATCTGCCACCTTAAGCCAGAGCTTGTTTGCCAGCCTGTCCGGAACAAGTCAGTATAGGATCTCTCTATCTCCGTTGTCAAGTTAGTTGCATAGCACTTACGCCGCGGCGTTGTCACTTTCATACCATCCTGCGGCAGCCTCATAGCATTCTAGCGCACGCTTCGTGTCACCCAGCTCAACCTCGTAAACTTCGCCTATGTTCTCCTTGTGTTGCGCAGCCCTTCGGAAGTTGCCCTTCTTGCAGTATTGCTGGACAGAGACCTCGAGACATTTGACGGCATCGGCGGGGCTCTCCTTTCGGTAGACCTTGAAGGCGTCCACCATGGTATTCGCGGCATCATCGGGCTCGTTTAGGTGCTGGGTCTGGATAGCAGCTGCCTTCTCAAATGCCTGGCCAGCCTCCCGATCTGTGTGAGCGTTGTTAGGATGTTGCGCTTGCGATAGGAGTCAGGCTACGTTGCATCGTACTCATTTTCTGCATTCGATAGGCATTGGCAGCCTCCATGTATAGATCGGCGGCATTCTGGTATTTGTCCTCACGGCCGCCAAAGAAAGAGAAGCCGCCAGATGCGCTGGAGAGGGCTTTGTCTGCCTGCGACGAGATCTCGAGTATCAGCTACTGGCGCGCGGGGATGGTGGGGGACCTGTCTTACCTTTTGCAGCAGCGCTCGAGGGTCTCCTCCCATGGTGATGATGTGCTTGTGTGAAAAATGTCGCGAAGAGAGAGAATCAATAACTCAGCAGTCTGTAAGCTCTACGTAGGTGGGTTGATAGAATGGATGTGCTTATGAACAAAGGAGAGTAACGTGGCTGAAGGGTCGATGAGTGACGAGGCCCAAGGCGTTTGGTCATCCCAGTCGAGACGGTAGCCCCCAGACAAGACAAGCTATGACGGACATTCAGCGCCTCAAAACCAACCGGGACAGAGCTGCCTGGCCAGTGTACATATATACATGTACCTCCCAGAGCTTGACACATGTACCTAGTTTTAGCCTTCACATAAACAGCACATCAACACCACCTGTACCACTCATCCTTACACACAGTGTTTTCACTTGGAACTCAAAGGGATATTTCAGAATGAGCTATTTATTCTATGTCACTATGGTGTTATGTTGTTATGGGCTGGTAAGTAAAAGTTGTTGACAATACGGGCTGGGTATGGAAGGTATTAGAGGTACGCGAGGTACCTACCTGCCAAACGCCCCTCAGGACCCCTAGCCTGCTACTTGACAGGGGTGTCGACTTCAATCAAATCGTACATATGTACATGTAGCTCTTTTTCTAAGATGCCTTTGCGCGTTCCTAGTCAACCTTCAATACTTCCAAATTGCAAGCCTAGCATATACCCAAATCCGCGTCTCTCACAAGTGCCCGGGAGTTCATTCATTCCAGAGCTTTTACAAATAACCCCAGACCTCCTCTATCTCCCCTGTTCCAACTCCACCAAGCATCCCGTCCCATCCATACAACCCCCCATCTCGACACCCTCAAAATCCACGATGAACAACACCACGATATGCCGGCAATGCCGACAGGCCATCCACCACGCATCCCAGTCCTCACGACCCTCTCTCCGAAACGTTTCACGCGCCCTCAGCACATCCTCGCGCCAGCAACCACAAGACTCGGCCCCCAACACCACCCCCAAGACCTCCGCCCATGGCAACACCACCACTACCATCGCAACCCTCCTCTCCAAACCTACCTGGTCCGTCCGATCCCTCCTCCCACCCGCCGATTCAACCCCCTCATCCACCTCAGCCTCATCATCCCCCCAAATCCCTCCCATAACCTCCATAACCCCCCCAGCCCTCCACCACCTCCTCCGCCTCTCCGCCCTCCCTCAGCCCACCACGCCCGCCGAAGAGTCCTCTCTCCTACAAACTCTCAACGACCAGCTCCACTTCGTCCGCGCCATCCAGCGCGTCGACACCACGGGCATAAAACCCCTGCGCGCCATCCGCGACGAGACCGCCCGGGGCACCGCCGAGCAGACGATCGGGCTCGACGCGCTGCGGGAGGCGCTGGCCCAGGAGGACGTTGTGGGCCATGCCCAACGGCCCCGGCGGCGACGAGGACGACGGCAGGAAAGTGGAAAGACTGATAGTAAGGGAATGACTTCGGGCTCGGAAAAGGGTGCGAGGGGGTCAATGAGGAACGCCGAGGAGGATTGGGATGTCTTGGGCAATGCGAGCGAAACGGCAGGGCGGTATTTCGTAGTTAGGAGTGGGGGGGCAGCAAATACGCCATGATATTGCTCGAACGATTCAAAGGACAAGATCACTTCACCCGTGCATATGACGACGAAAGACAAAGATGTGTAAAGGAAAAGCATATTCTTCAGAAGGGAAGACATTGCATGAGCGCTGCTCTATCTATGTACGTGCCTTTCCGAAAGCACATATGTGCAATTCTCAGAAGTATATACTTCAGTGTCCCCCTCGGACGAAGCAATATCTATTCATACATTCACGGACCACTCAGCCTCGAACGAATAACGCCAATTCACACCATTTTGCCATGCAGTTTGCTCGGAATTTGCCAGGTCATGCAATCCTGTACCTGTACCATCCATAGAAGCAAGGGGTAAGAAAGCCCTGCCGAGTTGAAGACGATCATCTCATCTAAGTCGGCTTGCGATTCTCGTTGTTGCGGTTCTTGCCTCTCTGCTTCTGGTTCTCTTTGTTTCTGCTGCGTCCTTGTCGGGTCTTGTTCGGCTGCACGCTCGTACTTCCTTCACTAGGCTCAGCTCGAGGGACCATGCTGCGGTCCACGAGAACCTGGGCTTGTGAACTTTTGAGCTCAGAGTTGGCCCGCTCATGTCTCTCTCGATCACGCTTCGCTTCTTCCGCGATCATGTTGTCAACTTTTTGGGTGTCGATCTCAGACTCGCTGTAGCTGAAGTCCTCCCAATGAAGCCGACGCAAGATCTCACCAACCAAGAACTGGTAGTGGCCATGATTGGCGACTCTGTCGCCCATATCGCAGTTCTCAACTCGGTTGTTGATACCATCGATCTTCTGCAAACCCGCGACACCGAACTGCCAGGAACAGGTTCGGTACAGAAATCCGAGGAGGTAGTCACGGTTGGAGTAGACGTTGACAAGACGACCAGCAACAACGGTCTTCATAGTAGCCCAAGAGCTTGTGTTCGAAGGGCAAGGGGTGCCGATCAGGACCGCGTTCTCAATAAGTCCAAAGGCGCGTTTCTCAGCCAGCGTCATCAAGCAGTTGTAAATGATGCGAGCGCCGAGACTATAACCGATAAGAGTCACGGGTCGTTCTCCTTGAACCTTGTTCATGAGCATTTCGGCGAGCAGCTGACCAGCTTTGTCTGACTTGACGAAGACAACAGTCCACGGGTTGTCAATGATCTTGCTGGCCTGGAGGAGGACAGTGGGCCAGTGGGATCCTTGAAGGCTAGCAAATACTAGGTTTTTATGTTAGCCCATGTTTCCTGAACCCAAATCGCGATAGGAGTCATCTTACCTGAACGCTTCGCGATTTCGGTTTTGGCGGACGACCAAGCAGAACTCAGAGCCACAGCCTTCAGAGCACTACCCAGCTTCTGTTGGGGCTCAGTCTCCCATCGAAGAACATAGTGTTCCTGCTCTTGACCCATGATTCGCCACGGATGCCTGTAATCGCTTTCCTCTGTGGCCCAGCCACTGATTCCAATAGTCACACGCAAGCGTCGAATTTCAGAGGGGGCGTCCTTGGGGTCAGTGACTTCGGTCTCAGAAAAAGCATGGCTGGGAATCAGGGCCCAGTTCTGTATATCCTTCTGGTATGCATCCATCGCCTTGCCGCCTTGTCGAGCTCCGTACAGCCCAAACAGGGTTCCGACAGGGACGGTGCTGTCAGCCGTTCCGACTCCACCTAGCAATTGAGCCGTGAGAGTATTGGACATAGCGGCCTTTCCCTCGAATACGCTTCCAACCCCAGCCCGAATTAAAGGCTCTGCAAGAAGACCAGAGTACGCCGTCAAAGCAGCAGCATGTTGGCTTCCACCCTTGAATCGTTTCGGCGGCTTGCCCTCCTCAGCTCGTCGCTTCGCAATGTCAGAGGCGGGGATTCCCTGAATCACCTGAGCCATACCGCAAGCGACTCTGTACTCGTCTTGCCACATGACATCGATAGGGACCTGTAGTGAGTTCGCAAATCGGGTCAAGGCAACTTGAGAATACGAAGGGAACGTGTCCAGGCCCAAGAACAGGAGGAATACCGCATGGAGAATCAAGGCTCGCTTCTCCTTGGGACAATCCTTGAGGGCACAGTAAACAGGAGGGCTGTGGATGATTGTGACATCCTTGGCATCTTTGAGCCAGCGGTTGTCACGCTGATAGTATTCTGCCACGTTTGTCAGTTATCCTGTCCATCGATGGTACGGGCTCAAAGCTGCCAAAAAAAAGAAAAAAGAGAATTGTTCAAAGGCAGCTCTGTGAATATGAACGCTTTTTGAGAGATGAAAGAAATTGATGTTAGGGTATTCAACGTAAGAGACTGGTGACAGTAAACACCCCAGGGGCACACTAGGATGAAGAGGAAACGGTAACCACTGATTGTATTTCTGCATGCAGACATTATTGGTTTTCGAGGTTGGGTTTAGTGCTCAAAAAAAGGCAATGGGGTCTGAAGGTGAAATCCAAAAAGGAAACTTGGCTTTGTTCAAGGGTTGCCGTGGAAGGGAAACTTCAAAATCCAAAATGCTCGTAAAATTCAGTGAGAACTCACTGGACTGAGGCCTGGCATGTTGTTTTCCTCTCGCGGCAACCCCTGGCCGCCTAGAATTACCTCGGTTGCTAGAATAGTTGACAACGTTGCCAGTGGTACCTCGGTCCTTGGTGACAATGTCGCGGAGACGTATCATAATGGCACCGCGCCACTTCGAGAAGTGAGAGTTCCAGTCCTTTCGCAGTTCCGACATGCTCTTGACTAGGCGCTCGTCTTCGGTCATTTTGGTCATGGCAATGGCCTCCTGCATCGAGTTCGGTAGCACAAGCGTAGCGCCAGGGGGTGGAGGGACGGGCTTGACGATTCTGCTCATGAGTTCGCGATCTTCCAAGTCGGGTTTCTCGTCGGGGAGGCCGATGTCGCCATACTGCCGCTTGTACTTTTCGCTGCGAGGGTTAGGGACGGAGCAAGACATAACCTTGAATGCGGAGATTCCTTCGTCTGGTTTGACTTCTGGAACCTTCAGTTGGTCGAAGAGCTGCCTGGTGCTGTTGGACATCTCGTCAAGGATATGTTCCATGGTGACCATCAGTTGCTTAAGTTGGTCTTTGTCGATGACCTTGCTCAGGTCAAGCTCCGGGCGCTTGGGGGCAGCCCCCTTGGCAGCGAATGGTCGGGGCATAATCTCGCTCTTCTGGCTATCATCACCAGAGGAGTGAGGGTCGATGTTGGGTCGGTCGTCCATGATGACGGCTGACTTAGGGCAGAAGGATCAAAAACAAAGTTTATAGGACGAGGAAGTTGCAGGGAACTTCCAGAAGGGATAAATGGAAGGTGCTGTATTTGTGTGGAAGGAAGGAAGTTACGACGGGCAGTGGAAGAAGTTAAGGTAGAAATAGCTACACTGTGGTATCAACGCCTAATCCGTTGCGCGGTTACGCTGGTACGGATACGATCTCAAGATTTGCAGCGGGGCAGGCAGAGAGAAGCAACCGGAGACTCAGGCGCTCGCAATACTTGTCTGGGCATACATACAGGCGGAAAGGGCCCTGTATGACCGCTGTTTGGGTGCGTTGCCGGGAAGCAAACAGCAGGTTGATTCGGTGTTCACGTGGATGCAGAAACGGAGAACTCAGAGACATGCACAGGCACAGCTTTTGGGGAGATGATTGAAAAATTGTTGAAGTTCTTTCTCAGGTTATGTCATGTGTCTCTGTGTGAAAGCAGAAAACCAAGTCAGAGGCTTAAGCGATATAGCATCGCCTTGGTTAATATATCCAAAAGCCTATGTATGTCGCTGCCCAAGAACTACATGTTACAATACTTTCACGTCAGGTTTTAGATTTCTTCCTTGAAGTGGTCCTTCTTCGCGCAGTTTCTATAGACACCAAGCCTGTATCTGACGGATTGGTGATGCTTTCTGTACCTTAATGGGTAGATGCAAAGGAATGAGGAGCATGGTGATCAGTTATGTATGTACCCATGGCCAGAAGACGGAGCACAATTGATGACGGGTTTCCTTGATTCCCATAGACAAGTGGTTGGCTGAATGATCCCACACTGAAGGAAGAGATCCTCATCTCGTGGTCCTCATCACAAGCTACCCTACCCAGACAGCTAGCTCCAGGGGAAGAATACAGTAGAGCCATTGTTGATTCCTGCCACCCAGCAGTAGCATTTCAGTCATTACACTGTTTTCCCAGAAGAGCCTAAATGTGCTGAAATTCGTATATCACCAAGGAAGTCGTAGTGTCTGCCATCAAAGTTCTAAACAGACGAATTGCTACTGTCACTATCCAACGAGCAATGTGAAGAGATGACGGCGCTCCCGGTAAGGGCCGGAGGAGCATTGGGCCCGCTTTCGGTACTTCGCTTGACGCCGAGACTGGGCTTTCTCCGGATATGCGTGGTAAAGCCTTACGGGCCAAGCAGATCCCCTGACCTTCCTTACCTCGTCAGCACGTCGCTCGTTATGTCCAACTTCCTCCCAGCGCTAAGTAGAATTACCTGTCCGACTTGAAATCACTCTAGGTATCTGCGGATCAACTCCCAGACAAGCATAAGAACAGTGGTAGCCCGTGACCTTTCGGATCTTCCTATACGAGGTTGCCTGGTAAAGTATCTCTCTATCTTTACGTTCACAGCTTAGCCCAAGTAGGATCTTTCGCTAGGTTTCAGGTATTGAGGCTCGTCAACCCAGATAACCTATTTACCAGGATGACGAATTACTTGTTGGGTACTACTTCGTAAAGCGCACTGGCTCAGATGGAGCAGCCGCAACTAGAAGATGTATTACCTGCATTAGCTCACTTGGGTAACTACTGTCGAGTTCGAAATCCTCTTCTCACATGTCTGTACGGATGACCTCTAAATTCGCATGGGTACTTCGCGATAAGCAGACGAGGATTATCCTGCGCAGGCACGGACTCCCAGCAGATGGCCTGCTGTCACATACCTATCGGTCTCGACATAGCATCGAGGGGATCAAAAGCAGTCACTGATCATCGATACCAACCTACGATCAGGCTGGAAGCCGCTGGTACAGAGTCCCAGTCCCTACCTATTGGGAGCTGGCTATCTATTGAGATAAATGGCGAGGTCCAGCAGGAGCTGGTAGGTAGGTGACTGGATTGCGCAAGGCGCTGGTGGAATGTGGTACCGTCACCTATTGTTTGGTCAGCTAGGAATATAGGTACGGCCGAAAGACGCCTTGCCGTAGATACGGAAATGGAGAATGGTGCCTTACATGCACCTGTGTCTCACAAACGTCAAAGTAATTCTAGATGCTCGGTGCCGGCCGCCTGGACTGATCCCCGAGACGCCGAAGCCAGGGTCAGGCATTGTACGTAGTACGTCAGGTTGTCCAAGGCTGAGCGCACGACTGCCTTGATTCTGTTCTCACTGAGATGGATTGAAGCACCATACTAGCAGTCCCTCATAGCACCAGATAAGTATGTAAATATGATTGTCCAGATATGCCTCTTCGGTCCACGAAACGATACATAGGTATGCGAAGTAAAGTGCGATATGAGGAGACCGAGCTTGACAAATCACGGCCAGGATTGACGACTCTGGTCGAACAGGGCTAGATAGCCTTGTTTGCATAGCTGGCCCTCCTATTTTCTGCCCAACAATTTGAAGATCCTACACAACGCATGATCTCCGTTTCCTGACTCTGGTCTCTGGTTTTAGAAGCCACCGGTACCGGGCTGCCCTCAACCCAGTGTTTGTAAACGATGTCCAGGGTGTCTCGTGTGACTGGTTCAAATCGTGACAGGATACATGCATGTACGTACAAAGTACAAATTAACGGGGGGTTCCCATGTTCCAGCTGGAAAAAGTGTTGAAGGAATGGGGGTAGGCTTGGTCGTGGTTATAACCCGGGCCCTGGCGATTGGCCGTGACACCCACGTGCGCTGATGGGTGACTTGCGAGAGGATGTTTGCTATGGCACTCACTTAGGGCAGGGTACTTACATATCTATACGGTTCAGACCATTCTCATTGGTGGCAGTGTCAAGGATCATCACGCGTTGAGCAGTTGGTGTTACGACTCTCCGGCCTGGCTTGACTGTGTGCACCGACAGGTCGCAGCGCGGACGTTGACGGGACCACCAGATCTGCTGGTAATATCCATGGAAGACGGGATTCGCATCATGAAAGTGTAACGGACGGGGTTAAAAGGACCATGGAAAGTCGGTACGCCTTATTAGTATTCTTATCTCTGCTTGTCATGTATGTACCTACCTGCCTGAGGTACTTCCTACTTACCCACAAGAGGTACACACCTAACCTACCTAGGTATGCACCTACCTACTACCTTACAATTCTTAGGAATATACACAAGGTATCTACCGGTAGGTAGAGGTGCAGGCATGAAACACAATTCTTCAGTTCCGTTCGCAGTGGATACCTCCTAGCCTTAAAACTAGCAAGAATAGGTTGGGTATCTAAGGTACTACTAGATATACTTACGTATACACTTAGATAGATAGATAGATAGACAAACACCTAAAATACATTCACTTGGTAATTCAGTATATCAAAACGCATAGCATCTGGTCTAAATCGAGCAAGTGGTGGTGCATTGATAAGTGCCCCGCCTGCTTATAAAGAAAGCGAATGATGAATGATACTATGTAGACTCGAAAGGGGGGTACAATACCGCAGACCGGTAGACCCTTGTCCGGTGAGGCTCGCTGGATTGAGGGGCTTTTTGGATGGAGATGGGACTATTTCGGCACCCGGCCCCATGTCCACCCACGAAACTGGTAATAACATCACCGACGCCCATCACTCGCAGTCCATTTGTCCCTCCCCTGGCCCTGCCACCTTGGACAACCTCTCTTCAATGGCCTCCTCCTGGGCCTCTGCTCTCCAAGGTTGTTGTGACATACGCGCGTAGACCTCTCGAGTTGAGGCTGCCATCCTGATAAGCGCCGGACGCGCATTGTTTCCGATAGTACACGGACAGCTTTCCTGCTCCCCCCCCCCCCTTAGACTGTGGCAGCTGTACTTGTCTTGTACTGCACCTCATCACTCCTGGCCTGGCAGCTAGTCGTCTTCAGTCGAACGGCGCAATCCACGACCTGCCTGGCCATCCAATCGTCACCGCGCCCGCTGCAATCTAACAGACACCAACGTACCGCGCCTCTCGTTGGTGGCTTTTGTGCGACTACCTGCCATTCATTCTACCTATTTGTCTGCCTTGAAAAACTCACCTGTCCCTGTCCGCCTCGCTCTGCAAGTATCGAGAGCTGGTCTTATTTTGCTCCTTGCGAGCCTCGTGTATGCCCCATCATCGCTGCCATGATCATGGCCCCCAGTGACTCCCCTGTTCAGCATTCTCATCAGTTCTCAGGCGACCCAAGTGCGAGACGACCTACCAATCGAGCCTCAGGGGCGAATCGGAACTCGTTCACCCAGTTATCTGTCCTCTCAATACCGTCCACCGTCTCGAGCCCTCCCCATTCGATTACCTCTACGTTTCGTGACGATTCTCTGCTGGGCCACGACCCAGACTCGCCTGTTCTTGGGAGCTCGTTTGACTCCATCGTAGACGACCCCTTCTTTCTCCAACTCGACTCCACGGAGGCATCGGGTACGTCGAAGCAGCCGCCGGCCACGAGTACGCACCCTGACCGCCATGACCAGTCTGCGACGGAATCTGAGTCACCAACACATCGAGACTCGCTGACTGTATACGACCCTGATGCTCCGGTATGACTTGCTGAGCCAGCCCTGTGCACAAGTGCTAGCGCAATTCCTTGCAACTGACGGCCGAGATTTTGATAGCTGGAAACCCCTAGTAAAATGGAGAGCTTGAATATTGCGGTGATAGGGGCCAATGGGGTGGGCAAGTCCCATTTCGTACAGAGGGCCATGTCTCTTTCGCGCGTACCTGGTGCCAACCCCACCACGGCACGTATAAACATCGACAACATGCCATACGCCGTTACTCTATTTGAGTTGGACCTCGAGTACTTTGACGTAGACCCCGATCGCCAGATTAAATGGCCGAAACAGATGCAGGGTGCCATTATTCCCCGTGTGAATGGCGTCTTACTTCTTTACGATGTGATGAACCGGGACAGTATCGTCGACCTGCCTCAAACTCTGAGTAAGTCAAATCCACCATGAAGCCTACATTGGCGATTCAGTGCTTTCTACCTGAGCGGAAATAGCTAAGAGGTGTAGATGCCCTTATCAACTCATCCCTGCCGGCTGTGCTTGTTGCTACGAAGTGCGACAACCCCGAGACTGCGAGGCAAATAGACACGGAAAAGCTCGCGACCGCTTGCCAGTCGTGTCTTGCGACCTTCAAGACTTCTGTCAGCAAGCCCGAGAGCGCTAGAATGGCGTTGTCCACACTTTTGAAGGCCCTTGTTCTCCGGAACGCAGGTAAGTCAAAATTGATGTTTGCTTTACTTAATTGGCTAAATGAGAATGCTTCGCATAACATGCTTGCCATCCTGCGCTTATGAGGCTGACCAAATGAAATAAAGAAGGCGAGGGATCGGAAAACCCGGGCGCACGGCGTCGCGCAGCTTCGGCAGCGCATCTGGATGCCTTACCAGACTCTGCTCATCCTCGTCCTTTGAGTCAGCAAAGTAGACACAGTCGTGCGAGCTCTGACATGTCGTTGCTGCGAGGCTTCACGGGGCCAGCAGGAAACGAATACCGGCAGACTTCGAGGTCCCCGCGAGTAGACTTACTGAGTGGGCACGCAGCAGATGATGACGAGGGTAGTCAGACCGTTTCCAGTATGCTACGTACGTCGGGAATCCGGCTGGACCGCGCTCAATATACAAACTCGTTCTTGGAAATTGACGATTCCGATGGAGATTCTCTAAGATACTCTGACGACATCCCACTACTCCAGCGTGGAGATGACACAGTCTTCGAACGTCCCGCGAAAAAATTAGGTGTCAGCTTTGATGACCTGGTCGATCGTCTCATAGCGCCCAAGATGTCAAGAACAGACAACAACTTTGCGGATGTGTTTCTTACTCTATACCGCAAATTTGCATCACCTGGCGAGTTGTTTTCGGCCATACTATCGCGGCTGGACCGCTTCAAGGAAGACAAATCGGTCCATTATCTGACAAGGACAGCGACGCAACTGCGAATCATAGAAGTTGTCGCTAAATGGGTGACGGTCTATCCAGGCGACCTTGCGCGGCCGGCAACAAAGCGGAATCTGGATGAGTTTGTACGCCATTTGTCAGCAGAACCCATATTTTCCGCAGCAGCACAACAGATGCGAAGGACGCTGGAGACGAGTGTGGTCGAAGACGATGACACGGGCTGGGCGAAAGCCGACTCAACTGAGGACTCGCAGAGCAACCAGGAACACGCTGCGGGCTCGGGTTATTCGAAGCCAGCCAATGAATTTTCAGAGAGCATGAGCTCATTAAGCGTTGATGGCTCGCTTGAAAGACGAGTCTCGGCCAGTTCATCTATGAATACGGATGCAGGAACTAAGACTCATTCATTCCAATTCCACTCATACGAGGACTACGAACGGGAGGCGGCCAATATGGTGCCTTCACAGACGCTACCGCTCACCAAATTCCGTTACCATATCTTCATGGACACCTCGAACGACGACATCGCAGACGAGATGACGCGCATAGATTGGGTTATGTTCTCGTCGATTAAAATACGTGACCTGGTTCGACATGTCAGTTTGTCAGCAGAAGAGAAGGAAAAATGCAAGACGATGAAAAATGTCAACCGCATGATTAATCACTTTAACCATATCGCCATCTGGGTGTCCAACATGATTCTCATGCGGGACAAGGCCAAGCACCGAGCGCAGATGCTCGATAAATTCATGAACATCGCACTCAAGCTCCGACAACTGAACAACTACAATGGTCTTGCGGCAGTCCTGGCTGGCATCAACGGAACGGCGATCCACCGATTGGCACAAACCCGAGCTCTTGTGCAAGCGGATGTACAGAAGCGATTTGCAAGATTAGTGCTTCTGATGGGTACGCAAAAGAGTCACTTTGCCTACCGTTTGGCGTGGGAGAACTCACCTCTACCACGGATTCCTTTCATGCCCTTGCATCGGCGTGATCTCGTCTCAGCGGAAGAGGGCAGTATGACATTTGTTGGGCCACAGGGCGACAGAATCAACTGGAAGAAATTTGAAGTTCTTGGAGAAGTCATCCTGCCTATCATGAAAAGCCAGGGCACACCTTATCCAAACCTGTCCAAACACGATCCAGCAAGGGAGCTGATTTTGGACTGCTTGATGCCAACAGATGAGGAGGTACGCAGATACGATATTCCACTCCATCTTCACGACTCTTGCAATGCTGACTTAATGCAATAGGAGATTTACATTCGTAGTACGCAATTGGAGAGCTCGACGGGCAGCGCATTGGATACTTCCAAGAAGAAGTTTCCATGGTTTGCTAAGAGCTAGTGCAGGGCCAACGTGGTCCGCGTGCATTGGGAGCATCGTCTTATATCATATTCAACTCGACATTGAAGGCGTTTGTGGGCACCGACAGAGCTGGATTGTCAAGAAACAAGCAGAGTCTCAGGGGAACAGTACCTTCAAGTGCGGTGGACGGACTCGGGCGAACAATGGACGGGATGGAGTGCAAGGGATTTGTCCGGGTTACATGGATGCAAATGATTGAAATAGAATTGGCGGATATACCAGAAGGCTCTCTTGTTGGGCCAGCAGATACCCAAGGGTACTGCTCATATTGTTTTCACGCACATTTCACGGATCTAAGCAGATGGATGGGACTCGTTGAGTCGGTACTATGGAAATTCATACCTCTTATCCAAATTCTCGATGACTATTTGATGATGATAATGGGATGATGGGAGGACATATCGCTCCCAAGACACGACAGGATCTAGACCCGTTCCATTCTGGGCACTGGTCTCGTGTCGCGTAGTGCGAAGTTTTGCGTGTTTTGAAATAACGCTTTTTCTGGCAGCGCAATTTCCATCATGAAGCGGTGTTTTCGAGGTCTGCACAGACCCGCGTGAGCGCTAGGAGGCAAGGTGATGTCATTCCGTCCCACTACCATCGGTAAGTTACCCCTCCTGGAGTTGCAGCATGGCAAGCATGGATCGCGATTTGAGCCTCTCATCAGCCTCTGGGAGTCTGTGGGGGCGTCTGGACTGCGGTGGTTGGAGCTTGGAACTTGGAGGGACGGGGCTTCTGGGGGCTTTTCATCCGCTGGCGGGGGCCGCTACTCATCCCACCGCTCTGCCACTGGCTAGACTGGACAGCACCTGCAGTAAACAGTGGTGGAATGCTCTCTCCAGAGAAGAGCTCTCCATGGGCAATAGGCTCCAGTCTCTCCATCTGGGCCTCCGCAGGTTTTATCTGCTATATATGTGCTATGGATATCTGCTATCAGCTTATCAGAGGGCCTACCAATTACAGTACTAGCGTATGGAATTCACCCAAACTCTCATGCGGGCTATCTTGGGTGCGTGCGTGCCAGGCCGTGATTGCACCACCCCCCATCTCCTTCATGCAGAGCTTGTGCTATCGAGGTTTGCCAGGCCCATCTCATCGGCTTACCTGAATCAGATGGTGGCCGCCATCAAAATTTCGCGTACCTGAATTGATCTACAGTACTACTACCTACTGCATCACCCTTCCTGTCCCAAGCTTCCTCTACCTAGGTGCTCTTTGCAATACCTGCCATTTGTCGTGAACAGCTCTTCCGAGCCCTTGAGCTGTCAGGCTACCCTCGCGACTGGGTTTTCTTTTGTTCCTCCGGTTCCAGCCGTGTTGTGTTGTCCCATTCTCTCCCACTTCACCTTGCCGTAGTTGCCCGTCCTCCAACATGGTTGTAGTCGATAACCACGAGTACCTGACGGAGGAAGAGAAGCGCCTCGAGGAAGACCGCAATCGCTCCAAATATTGGAAGAAATGGGGCCCCTATGTTGCTGAGCGTCAATGGGCCACAGGCAAGAACACACTCGAGTCTTGTCAGCCCGAGCCGGCTTACTGACCCGTCCTGTGCAGTGCGCGAAGATTACAGCGCAGACGGTGATGCCTGGAGTCGTACGTCTCTCTTTCTTGTGTGGTTTTAGGACTTCTGTTGTGTGCCCTGGCTAATACTGTGCGCCCTCGTAGACTTTAACCACGATCACGCCCGCTCTCGAGCTTTCCGATGGGGTGAGGACGGCATTGCTGGTGTCTCTGACACTCATGGTCTGCAGAATATCGCCTTTGCATTCTGGAATGGGCAAGAGTATGTAATTATATCGTGATCATGGGGAGACCATTACTGATGGATAGCTAGCCCTTTCCTCAAAGAGCGACTCTTTGGTCTAGCCAATCCTCAGGGCAACCATGGCGAGAGCATCAAGGAAGCCCATTTTCACCTTGACAATACTCCTGTAAGGACCGCATAGCAAAATTACGGGTTAAAAGTAAAGCTAACTGAATGAATGCAGACGGTAGAAGCCCAAAATATTCTCTTGAGATCCTACGACAGTAACTGACGAACGTCCTAGCATTCCTACATGAAATTTCTATACAAGTATCCACAGAAAGAGTTCCCCTACCAAGATCTTCTCGACGAGAATGCCAAGAGGGCGAAGACCGAGAAAGAATATCAGATCATCGATACTGGTATCTTCGCCGACGACCGGTATTGGGACATCATCATTGAGACCGCCAAGGAGGACAATGACCCCGACGAGCTTCTCTTCCGTGTGACCGCGTGGAACAGAGGACCTGATCCAGCTCCACTTCACATTGTTCCCCATGTATGGTTTCGCAATACCTGGGCATGGGGCCGTGAGCCTGAAGACAAG
This sequence comes from Xylariaceae sp. FL0016, assembly GCA_022578815.1. NCBI lineage: Eukaryota > Fungi > Ascomycota > Sordariomycetes > Xylariales > Xylariaceae > Xylariaceae sp. FL0016. The sequence continues at coordinate 1,195,702 of MU388727.1, read as the reverse complement.
AAGCCGTCTATCTCAGAGCACGGGGAGTATATGGCCAAGTCAAAGCACCATCAGCTCGGAGATCGATATGTCTTGATGTCACCTTCGCCAGGTGTTGGTGCAAGCGGCGAGGATGTGGTGCCTGAGCTTCTCTTCACGGACAATGATACCAACTATCAGTTCCTTTATGGGCAGGAGAACAAAGTACCGCATGTCAAGGATGCATTTCATCAGTACATTGTCGATGGCAAGAAGGCGGCCGTCAACCCCGCCAAGACTGGTACGAAATGCGCCGCATGGTTTCAGTTCAACGAGTCGGGTGGTGTTGCTCCCGGTGAATGCGCAGGTATGGGACAATCGTTTCGCAAGATTTACTGGGTTTGACTAACTTCACCAGTTGTTCGGTTCCGATTCTCGAAGAAAGCCGAGACATATCTCGACGAAGAAGAGTTCGACGACATCATCGAAAAGAGAAGAGAAGAAGCTGATGACTTCTATTTCCGCATTAGCCCCTTGCCAATGTCGGAGGACCTACGAAACATCCAGAGGCAAGCATTCTCGGGAATGATGTGGTGCAAGCAGTATTACCAGTTCATCTGGGATCAGTGGGCCAACGGCGATCCAGCTCAGCCCCCGCCACCTCCTGAAAGAAAAGCAGTCAGGAATTCTCAGTGGAAACATCTGCACATTGACGACATCTTGTCTATGCCGGACTCTTGGGAATATCCCTTCTTTGCTGCGTGGGATTCTGCATTTCACTGCATTCCCCTGGCCATGATTGACCCAGACTTCGCAAAGAAGCAGATTGATCTATTCACAAGAGAGTGGTATCTCCATCCAAACGGCCAGCTTCCTGCGTATGTGCTCCATCTTTGCCCTTGGCATAATCTTGTTGACTGACTTAATCGTAGATACGAATGGAATTTTGGTGACGTCAATCCACCAGTCCATGCTTGGGCCACGTTCCGCGTCTTCAAGATTGAGCGCAAGTTATACGGACGACAAGATCTTGACTTTCTGGAGAGAGTTTTCCAGAAGCTGCTTCTTAACTTCACGTGGTGGGTCAACCGGAAGGACGTGGATGGGAAAAATGTCTTCGAGGGTGGATTCTTGGGCTTGGACAACATCGGCCTTTTCAACCGGTCCGAGCCGCTTCCTACCGGTGGTGTTCTTGAGCAAGCCGACAGCACAGGTTGGATGGCATTTTACTGCCTCTGCATGCTCAACATTGCCCTTGAGCTGGCAAAGCACCGACGGATATACGAGGACATCGCCACGAAGTTCTTCGAACACTTCATTCTCATCAGCGATGCCATGACCTTCAAGGCCGGACAGGAGGAAAAGTCGTTGTGGAACGATGAAGATGGTTTCTACTATGATGCTATCTCGTATGGCGGCCCATGGATTCAGCAGCTTCCAGTCCGGTCCCTCGTCGGACTGATCCCGTTGTATGCAACATTAACTTTGGAGCCGGAGCTGATCAACAAGTTGCCTTCCTTCAAGAAGCGCGTGAACTGGTTTGTTGAGAACCGCTGTGATGTTGCAGAGAGGAACATGGCGAGCATTCGAAAGAGGGGCAAGGGAGATCGTATCTTGCTCTCGATGGTGAGCAAAGATAGACTGGAGAAGATTCTGAAACGCATGCTTGATGAGGATGAGTTCCTGAGCGAGCACGGTATCCGATCTCTCTCGCGGTATCACAAGGACCACCCATACTCCATGGACGTCAACGGCCAGAAATTCTCTGTCGGATATGTCCCTGGTGATTCAGACAGCGGGCTTTTCGGCGGAAACAGCAATTGGCGAGGGCCTATTTGGCTTTGTGTTAATTTCTTGTTAGTAGAATCACTTCAGAGATTCTACCTCTTCTACGGACCCGGCTATCAGGTTGAGTGTCCTACAGGATCTGGGGACTACATGCATCTGGGTCACGTCTCTGAGGAGATTCAACACCGTTTGCAGCACCTATTCGCTCGTGGCGATGATGGTCGCCGAAGCATCAACGATGGCAGTGATCTGCTCGATTTCGACCCTCACTGGAAGGACCATATGTGGTTTCACGAATTCTTCGATGGTGACACTGGACGTGGATTAGGTGCGACTCATCAATGTGGATGGACCGGGCTGATCGCTCGCATGATCCACGATACCGGGTAAGTTCCACACCACCATCTCGATTGCATCAGTAGCTAACTCTTCATCAGAATCAGCTGTCGCCTCCCGCAAACGCCCCGTACGCCGTCTATAGGCATGTCGCATTACTTCGATGATATTCTACACAGGCATATTCACCTAAATAATGCCAAGGCGCAAAAGCCACATATGCGTCGCTCTTCAACGGCCAGGTCCATTGGAGCACGAAGTGACTTCGAAACGTCTGTCAATGGCGAGGAGCACGACGCTCGCAGTGTAATGCCAGACGATCCCGAGCGAGAGGCTCAACGCAAAGAAGCAGACGCCCATCTGGTCCATTATATTTCCGACCAGCTGCAGAGAGTGAAAGACCACGATGATCAAGGATACGGAGATGGTGAGGAGTACGAGACGCATATCAACTAAGCTATAGATGGAACCGTGCGTTTTGATAGAGGGAAGACACATGTGGCAGGTCATTTGGCTAGACATCCGGCTACGATAGAAATGGCTGACTTGGCCATGGCTAGGGATAGATAGAGGACCTTCGCTCATAGATTCCGCGTTCGTACCGATACTTCAGAAAAGGAGTTGGGTCTAGCGGCTTGCTTATTTCTTACTTTGGTACACGTGAAGTTCGAATAGGATAAGGGAAGTTAACACTATGCCACTAAACGGTTCAGTACGATTCCGACTTGGTCTGGTAACTAAAACTGTCAATGATATTCAATCTGTTCCGTTGTGATCTAGGATGGGTGATATTTACGTGACAATGATGAAAGTAGTGTAGATATTTTACGGCAGTCATTTTCTCGGAATTGCCGACATGAATCTACAACGAATGGACAAGTACTCTGGGAACCCTGTGTTTCTCTTCTGCTTGTGACCTTTACGTGATCGTAGCGCTTGCGAATTGATAGGGGACGCACGCACATCTAGGTTCTGACGGAAAAGGTACAGATGCCGACAAGGGCACCTATTTCGCAAGCAGAGGTTGATAACACCATCCTTCGAATCATCTCATTCCCGGAGACGGAAAATAAGCTATGTTTCAGCTTGTTAAGCTTGGTGAGGATCATATCTAAGTCTAGATTTCAAGGGACGGTTTTCCTAGCTTCTGAACCGGTGCATGACTTGGGCGGTTTGTTACTGCGAAGGGAGACGAAAGTAAGGGATCTCTAGAGCTTTAGAGGATTGCTGGTAGCTTTTAGTCATCATATCTTGAATCGGCACCAGAATCAGGTGAAGTTTCTGTTTCTGCTGCGGGCCAACATCTACATGCTGGTATCTGAAGAACACAGCGGGGTGTTCGATGTATCTGTTCTGAAAACCGGTTCTTCTCTCACTAAGTACCCAGGAGGCACGATCTTCGGGCTGACATCCTTACTCTCTTACTGCTGGGTTCTGCCCATGCTCTGCCTTGTCCCAGCTATATGCTATCATTGCTGGTATTGCCTGCCTTGGGGGGAATGTGAAGCGCGTGTATGGCCCGAGGCAAAGGTTATATATACATATGGACAAGTTCTTGTCCACGAGGTGTTCCAAAGGATAAGGAGCTCCCCTGCTCAATACTGGATAGTATGAATGTGAAGGTGGTATGCGCGAACTTTCATCTGATATTGGTGTTATGGAGCCCATATATCCTTTGCTACCATATGAATACGCCTTGCTAGACATGAACTCAGTAAAGTCGAAACTTATCTCGAGGACGCCCTTTCCTTGACAACTTTAGGTTAAAGTATACCTATTTTATATCCGTATTTGAGCGGTAGCAACAGGCCATGTGCTGTGCAGTTGACCGACAACGCGTCCGCCATGTACGCATTCTGTGAAAATTGGCAAAACTTTTCCATAAATGTAGATGAAAGCTGGGGACGAAATGCATCTATTTTGCGCTCCTATACATTGGTATCTCTACAGGAGAAACCGGGTTTCTCAGACGCGAATCGTCTCTCCATCGCCTCAACCAACCCTAGCCATCTTTAAAACATAAGGAATTGCATTAATTTACAGGGTGTCGGTGAGAAGCTTGTTCATCTTGGCGATCTTAGAGGAGACGGAGAGGTCGATAGTTCGGTCACCGATTTCGACGACAAGGCCACCAACGATATCGGGGTTGACCTGGTTGGTAACCTTCAACTTCTTACCCTGACCAACATATTGGGACTTGGCAACGGCGCTCTCGAGGCGGGAGAGGGTTCGGTTGTCCAATTGCTAGTGCTCGTGTTAAGTACGATTCTCGATTCTGAGGTGACCGGCCTCGCTGTGATCACATACCTGAGCGCTGGTGACAATCATCTCAACCTCACCGCGGGAGGCGCTCATGATCTGACCAAACTTTTCGCAGACATCCTGCAGGAGACCCAGACGGTTGTTCTCAGCTAGCGTGGCGAGGAAGTTCTTGACGGTCTCGTTGGAACCGGCGGTCTTTTGGAGCTCGGTGACGATGGCGCTCTTGTCGCCCTCGCTGAGAGTGGGTGTGCCCAGAATGGCAGTCAGCTTAGCATCCTTGCCACAGAGATCGCCGAGAGAGTTCAGGGCCTTCGCGGCCTGGTCGAGGGTGGAGGTCTTTACGGCGGCCGTGTACTAAATAACTCATGCGTCAGCTCAGCTGGACACCAGGCACTTTCCATTGCATCGATCAACAGCCTTGAATCCTTCCAAAAGATTTCAAATAGTCGATTGGGTCCGATATGGGCGCGATGAAGGCTGGGGACCTGGGCTGTCGTACCAGAGCAGTAGCATAGGTGCCGTCGAGACCATAGACAGCGATCGGGGGCTTGACTTCCTGGGCGGCAGGAGTGGCATACGATCGCACGGGGACGCGAGCGAATGTCCGCTTGGGAGCTGCGGCTCGAATTGAGCGGAAGGCCTGTCGGGACAGCATGACGGCGAGATAGGGTGGTGAATGTGAAATTGAAGGAATGTGTATAACGGGTTCTGAGCTCGTCCTCGCAAAAGGTTGTCTGCAAGAAATCAACCGACTAGCCGGGCCAATTGAGGTGTGGCTTGAATCGCAGGTTGGTGCCTCAGGTTTACGAAATTTGACAAAAACAAGCCACGCCACGTCTGTGGCGCACCATCTCGGCGCGAGTGATCCGCTTCGAGGCGCGAGGGCACCTGCCATGTGCCATTTGCCATCAGCAGCCCACGCAAGCCCAACCTACCAACGACCTTATTATGCAAGTCGGCTAGAGAATAATCCAGGCAAAAAGCTTCCACCCGCTTTCTGCTTTTTTGCCCAGCAGCAACCAACCTGAGCTTACCGGTTAGGAATCTCCCTCAACTCTGACGCTCACCGCATCTAAGAGAATCCCGCCCGAGAAGGAGCTTTACCGTACCGGCTGGCTGCCGCCTCTCCACTCATCCTAGAGGGAATGCTTTTTGACCACTGTGCAGCCTGTTGAGGACCACATTCTGGCCAGTACTCCGTATATCCTAGGACGTGTGTTCGTGACATCGTTTCTTTCTACCTTTCCTACCTGCCACCACAGGAGCACGCGAGACATCATCTTTCTGGTTCTTGTTGCTATTCTCTGGGAACCTTTCCAGCCAGCCGGCCAGCTAGTCAGGACACGACGCGCATCCATTTTCTCACAACGATCATGATGTTGATGTAGCTGTTCTGTGCTTGCTCCTGTTCATTCCCTTCTGTTCTACTTCTATATTTCCTGCAGTCACATCTGCAGCACGGTAAGGTTATAATCGTTTTGATATGGCGAAAGAAAAGAAGAAAACTCCGGCCTCGAACCATGGAGTTCAGGCTGCGGCCCGCCGTGCCAAGCACTACAGGGCTGCTGAATTTCAAGATGGCGTCTGGCAGCGTTTGAAGCCTCTGAACGAGGCGCCGAAGTCGAAGCACAAGACGTACTATGAATCATTCGAGAACACAGAGAAGAAGAAAAAGTTGGAATATGAGGTACTCCGCGATCGCGTCGAATTACCGCCACAACACTCATACTCACCAACAACACCAGATTACCACCGATAGACAGCCACCGCCGGGCTTCGAGTTTATCCCTTCGGGCAATCCGGAACTCTCAGGAGAGTGCAAAGAACTGTCGCGAACCAAAGATGCTATGTTCTTCATCGTTTCCGTACGTTGGCAACAGGATATCTGCTGGAGAGAACTGACACTGTTCCTCTACAGGTTTCGAAGAATTTCGACGATCTCGAGCACCACATGAATCGCGCAGGTCACCACTTCCGGCAGACAATCGTTGATGAAGCACGCAAGCTTCTAAAACTTGAGGGGCAACATCAACAAACAGTTGAACATCACAAAGCTGGCCGTCCTGAGCCTATCCCCAAGACTCAGGAAGAGATTAATAGAGAAGCTGACGCAGTCCTTCGAGACCTTTTCCCTCGAATACCCCACACTGACAGGCACGAGATCATCGAACACGCCTTCAAGAAAGTACGTTCATTTACTATACCCCTCGACCCAGAGTTCTCCGCTTTGCGGTATTGATCCCATTTTAATCTAGGACGGAAAATTCAAAGGTGAATACAAAGTCGGTATGGCGCAAGACCTGCCGCTAGCCCGACGAGTTCAGCTAGCAGCTCTTGCTCACATTAGACACACCAAAACACGATATGATGAGCTACTTAGAGAGACAGATTGGGCAAATGCTCGAAAGGCAGTAGAGAAGCCCTGTTTGGACATCATCGTCAAGTGGCGAGGAGATGAAGAAACTGGCCGTGACCAGCTCGATGAGATTCTCCGAGAAGTCATTGAAATCTCGGATTCAGAAGATGGATCTGAGGACGAGAGTAGCGCAGAAGACACAATCGTGCGCAACTCGAGAGCGATCTCCGTGGTCACAACGGCCACTGCACGGGATCGCGTCATTCGCCACAAAGAGCCCGTGATCAATAATTCGAGCATTGAGCCACGACTCTCAGCTACGCTGGCATCGCCTGCGCAACCTGTCGTCGTCCGACGCACTGACCAGAGACATGCTCGAAAGACACAGCAGCGATTTAGGAGATATGCCGCCGCTGCTGAAGCTCTATCTGACCGGCCAACACAGAACGGTCCTATCGGTGGCTCTGCTGCTACTGGCCTTGCTTCAGGTCCCATGGTTGTAACCAGAAGTCGAGGCTCAGCCCAGCCCACGATCCATCATCGTGAACCCACGGTGGTACTTGGCCATTCGCCACGCTCTAGGCATACTAATAGTTACGTTCCAGTGCAGGCAGAATCGCCTCGCTTCATCAACGGTTACTCAGGAGAGCGAATGGCAGCTACTGTAGCCAATGGCCAAATTCCTTCGCAGGTTGTGCGAGTAGTCGACAACTTTTCTCGGCCCAAAGTTGGGCCTCCTGTGGTTCGTGACCATCCGCATCCCTCATTGTCACCGGTAAGGGTGGGCCTGCAAGATATGTTGTTGCCATCTGTCGAACCTGTTTCGCCTGGTGTGCTTCATGGGCAGCACAGTAGTGACCCTCAGTATCTATCTCGTGAATCACGGCAATTTGGCGAAACCACCAGTACGAATTATCGGACCTTTCGCGAGCCTGTTCTTCTAGGCTCCCGTCCTCGGTCTCCAGGAGGGTTTACCAATAGCAGTGAAGCTCTAGTCAAGAGGCGCCGGGTAGACCCTTATTCCCATAGGGTCAATCATGTGCCTCCTGAACTTTCATACGATCCTACGGTCTCACACAGCCCGCGCGAGCATCCTCGTGAGGCTCGAATAGAGTATCTTCCGGGTCGCCCGCATCCCCTGTCTAGGGAAGAATTGCCCGGGCAGCCTACGGATCTTCCGTGGGGACCCAGCCAGCGGGATGTTCAGCAACATCGCCATTTTCCAGACATCCCGGCCAGTTCGAGAAACCATTCGATGATATTTGATGGGTATGAAGATCACCAACACCGTCGAGTGGTTGAAGTCCGACCACCATTCGTTCCTGAGAGAAACCAGTCGTTTCTCGTCAGAAGAGGACCGGCTCCTCCTGCGCGTACAGTTTCTAACGATTATGGAGAACGCCGTGGCCATCAATCTGTCGACCCCATCTCACATTTCCAGCCTCGTCCTCAACATCTTCAAGCTGAACCAGTGATTCGTCGTGTGATTGAAATGCCGTCAGACTCCTGGATCGATCGCTCCAGGAAAATAATGTGTCCGGAACAGACAGGGCGTGCTCCAATGGGATTTTCTGGCAACGTTTATCGGGAGAGTCACACATCAAATTACGAGCCGGAGCGCTATGAAGTGTGAGTCGAAAATCTAAACAGGCGCCAATGCGCTTTTAGCGAGACTATTATGTGTTCGTATCACCGGTTCGGATATGGCTAATCCAATTCCAGGCGATACCTGAATGACAGAGACGCTCGAAATTATAATCACCCAAACGATGTTGAGTATCTTGATACCATTCAACGACCCTTTCCCGTTCACCCTGCTCCGGCCAGCTACCCAGATCTCACATCTCCACCTCGCATTCGCGAACGGCGCGATCCTGTCTATCTAAGCTGATTGTCCACGATTCCATCCATCAAAGGTGATGAGACTTCGGAGTCCAGAAATCTGTACGAGAAAGTGCAAATTTATAGGCATGCACACCAACTTTGCGGCGGTAAGATCAAATGCACTTTTGGTCTGGCAGCATCATACGAGATATTCGATGTTCACGCCACAAAGAGCCTTTTGCATTTCAGGTTCATTAACATTGCCACAAGGCACAACGGCGGAGGAAAGTAAATGGCATCGGGCAAAGTCAACTTAAGGTCATGACTTGCCCGCAAGGGTTTGTTTTTTCAGCATGATTTTGAGATACCCAGGCATTTGGCATGCGGCAGGACGAGTTTCCCGGAAGCATCAATACATAGAGAGGCGTTCTTAGAGGGCTGGCCCGAGTTGGAGGGCCCGGTATCCACGTATTGTGCAGGAGTATGGCCGAGAGATTACTCTCAAAGTGTTTCTGATTCTGGGTAGATACTCCCCGAATACTGCCACCTTCGAGGTTGTACGATACAATTGCTCTATATACTAGGGAGGATGATACTGCTGCACATCGATTACAGCACAAAACCTGTCTTGATACAAAAGTTTGATTGAACCCTACAGAGAACAATATTCGCACAGTGATACCATTGAAACCTAACTCCTTCTATCATGATTATATCATTCGAGTACCCCGATCTCTTCTATGCTGGATTGGTCCTTAGTAGGGCCCGTAAGAAAACTAGTATTGTTATGTCATGCAGCGAGCATTTCCAGTCTTTCGGCTTGTGACTCTTGTGGAGTTCCTAACGTCTCATCTTCAGTCTTGGTGTGTTGTGGCTTCGTTATGGGCACGTCAGGTAGCGAGGGACTCTGAATGGGCGCTGGTCCATTGATCTCGACCTCGAGGGCTGCGAGCTCATCTTCAACTTCGTCTTCATCCTGGTTCGTCATTTGGCTCCCCAACATCTCGCTTACCTCCTATTACACGTCGCATTAGTCTCACGATACGCTTGTGAATACGGGCACGGATAGAAAGAAACAAGCAGATTTTCTGCTTGAGAAGATCCACAAGGGTTTTCCATCTCCTTGTCTTTTGCCCCAAAGCCTCCTTACCTTCTGGTAGGCGATGGCGTCGGCAGACTCGCCCATAAGCTTCTCGACATGCTCGATGCCGCCCATCTCGGCGTGGATGTCCTTGAGGACGCGGGTGCCCTGCTGGAGGCCGAAGACGATGTCCTTCTGGATGAGGGCGAACTCGACGTTGCGGGTGAGCTGCTCGAGCTGGGCGAGCTGGGCGTCGGTCTTGGCGAGGAGGGACTCCTGGTACTTCTTGCGGCGGAGGGCGAGGAGGGCGCGGGGCTTGTCGCCGGCGGCGAGCATCTGGCGGGCGATGGCGGTCTCCTTGTCGGTGAGGACAGTGATGCGGCGCTGGTACTGGTGCAGCTTGTCGCGCTGGAGCTTGAGGTCTAGGATCGCTCTGGAGAGTCGGGGCGCATGGGGTCAGTCTGTGCTTGGAGGGGCTGCGGCCGAGGAGATGGGCAGGTGGTGGTAGTGGTGGTGGACGAGGGGATCCGGATCAGGATCGGGATTGGGATGGACGTACTTATCTTGGGCTGTGACCCTGCTGTTGTTGTTGCCCATGTTTCACCTGGCCCTGGAATCCGTCGTGGACTCCGCTGGGCACATGGTCTGGAGGTTCTCTAGCTTCCAAGAGGAATGTAAGTAAAAGCGTACTTGGTACAAAAATGTGACATCTAAGTAAGGTATGTTATGTTGTAAGATAAGTATGAGGGTCTCGTGAGCACTTGGTGGGTTGTCGTCGCATTGGAGGGCGAGATAGGCGGGTGGTGGTGGGTTGGGTTTTATCGATTAGACGTAGACTGGGGATGACGCACTTTAGCTTCGCCAGCAGCGTCTTGGCGTCCATCTTTCGGTCGGAATCCAGCTCATAGATACGGTTCAAACTGCAGGTTTGGACCGTGAGTACACGTCTGAATGTCGTCAGTCTGCCAGATAGTAGAAGTCTCAACTACGACGGGGCTTGGTTTGACTCTCTTCACGAGCTGCAATACTCTACCAATATTCAAGTTGAATGCTGTGAGGAAGAGGCCTCCTCAGTGTCTCTCTCTTCCATACCATGGCGCATGCTAGCCCGCCCATATCTAGGGCAGGTACCTTAAGTACTCTAAGTGATTTGCCTCGTTGTGCCATGCTCTTGCACAAGGACCGTTGGTCCGAGGCTTTTGATATCACCTTGTTTGCTGAATTATCCTCACATGCTTGGTTGACAGCTTTGGGATGGTCATATACCTACAATCTCATGACGCCTACTTGGGAAAATGCAGCTGTTATTCGCACATCCAGAAGTTTGCCAGTCGCTGGTCGACCCACTTTAATTTTTCCACAACTTTTCTTAGGCGGCCTGTCACTCACATGCCTCTACTCACAGCATACTATGCGCTACCTCATATATCTTCGTTCCTAGTCGTTTCCCAAGTTGCATTGTCAAGTAGTTCGACTCTCTGCCGGGATTGACAAGATCAACTGCAAAGTTCCGATTGCAGTAGTCGCAAGAGCCAGCTACCCGTCTTATCTTGACAGCTCTTGCGACTATGAAGTTGATATAACTGAAGACCTCCCGCTCCCTTCCCGCTGATACAACATGCCTCCCAGAACGTTACAAGGCATTGACCGTGATGTCTACCAAATCATCCGCAAGTTTGAGGAAGAAAGGGAACGAGAGGGCCATGGTCACTTGAAATTCACCATCTCAGGTGTCTACGACTCGATCAAGAGGTCCAATTCTAGTCTGGCCCGTCAGAAAAAGAGACCTCTGGAAGACTCCATTGAGCGGGTTCTTCGCCTACGAAAGGATGAAAGAGCTGAGGAGGACGAGGAGGCTGCGATTGATGAGGCATCGCAGTCCATGTCCCCCAAACCGAAAGTAAGTTCATGATTCGTCTGAGTTAACTCAATGGATGATTCGATTTGCACAGTTATCACTTCCATACAATTGAGAAATAAACTAATGCATTTAGGAACGGGACTACTTCCTTATGAATAAGCACATCACCAAATCCTGGAACGTCACTAGAAGGGAACGCGAGATGTCCCCTACACCACAAGAATCTTCTGCCGCTGATAATGTGAATGCGGCTTCTGTTGATAGGCAGTCTAATGGAGAGCCTAAGAGGAAGAGACGCAAGGCTGACCGTAGCCCCCCGGCAGAAGTCTCCCTGGATGATCTTGGCGGCATCGGTGAAGCTATCGTAACGCTCTACAAATCTGTAGCAAGGCCAATGCGTGCCCCCACTGCTTGTCGGAAGGGCCTCCTGCAACCGGCACGCGGTGTCTTACTGTACGGACCTCCTGGCTGTGGCAAGACGAAGCTAGCGACGGCCTTTGCGGCAGAGCTTGGCGTGGCCTACATACCTGTATCCGCGCCTTCTCTGATTGCAGGCATGTCCGGTGAATCTGAAAAGAAGATCAGAGAGCTTTATGACGAAGCCAAGAAGCTTGCGCCTTGCTTGATCTTCATCGACGAGATCGACGCCATCATGGGCAAACGAGAAAATGCCCAGAGGGAGATGGAGAAGCGCATCGTCGCGCAGATGCTCACTTGTATGGACAGTCTAGATCCAACCAAGATGGATGGCAAGTTGGTCGTAACCCTTGCAGCTACAAATCGCCCTGATAGTATCGATCCTGCACTTCGCAGAGCTGGTCGTTTCAACCTCGAGATCAGTCTGGGTATACCAAACGAGGCAGCACGCGAAGCGATTTTACGCAGGATGCTTCAGAAGTTTGAAGTCTCTGGTGTTGTCGATTATAAGCTCTTGGCCAAAAGGACTCCTGGATTTGTTGGCGCAGATTTACAGGACCTTGTCAGAGTGGCACAGAATGGTGTTCTGGACGAACTCGCCGAAGAAGAGGCCAAGGAATCATTGTCCTTGGATATGGAAATCGACGGCGACGGCGACGAAGTATCACGAAAGGGAGTCAGACTTATGCGAGCGTTGGCTGCTGAGCCAGACGATAGTGTACCAGAAGAAAAGTACCGTCTAACCATGCAGCACTTGACAAATGCGATTGGTCAAGTTCAGCCCTCTTCCAAACGTGAAGGATTTACGACAATACCAGACACGACTTGGGATCACATTGGAGCTCTGCGTGATGTTCGAAAGAAGTTGATGCTTGCTATTGTCAAGCCCATTCAGGACCCAGAAGAATTCACCCAACTGGGTCGTGAGGCTCCTTCTGGCGTCTTACTCTGGGGACCCCCTGGATGCGGCAAGACACTGTTGGCGAAGGCGGTGGCAAATGAATCGAAGGCAAACTTCATCTCTATCAAGGGCCCTGAACTCCTGAACAAATACGTCGGTGAATCTGAGAGATCAGTTCGCCAGGTATTCTCTCGTGCTCGCGCGTCTGCTCCGTGTATACTCTTCTTCGACGAACTAGACGCATTGGTTCCTCGCCGGGATGGCGCCGGGACGGACTCGAGCGCGAGGGTGGTGAACCAACTACTGACAGAAATGGACGGCATGTCCAGCCGTGTGGGCGTATACATCGTTGGTGCCACGAACCGGCCAGATATGATTGACCCAGCCATTCTTCGGCCTGGACGATTAGGGACCAATATCTTTGTCGACATCCCAGATGCAGACGGCCGCGTCGACATCCTCAAGACGCGTATCAGGCGTATGGTCCCAACCTTCACCGATTTCAGTCTTCTAGAAGAGGTAGCGCGCGACTCGCGCTGTGAAGGGTTTTCGGGCGCAGATCTTGATAATCTGCACGGAGCCGCGGTCGATGCCGCATATGAGAGAAGGCATGAAGGGAGGGGAGGCCCGACAGCCCTGTTGGCAGAAGACTGGGAAGTAGCTTTAGCGAACACGAAACCCAGCGTTTCTGATAGCCATTCCGCTAAGTTCCAGGAGTTGAAAGAGACAGGATGGGAGTAAGAGGTAGTCAGTCAGTATATACCATCGCGTCCATATCAATCGCAAAGTCCTGCAAAATCCAGGTATCTAGAGAAAATGCCCCTCTCTCCACTCACGGCCCAAGGATGGAACAGAACTCGTACGTGCGGCCGAAGAACAAAGCAGAGCAAACCAAAGGTAACACTTCTTAAGATACGACCCACGAGGCTTATCGTTATGCACATCAAAAGCGGCTAAACTCAAAGTCAAGCAATGATAAAACAAGACTTTCCGGTGCGGGTCACTTTCATACACTTCTTTGGGCACAATCAACGTCAAGTTTCTGCGCAGCCCCTGGCTGAGAATAATAAGATAGAGTACTTCGGCAGCGGTGCATACATGAGTATACCTCATTCCTGGCACAATGTTATGAGAAGTATCCTGGTGGACTTCTGAAGAGCGCAAGTCCACCAACTTAACTTACCCTGATCAATACCGGGCTATCAGCCCATGGCAATCACTACACTACCTAGACTGACTACCACCAAGATTGAAGTTGGCGAATCAGCTCGGGAAGTGGTGCCCTAAAACTTTTACAACCGGTCAAAAAGATGACTATCAAGAAACACACTAATCTCTTCAGATTGGAACGACGTTCTGGGATGATGCATAGGTAGTTCGAAAAATGTTATTGTGTTCATTAGTCAGGCATATGCATACTGATTCACTCATGAAGTAATGTGAAGTCATGTCATTCCAACGGATCAACAAATGTTGTGGGGCCAACGGGTCTAGTGATCATCAGTCAGCAACGTCGCGACTCACGTTAGCAAGAAACAGGATTACAGCCAAGGAGGCCTGGCAGAAAAGATGGGTGCACCCAAATCAATTGTCACCGGTAACGACCTTCTCGATCCAATCCCGCCCTCCGAACCGTGGCAGCTTGAACTCCAGCAAAACCGACGCAGTGCATGCTGACTGAAAAAGAGGAGATGGATATATGCTCGCACCAACGGTGCCGCCAACGAGGTCTAGTCTATAAGTACACAGTTGGCCGAATCCGTCGTCTATGCTTGTTTATCGTTACACGTCCGCTTCTCTTGCGGTAATTAATTAGGCAGTGGACTCCTTGAGGAAGCTGTGGTCTCCAGTCAGTAATGGCGAACGGTGAGCGCAAAGTGGTTGTAACCGTACCTGATGAGGTCGTTTCGGTCCTTGGCCTTCTTCAGGCCACCGAAGGCCATCTTGGTGCCGGGAATATACTTCTTGGGGTTCTCGAGGTAGTCGAACTAATTGTAATGGTTAGCACGATCTGTACAAGACAGGACCACTGTTCACGAAGGAAGCATACCAGACTGTTCTCGTCCCATGTGACACCCTTTTGCTTGTTGGCATCGGTGTAGGAGAAACCGTCGACCTGGCCAGACTTGCGGCCGAAGAGACCGTGCAGAGCAGGGCCGACCTTGTTGCCCTCGCCGTCCTTCAGGGTGTGGCACTGGGCGCATCGAGTCTTGAAGAGGCCGGCACCCTTCTTGGCATCACCTGGAGAGATGGAAATTAGCTAATGCGGTGGCTTGATGGGCAGCGAGTGATGTAGAGCTGATGCGCAAATCGGTATGTGACGATTTGACATGGCGTTGATAACATGGGGACCATGAACGCGCAATTCTTCTTCATGCTGAGACATCTCAAGTAGTTCGGGAGCTGGCCGATCGATGTACAAGGTTTGCGACAAGGTGAAGGGCGAACTTGTAACAGCAGGGTAAATGGCGCAGATGTTGGCCAAGATTTCCAAAAACTGTTCAGGCAGTCGCTGTTGAACACAGTTGACGCGGACTCGAGTACTCGATGTATAAATCGGCTCCCATGCTCCAAGAAACTCTGCGCAACAAAGACATGGCCCAATGGCTCGGCGTAGTGCAATGGCCCGAAGACCAACATGACTTAACAAGCGAAATACGTACCTTTCTCGAAACCCATATTGGCAGATTTGTGAAGAGGAAGGAGGAAGAGATATTATTAGGTATTATTGGCAAAGAGAGTGATCTTGTTGATGGTGAACAAGAAGATGTCTAAGAGAAGCGATTGGTAGTGGATGGTCAGAAGGAAACCTGTATGTAGGATGATATTTAGGGACAGGAGGAAAAAAAATCGAGACAACAACCTTTTAAGGCGATGAACTCAACACTTGCAGATGCGACCATGGCCAGGGTGGTCCGCTTTGGATCCGCTTGGGTCCACGCGTGCCACGGTTGCACGGATAGCGCAAGCCACAGTGTGGCGTTGGGAGCAGAATCTCAGCCAATCAGATGCTGATCATAGTAATACCATCACGGGGAAATTCGGGCTGAGAAAACCTGCTAAAAGTGAGCAACGGAAACGATTCGGTGTCTTTAGCAATGATTGTTGCTTTCGCCCCTGCAGTACCGTCCTTCAAGCCTCTCAAGCCTCCCTCGCGTGAGCGAACGGCAAAGTCGTGGTGGTCCCGTGCCCCTAAAATTTTGAATGTGTAGAATGGTATCATCATCACACCTTGACCATCCCCAAGAATAACAGTCTTCGCGGTCATCCGCCATCGTCCAGTGCCTCCCACATCTGAGGACCCAAGGTACCAGAGCTTCTTCAGCGGACCTGGACTCTGGAAGGTTACCCACGCCCGCGACAGGCTATCTCGGAACGGGGGAACCAATCTCCAAAATCTACCTTTGTATTCTGATTAGGTAAGGTGTCTTGGGTGTAGTGGGATGGACCTTTGCAGCTGGGAGCATCCTTGCCTTCCAACGGCTGGGTGTTAGAGGATTTACCAAAAATTTCAATGGTCACCAGCTGTCCGTAAGATGAGATTGACTGTCGAGCTTTATGCGTAACGCGCTCTCTGTCCCTCTCCGCAGCCATTGAGTCATGTCAACATCGCGACCGCGAGTTGCTTGATATATTTATCACGACCAATTCGAGAGTGCTTTCAATTTTCCCCCGTTTTTATTGCCCCCAGAAGTACCGTGATGGCTTCAAAAACAACCTATATACCGCGCTTCCTGCTGCCACAATATGGCGCCCTATGGCAGAGCTCTGCGCGTACGAGGGGTTTTGCAAGACCCCTCAATGCAGAGATTGGCCAGGTGCTAGTTCGCTACGCGTCGAAAACAGCTGCTGCTTCGAAGACAACGGCGGCGACGACCAAGTCAACCACAGCCAAGACTGCTGCGGCTAAAGTCACTGCTCCCAAAGCTGCCTCGACCAAAGCTAGCAGCGCGACGCCCAAGTCAGCTGCCTCCAAAGCTGCCAAAGCGTCTGCTCCTACGAAGCCTCCGAAGACGTCAACCACGAAGCTGGCTGCCACGAAGACTATAGTTCCCAAGACTACGGCCCCCAAGACGACTGCCCCGAAACCTGCTACTAAGCAAGCCGCTGCTAAAATCCCAGTTACTCCCAAAGTTCCAGCGCCTGCTTCTGCCACCAAGACTTCGATGCCTCCTCCCCCTCCCCCTACTGCTACTGCCAAAACTCCAGCTCCTGAGACCAAGCCCCAGGAAGTTGCACAAAAGACGGCATCTACTGCGAGCAAGCCGTCCGCTGCTCCCGCTACCGCTGACCCCTCGAAGCCCATCGTGCTTGAAAAGCCTGATGCCTTCAGACCACCGTCCCACGGTGCAAGGCTTCCCCGAGGAACACCGAAACACTATGGAGGTGGTCCCACAGCCGAGGAGATCCAGACTCAGAAGACGAAGCAATATCCAGGTCTCCCGCCGCCCCCGAACACCTGGTCGCACTGGTTCATCAATAGCAGAATCGTGCACCTCTTCATTACCTTGGTAAGTAATAAAGTGTATATGATTTGCGGAATATGAATTAACAAATATCATACAGGGCACTTTGGGTTCTTTGGCTATCTACACCATGAGCGCCAACATCTCAAAGTCCCCTTTCGCAGATATGATCCCGCCCATCTCTGAACTTCCGCGCCACCCATTCCAGTACATTGGCATCTGTATTGACGTCTTGCGCATGTACGAGGAACACGAATCTGCCCAGACAGCTGAGAAACGACGCAGAAAGGTAGAAGATGTCGCAAAGCGGAACGAGTACCGGAAAGCACATGGCATGGAGCCTTCCACAGGACCGTTCTGGAGTAGTGGGAAACCCGAGGAGCCTGTGCCTGCGCCCGCGCCCGTACCGGTGGTTGAGGAAAGCACTGAATTGACACCGGCTAAGACGATTGCCGATGAGTTCACCCCTGAGGGAAAGCGGAAAAAGTTCTTCGGGATCTTCTGATGAGCTTACGGGGCTCGGTGGCACTCGACAGAGGGTGCTCGTATATATGTAATCGTGCCAGTCAGCTTGACTACGGCTTAATGTAATTGATTTCTGGTTTCATGACAAGACTATCCCAACTCGACACCATCGAGTCCTTCAAGGACCTCGTCGGCGACCCCTCCCTTTTCCAACACTTTTTGCACCATAGCACCGAGGACAGCGATCTTGGTTCCACCACGGGGTGCTTTCCAGACTCCCTCCACATCGCCGGTCTCGGCTGCTCTCGCACCGGGGTCTTTGACTGCGCCGCCTTGACCCCATTGTGCAGCGTTGACTGCATTGGGTACTCCCGGTCCCGTTAATCTCGAAGGCGGATCAATCGTCCGTACAGAAAGTAGCCGTACGTTTTTTGTAGACTTGATCCCTTCATCCAGATCCATTTTTGATTGTGCGTCCTCCTGAATACCAGCCTCACTCACTGAGATTGCTAGTGTGGAATCGGCCACGGCCAGTTCCTCCTTAGATGGGTCAAAAATGATGTTATCGCCTACAGCCATGACTAGTAGTGTGATCGGCGGTCTCGAGCTTTGCGAAGTGGACTTTGTGGTACCAGCTTGACGCGGGTAGACAAACGTAGAAGCCGCCCAGTCGTCATCAAACATTGGGTCTTCGTCAAGTTCGGATTTTTGTCTTGGAAGACGAGTCGACAGCAGGGCCAGGTGCGTTGTCAGGCTTAGTAACGGGAGAGGATAAGAGAGTGGTGAGGATATGAGTATGATCTGTGAGTCAGTGGGTCAGTCAATCTCCCCAATTGCAGTCGAGGAAAGGATTATTGTCGAAACCTACGTCGATGTAGAGCTTCCAGTGAAACCGCCGGTTAATCCACAACTTCCTCGTGAAGGAACCGTCCGCCAGCAGCGCCTCGGATAGCATACTCGCGAGAAATACTGTGCTACTGTCGTCGTCGCGGTACCCAGGGATTTCGACCGTCATCTCAACCCAGCTGTTGTCGCACTGTGGCAGTCCCGACTCTTGCTCCGCCTCTCCATCCTGCTCCTGCATCTCCTCGTCCTCGCTCTCGGAACTCGACTCGTCATCGTCATTGGTAGAAGCGGCCTTCGCGGCCGCAGGCCTCTGCTTTCGCTGGAGCCGCCTCCTCCGCTGACGGTCCTGCGCGTCGAGGTCTACGCGGAGGACGCGGGAGCGCTCCACCTCGGCCTTGACGCCGACTACGGCCTCGGTACCGTCGGCGAAGCAAACGCGCGCGGAGCCGTTGGTGCCAGGGAGGATGCCGGTCTCGGCCGTCAGGGGGCGGAACTGCGTGGGCGCGCGGCCGTCGGGGCGGATGGGAGGGGTGAGGGAGAGGGAATTGTGCAGGTAGGCGAGCTCGGCGGGGGAGAGGAGGAGGTGCTGGGTCGTCGCCATGTTGAGCGGGTGGTAGTGGTGTCTGGGCTGCAAAGAGTGACGGTCGGTAGGGGCAGGAGCCCAGAAAGACGACTCAGTAGGTATAGTACGGGGTGGGGGGGAAAGGTGGGAGACCGAGTCTCTGTGGTCTAAGAGCGAGTGTTTCTCTTGATCTTCACATGCGAGGCTGAGGAGGGACAATTTTTTGAGCTGAGGTTGTACAGGGGAATTGATTGGCGGGCGTTAGGGGTGGGATCGTCTGTGGCTCGAGCTTAATGGTGGGGTGCAGATTGAGGCTGGTCTTGTGGCGTTGAGGACTTCTTTAAGACATTTATGACAGAATAGAATGGATAGAATAGATCAAAGGATGATACTAATATTTTGTATGTAGACCACCAGCGTCCAGAGGTTGCTGACAGGAAACGACACAACATCCGACCGTGGAGGTCATTCATATTCCTGTCAGAGCGCGGTGGCCTGGAGGAATCCTGGCTGGCACTAGGCAGCGATGAGAACAACCCCAAATTATCTGGGTGAGTCTACGGTACTCTGATGTCCCTGTGATCAACGCATTGAAGTCACAAGAACAGGTGGCAGCATGAGTGTGTTTTTACGAGGGAAAATGAACATCAGCCATGTTTCACCGGCTTTGTGCTTCCTCAAAGGACTTTCAAAAAGGACGAGGCCTAGGCACATCATTGTGGAAGTGATGGGATGTGCTCGGGCAGAAGATATGATCCGGGAAGTGCCACCTGAACTCTGGCAGAGCTCTCGAAGCCTGCGACCCCTATCTATGAACTGACGAGACTCATGAAGAATGAGGTATCTCAGCTAAAGTCGGAACGTACTGCAGCTGGCACCTTTCTGTCTATGCATCGAGAGCGACTGCACTAAGACCGCAACCTATTCTACTCCTGAAACCATTGCAGAAACTTGAGTTGTAAGGTAGACATATTTTCGACAACTAGGTAGTAATATTTTTGGTTGAATGAACGCCGTCGCTCCTTTGTCTACATCGGCGTCAAGGTGGGTACTGTAAGCAGCCGCGCCGGAGACAATCTGACGATGCCCGGCGCCGAGTTGCACCGAACACGCCACGAGTCTAGGATAAACGAAGCAAAAGTAGCCGATACCAGCCCCATACGAGATAGGTTACTCAACACTTCAGACGGCAATCTCTGGGCTATTTAATTGGTAATCAAGCTGAATTGGGTTGGTATTTTTGCACATTACAAGAAAAAAAGTAATAAGAACTTAGTAATCCCGGGACATACAGCAGCGCTTGGATCTGCCAGGAGGGCTTTCATATAAGACCTCCGTGACACCTCCGAAGAGAGAGACGATTTTCCCACTCGTAGAGCAATTTGTTTTCGCAATCGTTCTTGTCCCAGGCAACAAGACGGCCAAAATTTCGATCCTGATCATACCACCCCCTTCATACCATCAAACCCATCGAATACCCCTAGGTAGCACACCATCAACCGGTCCATTTGCGACCTGATAGCCACGATGCCTTCCAAGGTCCTCGCGCTCCTGGAGCAAGTACGCCTGAAGTGGTCCCCCATCGCCCTCCCCCCTCCCGACGCCTATCGCAACGCCAGCGTCGTCATCACCGGCGGGACCTCAGGCCTGGGTCTCGCGACCGCAGTCCACGCCGTGAACCTTGGTGCCTCCTCTGTCACGATCACGAGTCGGGGCTCTGATAAGGGCACCGTGGCTCTCGCGGCCATATCGACGCAGACGAATGGGCGCTCAGAGGGCGTCGTGCGTGTCGCGGCGCTGGACATGGACTCCTTTGCGTCCGTCGTGGCGTTTGTGGACGAGGTGAAGGGGATTAGGAAGGAGGAGGGTGGTGTGGACTACGTGTTTTTGAACGCGGGCGTGATTGGGACCGAGTTCAAGATGTTGGAATCGGGGTGGGAGCAAAATTGTGAGTTTGGGTTGGTTGATACCTCATCTGCCCCTTTTCGATATTGGTACTTTGGGAGCCCGCATCATGCACCCAAGCTTCGAAAGACCTCGCAAGCCAACCATAGAGCCAGCCATGGGAGCGATGCACTGACTTTTCCGGACCACAGTACAAGTCAACGTCCTCAGCACCGCCCTCATAGCCCTCCTCCTCCTCCCAACCCTGAAGTCCCAGCACCCCTACCGCACCTCGCGCGGCAAACCCCCAAGCCACATCGTCACCGTAGGCTCAAGCCGACACCTCGACCCGGACATCGACGCCTGGCTCTCCTATCCCGAAGGCGTGCTATCGCACTACAACTCGCCCGCCCACTTCCCCAGCCCGACCTCTGGCCAGCTGTACGCCGCCACCAAGCTGCTACAGCAGTACGCCGTGAACGAGCTCGCGGCCCTCGCCCTCGCGCCCATCCCCTCCTCCTCCCCCTCCCCCCACACCGACATCATCGCCCACGATGACGCCCCCCTCGTCCTCGCCGTGCCCGAGAAGAAAAAACCCCACGTCCTCCTCACCACCTGCTGCCCCGGCATCGTCAACACCTCCCTGGCACGCGGCTTCCGCGCCCAGGGCAACTTCGCCACGGCGGCCGGCATCGGCGCGTTCCAGGCGCTGCTCGGCAAGTCCCCCGCCAACGGCGCGCGCACGCTGGTGCGGGCGGGCTGGGCGGGCGAGGGGGACCACGGGCGGTTCATACGGTTCTACGGCGGCTCGGGGGCGGAGTACGAAGCCAGGGCCGGGACGTGCGTCACGGGTGAGAAGGGGGGCGCGATGCAGAGGCGGGCGTGGGGGGAGATCACGGCGGCGCTGGTGAGGGACGTGCCGGAGGCGAGGGGGGCGTTGGCGGAGCTGGGATGGAAAAGGGGGTAGATAAGCGGCGATGGGGTTTTGGGGAGGCCGAGGCTTCGGCGTTGAGTCGGGAGGGTGGTCGGGCTCTCTATACCAGGCGTGGAGATTCTTCTTGGTCAGCTTCGAGGCTGGGTGTACGGGGACTGGGTGGTATAATTGTGTCCTTCATCCCGTGGTTGGACGACCTGGGTCGAGTCGGCGAGCGGGGAGCTGTGCGTCCAATAGTGTGGTTTTCTTCTGGTGGGGAACCTTTTTCAGAGGTCAAGGAGCGTGTCCACCATGAATCCTGAAATGATACAGGATAGGTGTATCCCTTAACTGAGATCGATTTATAAGCCTGTATGAAATGCCTCTCAGAAATGCTAAGGCGAGTTCAAATTGAATCCTTGATGAGCATATCCACTCGGAGAAGCCCTGCACTACACCATGAAAGCCATGCCTAGGGATAACTGTAGGCTCACTTGAAACCGATGAAGTTTTATGTCATCTGAGATGAAGTCAGCTAAAGTATCAAATATATAAACAGGGTAGTATACGTATCTAAATGACCATTGTGTTTGGACAAGTAGTACATATTTGAACAGAAACCTGGAGAAATACGGACACTTGATAGAGTCTTTCTGGCTGCAGCTGAAGTACCGCAAGCGGCTTGTGTCACAGGAGGTAGAGTTGTTCAAAATGAAGTGGTTCGGATTGTCAAGTAAATTTGAATTAAGATATGAGACACTGCAAAGACATTAAGTAGGGACATAATGCTGCCTCCTCCCCCTCCACGCCGTGTGGATATTTAATGCAGACCATTTAAGTAGTGCAGTCTACGATGGTATTTTGAAGAAGAGGAGCCTCGTGCTCTGGTTAGCCTGTCATCAACCTTATCATGTTTCTAGCACACCATCATGACACTTTACTTCACACATGTCATGGCAGTCATACATCAGAGGCGCGTTCAGTGCGATCTCTTTTCTGTCTCTACTTAGGCCAAAGCGTGAGTACTGAGTTCGCAAGAGCTGTTTGCCCTTCTCTATGTTGTCTTGTTCTCTTGACTCAATCGATTTTGCCCAAGAGCCACCGAGTCGAGTCTGGCACCAGACTTAGATCTTTGCTCCTGGATCAACTTTTGCAAATGCAACTCGATTTGTGGACGATGAATGGAGGGTTTTGGCTTGTTGCAAGGCCTTTCTGAGCCTGAAAAATATCTATCAAGGCTTGCCAACAACGCCGGAAGTGTATGCAACTATAATGCTTGTCCCCGCTTTCCACTGCCAAACAAGTGCGTGGTCAAAGGACGAAAAATATGAAAAGCACACCGTGACTACTTTTTTTCTCGCCTGACTAAGTGCAGTAAGCCCCTGCTCATTCTGCACAAGGCCCGAAAACCCAAAAGCCAGGGGTGTCAATAGCAGGTGTGGTCTAGACCCTGGGAAAGACGCCGCAAACTCCGAGACCAGATCTATGCAAGTCCGAGAGGAATAATTCATAATGGTTCAGAATTGGCTGTCGAATGGTGCAGAGGGAAAGGAGCCTCGTCCTATGCTGCTTGCCAGTTATGTACGGTGGCGGTTATGACAGCCGGGTTCTTGCACCTGATAGACCATCACATCAAAATTAGTAGTTCTTCAGGATGGTGGACCGGTCGAGAGCCTCCAGAAGTTCAGGTCGGGCCGAGAGAGCTTCCTTTGCCTGGGAATAGGTGAACCATTGGCGCTCTCTCTTGTGCTTCTCCGGCCAGTTGGTCTCCTCTTTCAGCACAGTAACTTGGTAGAAGCGGTACAGGGCCTTGGGGGCCTCCTTGGACACTTTCTTGGGTGGTCGGCAGTCGACAACATCCCCCAAGTCATAGTCGATACGGATGTTAATGCCGGCCTCCTCCCAAGCCTCTCGCTCCGCAGCCTGCATGCACTCCTCGTCTGACTCCCATCCTCCTTTGGGAAGAACCCAGCCTTTTCGTCTGGTAGACTGGATGAGGAGCACATAGGCTGTATCCTGGGAAAGAGGGACAACCCCGGCAACCAGACGCTCACCCTTAGAGTTGTAGCCTGGTGAGACAAAGGTTAGTTGATCGAAAGGGGGTTTTGATGAAGCAGTGAGGTGAACATGCTCCGTTATGACTGCATGCCATGACTCAAGGCAATATACATGGATGGACGTATGACTTACGCTGATTGTTTCTGCCGGTGCGGGACTCCATGGAACGACTGCTGGATCCGGAAGCCATGATGAGAGAGGACGAGGCGGTGATCGGTTGGAGGAGTAGCCTTGAAGCCGTTGTGGGGCGAGACAAGTGGACAAGGGGACAAAGGAGTGTCGAGGGTGGGTGCTGAAGAGGATCTGGTGGAAGGGATTTCCCGACCAGAAAGAGCTGGAATAGGGGAGCAAGTTACCGGAACTTGATCAGCTGCATGATTGATTGCCGCTGTGAAATAAAGGATGTGGTGTGTTCGGCAGGTCGGGCAAGATATGAAGTGCGCAAGTGTTTGGTTGTCGAGGGTTGAGGGTTCTGGCTCTCAGGCTGAGAAAAGCTTCAAAGTCTTAAGTTGAGGGAGGTCGCGTGTGACTGCGTGCCGCAAAATGCCCCAGCACCCAACAACAGCAACAAAGGAATGGCTCTGTGGCTAACCTTGGCGGGCGAGAGGGTTCTCTTCGTACTCACAGAGAAGAAAGAGAGCTTTTTTGCTCGTCGGTTGAAGGTAAAAGAGTGGCGGATGCGAGGGCAGAGAAAAAAAAGGCCAGGGCAATGATGCTAAAAAGGGTCGAATTCGGCCAGGCTTGTTGGATGGGATGACTGTAGCAGTGTGCTTGCAGGGGACAAAGAATTGTAGCGGCAAGTAGCGGCAGGTACCGACACGCTGAGTCTGGCGCGCCTAGTACAGGTTACAGGTGTCAGAAGCCGACCATGGGTTCAAGGATGTACATAAACCGGTACTAGCCAATGTACCTCAAGTACCAGCAACCCGAGGGCGCAAAGTCGGAGCTAAGCTGACTTTTCTCTGTCCTGTGTTTTCTCGGCAGCAGCGGGGTGACTTCAATGAGGCACCACTGTCGACCTACTAGAGGCAGTAGTCTCTTGTGTCTATTCACTTAACGCAGGGCTTGCTGGGTGGATTGGGCGGGCTGCTTGATTGTCGTCAAGGGGAGAGGAGTTGGTGGAGGTGGAGGTGGAGGACCGGAGGTAAAGCAGAAAAAAGGGCAGACAGCTTGAGGTGGTCAATAGAGAGGTCCAAGTTCGAAGACCAGATGAGCAGCCTGCAATTATGCCGTGAGATTCACTTGAAGTGAATCTATGTCTGCTTGGATGCTCAAGTTCAGACGAATGCCGACCCGGGCAAGTAAGGTACTTGGTACTTGAGGTAGGTAGGCAGGCTGCAGTGGGCAAGAGCACTTGAGTCAACACAAACAGTGTATACGTCTTGATGCTAATAATAAGTATGGTCTTCTGGTCATGGCAGACCAGCACAACCGATCAGAGTCTCTTGCCATAGCAACAAAGAACAGGCTCAAACGGAGGGGGTTGAAATGGGAGGAAACTAGACTTGGGTTATATAAGACGAATAATCGATCCATGCCGCAAGCCAAGGAGCAAAGTTGCCATCAAAGTATATACATACCTTGCCATGCCATGCCATGCCTTTCCTTGCCCTGCTTTACCTATGGGCACACCTAGACCCCCATGTATGTCTACCTACGTCCTGCATACATATACCTAGGTACCTCACACTACATTCTAGACCTTATCCTGTCTATCGTAGGTAAGGCACAGCTTGTGCTAAGGTAGCTTGAGCCGGGCATCTAGCCGGAGAGCGAGGCAGGCAGGCTTTGACGACGATCCGTCACCCTGTGGAGAGAGAGCACACAATACGCAACACCCGCAAGACGCCGGTACCACCTAATCAACCCGGTCTAACCAACATACAAGCGTCGTCTATCACTACTGCAAAAAAAAAAAAAAAAACATACACATCTATTCAATGCATTCCAGCCTATGTACTCTCTATGAGTTTGCGTATACAGTGAGTGTGATTTTGGTAAGCAAGCCGACTTCGTGCTGAATGACCGGCAAACCAAGTGTTATAGTTATACCACGTTAGACAAAAAAATGATTCATGGGAAATGGGCAGGAGTTATTCACTCCGTGTGAGACTACTACCACTCTTACTTCAACTTGATACCCGGGAAAATTTTGTCTGGGCAAGCTGGGCTGGCACTAGATACCTCCTACCTACTTCTTACTTCCCAGATACTCAAGAGTCGCGTCATGTCGGCCAGGGCGCAACTTTCCACTTGCACTGCATTGGAACTGAGGGAGTAACCCCTCACTGGAGTGCCTGCCCCTCAGCCCCTCTATTCAGTGAGACAGCACTCCGATAGCATCCATCATCGGCACACGCGACCTTGGAGCTTGGCGCAGATCTTTAGGCCTGATACTAGCTGGAGGTACTTTTTAGTGTACCCAAGCCCACCTCCATTGCCATGACTTATTATTACAGGCACTACCTCACCCACACTTAGGGAGGTAGGTAAGTAAGTACATCAGGTACATACCTAAGCGGCTGCGAAACACTGCCGGGCCTTCAACTCCATCCTTCTCTACCTAAGGCACAGCTCTGAATAGCAACTTGATACTTCTTTCATTCTCCCTCTGCCTCAAGTCTGTTTTCAGCTCCATCTGCTGACTACCTGTCTTGGGTACCTATCCTCTGCCTACATAAGGTTCTACCTACCTAGTATGTTGTAAGTAGGCATATGTGCACCTCTTTCGACATGGCATGGAGGCGGCCTCAGGTCTTTCGGCAGTAACTGCCCTACTTTCCTGTCTCCCTTTTGGCCCCGAGTTTCACTTCTGTCTGGACTTGATCGTCTAGCCAACCATATACGTACACCTTCGCAGAGCAACAAGTACCCACGATCAGGATCACCGGGCTCGCTTTTCTCATACAGTTGTCAAGTCATGAAGACGGCAGTCAGGTTACATCGGTACTACAGCATCAGCCCTAGGTCACAGCGTGGGATGACACGGGATCGCATAGAACAAGGTGGTCAACAATACAGCCTCCCTCATCATCACCTCTCGAATTGTATCATGCTCTTGTAGGGCGCTTTTACCACTTATGTACACATACAGAGTGATAAGAGGACAAATCCAGTTGCCAACACCATACCTGAGTATGACACTGAGAGGCAATAATAAATATATATATATATGCCAAAAACGAGAGCCATGACACACTTGGTCTACTCCTGTTTTCATTACCTGCTCTCAAGTGGAAGCGTCCTCGTCATCGGCACACATGCTTCTGATAGCATGCCTACACTGCTGATGAGTACCGTGAAGAAAGCTCGGTGGTATGTAGAAGGGGGCCCGGTTTTTGCTATTGGAGATTGTCAGTGTACGAAATAGGTAGGTAGAGAGTGACTATTTCCCATATTTGGATCTATAGCTGCATGCTAGTATCTGGGAGTAGTGATACACGATGAACGAGTTGATGCAGTGACTTGAAGTCTAACACTTAGTATGACTATGGCATTATTTTATTCTCATACACCCTGGTTCCAATCCAACTATGTAAGTATACCTAGTTACTAGGTAAGTATTTGTGTCTTCGCACATGTGAACATACATATGTGGCTGGTTATACTACTAACTAAGCCCCTAACTACAGGTAGGTAGGTATTCCATTATTCCAATGCAGTGCAGCATTATGAACAGGCTGTACGACGATTTGCTACACGCGGAAAATTCATGAATAATGATATTGACTACATGCAATGTCGACATGGACTCCAACCCCAATTCCAGCCGCCGCTTTCCCTCATCCAGCCTTCCCGCTTAGAGCTTTCGACGTCGATGCTTGTTTGGAGGGGACCAATATCACCGTGCCATCGTTCAGTTGAGGTTGCAGGACAGTTGCGCCCCCTCAACCCACCCACGCCTCGCCTCGACATCACATCGGGACATCCCACTCTCAGCTAATGGCTAGGGCCGTCCGTCCACCCATCTACTGTAGTCGCTAGGCCAGCACTACTTCTGCACGACGACCGATTCTCACCAGTCTCGACTCTTCATCCATTCTCGCCCTCATCCGTTCCCCTGGACAGCTCCCGAGCACATCTTGGGATTGCGAGGCCACCTGCAAATCCAATCGGGAGCAGTTGATCGGCAAAACTACAGTGTCATCTGCGTGAGACCGCATCTTGTTCTGACGCGTCCTCGGGGTGGTGACAGTTGTGCTCGAGAACATTCCCATGTTGTGCGGCCTTGCACTGAATTTCTGACTCGGCCCCGATACCTTCATCCGACTCGGCTGACTCCACCGCTGGCGACTCGCCACGATACCACACCGATCCATCAGTGATAGGTACCCGTTGCTCCATCATCCTCGCACCGCGCCCTTGATCCTGTCGGCAAACACGCCCGGTACGCCTGGTACGCCTCGACCGAGAGGCGATGAGCGAAGACAGGATGCAGCAGATCCCTGAAGATGCATTTGGATTGTCCTATATATCGCCCATCGGTAAGTGAGATCATTGTCGTCGCACCTCTCCGTCCTTCCGCCCCAGCCAACCTCACTCACCCTCCACCAACCGTTCCAACTCGTGCCGCATCGAGACGTTACCGTTGGCCAGCAGCGTGCATGTGGTTTTTATGGGGATCTCACGCGCCCCCCAAAATAATCGTCGCAACCACTACCGTCCCCCCGGCGTCTTCGAAGCCGCCGCACGTCGTGTCCCCCATGCTGGCTCGTTGCCAAGATATTCACTTCTATATCAGCGGCTCCAGGCATCATCCACTCCCTTGCATTGTGCCGAGATCGTGAACAGTCACACGGCTCTCGTGCATCCTCCTGTAATTTTGGAGCAAGCCGACTCGTCTGCCTTGAGGACTTATGTCGCTGCTGGAGAGCCGAACGCGCATCATGATCAAGTACTCACCTGGGCATCCAATCTCATCACCATGGCTGGCTGCAACAAGCCCTCGAGCTAGGACTCAAATCAAAATACAGACATGATATCATTATTTGCCAGCGACTAAATATTTCTAGGCTGCCAGAAGTCGGTCAGTTGTGGCTATTGTGGACGTGGCCGTGTCAATGGTCGACCACCAAAAAGTATGTGCCTCTCGAGCCCTGCTTCCAGGGTATCGTATAGTCTCCCATCTTCCCTCTGCTAGTCTAAGGCCTTGAAATTGACGTGGTTGGAGTGCTCTACATCTACATGCCCCCATACTACGAAACTCATCCCTCCTCTTGCATACATCTGCATAGCATGGGCAATTGACCAGAGCTCAAGGCCACATGGCCTAACCACTTGTTTTGATTGAGCCGGTCTGACTTGTGTTTCTATTCCAGGTCGCTCGTACTATGCGCGAACGACGTCTATGACCGCGGCATGCTACCAGGCACTAATCAACCGATGTTTTAGACGATCTGGCAGCCTTCTCTATAGGCCGAATCAACGTGATTGTTGCTGCCCACATTACACTATTCGACTTGATTCCAGTCAATACAAACCCAGCAAGGATCAACGGCAGACCATCAACCGCTTCAACAAGCATGTTATCGGGGATGAGTACGCGAGGGAAGCTGCCCGTCGTTATCCAAAAAGTCGTGAGCAGGCCCGGAAGAGGGATGCCGAATTCGATCTGCTGGCGCGGTTGCATGAGAGTGAGAGCCAATCGCTCAAACAGCCGCCTGAACCAGCACATGCTTTTACAGTGACGTTGGAGTCGGACGACTTCACTGACGAAAAATATGCGGTTTTCGAGAACTATCAGAGGATCGTCCACCACGAATCTCCAGAAGACATAACCCGTGCAGGTTTCCGAAGATTCCTCTGCTCATCGCCCCTGAAGAGGGAGACGGTCCGCCTATCAGATGGCCGGGAAAAGAAGTTGGGGTCCTACCACCAATGCTACAGACTTGACGGGAAGCTCGTGGCTATAGGGGTCCTTGATCTTCTGCCGGACTGCGTCAGTGCCGTCTACTTCCTCTATCACGAATCTATTCATAAGTGGAGCCCCGGCAAGCTGGGGGCTCTTCGAGAAATCGCACTGGCAATCGAAGGGGGTTATCGCTGGTGGTACCCAGGTTTTTACATCCATACGTGTCCAAAGATGAGGTTGGTCCCCGGCAGTTCACTACAGTATGAGTGCATGTGTAACACTCCTGCAGATACAAGATCGATTACTCTCCCCAGCAGGTACTGAATCCCGAAACCTTCCAATGGGTTGACTTCGGTCAGCACGTACTTGACAAATTCGACAGCGATGGGTATCTGCACCTTTCAAATCCCACTCGTGGTCGTGACGAGCAACAGAATTCAGTTCCTGGTCCGGAGCCAAGTGACCTCGAGGCCCGGCAGGATGCCGCGATGTCAGCCACCGACGATGCTCAGAGCGACTCAAGCGAGGACGTCTCGGCTTTCGACAGGGACTTCCCTGGGATTGTGAGCAGGGACGATCTTCAGACCTTCGACTTTGACGATATCCCCGTTCGCCTCAACAAGGGATACCTTGGCGCCGGCGATCTGTTCGAGTGGGATGACGATGACCTC
Organism: Xylariaceae sp. FL0016; assembly: GCA_022578815.1. Classification (NCBI taxonomy): domain Eukaryota; kingdom Fungi; phylum Ascomycota; class Sordariomycetes; order Xylariales; family Xylariaceae; species Xylariaceae sp. FL0016. The sequence goes on along the minus strand of MU388727.1, from coordinate 1,165,202 downwards.
ACTGACAGGACCTCGCCCAAGTACGCGGTAGCGGAGATGGTTGCGACCGTCGGGCCAGACATCATGCCGATGCTCTGCCTAGACTTTAGACGTTAGGGAAATGTCTTCGGGTCTTCTAGTTCCGGCTGGTATTTTCGGCTCATCCTGGACGGTGACGATTGGAGTACGATAAAGATAGCGAACCATTGCCCTGCGCGTCTGCGTAGCTGGCCAAGTCATAATTGAGAATAAGCTTGTTATCATGAACGGCATTCAATACACGTGATTGGGCTCTTGCTGGCTATACTGTGCGCGAGGTAGGCTAAGGAGGTGTGAAAGTACCGTTGTGGTACTCGGGGCCTAGAGCGGGCGCGAGGTACTGTGGAGGAATCGTGAGGGAGCATGGGCGTGAATATCTGAGGTTAGATACATGCCAGGGAGGTAGGTGCACATGCAGACGGATTACTACATAGGTGAAGAGAAGAAAAATGATTTTGTAATCCGGGATCGCCCTTTACCAAGGCAAGACAGCTGGCCGCTACCTTATCCTGAGATGGCTGCGACTCACTACCTGTGTCATGAGGATAGGTATTCCATTCGAGCAGGATGGACACCGGTCACTGGCCCAGCAGCGCAGAAAATGATTAAGTAGAAGTTGAGGATCACTACTTAGAAAGGTAATATTATGGTATCCTGAAATAAATACGTGCCATTAAATCCAATACCCATGGACCCCAATTACTTCCATCCATCCGTCCCAATCTCTGTTTCTCAGCAGTGATATTTGCAGCATATTGAAAACACCACACGCCCAGCAGCGGTCAACTCTCTTCCTCACTCACTAGGTATATCGGAGGTGTCGTCACACCCGTCCCGTCTAGTAACCACCCTCAAACGGCCAATTCGGCCGACTCTGCCGGAACATCTCCTGGCTGGTCCTCACGCTATCCCTGTCCCGCGCGTACGGACCTCCCGATCCCACCTCCACCAGCTCCCGCTTCCTGCGCTCCGCCTCGGCCTTGAGCCGCGCCGCCAGGCCCACGCCCGTGCTCGGGCGACCGCGGTCGATGATGCTCGGCGGGCCGTTGCGCACCCGGGGAAACGTCGCGAAGCTCGCGCCGGCGTTCTTGGGACCCCGCGGCGCTGCTGTTCCTCCCGCGTTGGGCGGCGACGACCTTTCGCTGTCGCTGCCGCTGCCGCTCTGCGGCGACGCGCGCAGGCTGGCGGTGTTGGTGTTGCGCAGACTTGTCACGGTGGCCACCGTCTGGGTTGGGGTCGGCTCCGCGGACTCGACGTCGCTGCTGTCGCGGAACCGGAGGCGGCTCTGGCTCGTCATGGTGGTACGCACCGGGGGTCGCCAGCCGGGCACGTCGGCCTCGGAGTCGCGGGTGGAGGAGCGGATCGTGTTGGCTCTCGACCGCTGGCGCTCGGGCGGGGATTGCACTCGAGCGGGCTGTGCGATCTCTGGAGGAGGTGGGGGAAGCGGCTGTGTTGGCGGAGGGCTCAGGGGCGTCGATACCCATAAGGACGGCGATGGGATGGGCGCTTCGGGCTGTATTTGTGGTTTTTCCTTCTCCTTTTCTTTTCCTTTGCTCTTGTCACTCCCCACCCGGATGAGCTTTACCGTGGTGGCGCTCTCGATGTTGATGGGCTTCTGGAGGCGGAAGCCATTGGGCGAGACTCCATAGACATCGCCGCTCATCTCCCCACGACCGGCCCCGACTCCGTTTGCGCCGCTGGCTTGATCGGTAAAGTCGCTCTTTGCAAGGCCGATCTTACTAGGGCTATCCACGCTGGTTTTCTTGCTGCTCTTTATGAGGGGACTCCAGTCGGGCAACTTGAGCTTGTCCATAGGGTATGTGCCCCCTTTGAAAGGTGTGAAACGGGGACTATCCATTGTTTCGCGCACTGCGACCGGTTTTCGCTTGATCTCTGGTTTCTCATTTGTTTCGCTTGTTAGCTCCGAAACCACAGCGGCAGCTTCTTCTTCGCGTGCCTGTCTCTTTTTCCGCCTGTATCGGACGACTAGGCAAGACACGATAGTACAGACAAAGGCGGTGGCCACGACTGCCGCCGCGACTATTATGGCGACATTGCTGCCCGATATGGAGTTCGACCGCACTTGCTCGACGAGCGAGTTCGCATCCCCCTGTGAGTTATTAGCAACTGCAATCGTGTACTATGCACCATAGGCTAGGTCACATACCCTCACACCACTGGCATCTGCTTGAGCCGCCTGAACTTGGCTTGCCGCAACTTTACTCGCCGCTGCCTGCGCAGCACTTATTGCTGAGGTCGCGCTACTGGCAGCACTTGCGATTCGACTGCTCATGCTCGACAAAGATCGTGATATTTGGTCGCTGGCTTGGGACTGAGCCTGGGACACCGCGCTAGAAGCTGAAGATTGTGTCTGTGATAGCTGCCGGTTGGCATCATCGGCAGCCTGGTTTGCAGACTGGACGGCCTGGTCTGCGGATTGGCGAACGGACTGCGCAGATTGCGAAGTGAGGCTGATAATCGAAGAGGCACTTGATGAGACGGATGAAATAGCCTGAGTGGCAGACTCGGAGAGCGACTGTAGTTGTGACGAAAGTGCCTGGATTTGTCCATCGTCTTGTCGCTTTTGTGGCTTTGCCGTTGGTTCTGGGATATTTGGCGCTGGTGCTGCTCGTGCTTTGAGACTCTTTGTCAAATCCGGTACCCTTTCGTATGAGATTCCTCCATCTTCCGTCTCCCTCCTCTCTACCACAATGTATTCGATCCTTTTGCAGAGTGGGTAGTCTCCGGCTTCAGCCCTTCCCGCGAGATCCTCCACCGATCGCTCAATTGTGTTGAGTCTCTCATCATTACTGAGATTAGCCCGAACCTCTCTCGTGGCCAGCGCGATTAGTAGGGAGAAACGCAAGAGCCAGCTCTGCACCATCGTTCATAGATCCATTATCCGTGCCCTTGATTACTCCTCGCCGCCGGGACGCTTTGTCGTCAAGACAAATGTGAATCTGGAGGTGAAGAATGGAAGATCAGGTGTGAAACGAACGGCTGGGTCTAAACTCATATGCGATTGACATTCTACGATAGCATCCTGCGGCTCATCTTCGCTTCGCTTACGCTGCTCGCGTCGAGCTCTTGACCATCTGTTCATGCATCGTTGTTGTTCGACTATGCGAGCCGAGTCTGACAGCACCGAAGGGGAAAGCCCCCGGCTTACGAACCCCTGCCAGTCACCCAGTATGCAGCCCGGGAACGGGTGATGGAGGCCCGCACGGCCGCAGACAACCAGGGAATCTCAGCAACCCAGGCGTCCGATCTTTTTATTCGACCTGGTCATATCTGCAACACCATGGGTCACGGTATGATCTGCACTTGGAAACCTTAGCAAATATGCACCATGGACCTGGCAGGAAGAAACAAGGAATACAACCGAGCCAAGCAAAAAGGAAACGAGACGCATTAAACAGTCCAGCTTGACCGGAACAGCGGCAGTCAACCACAGAACGCATCATCGTTCATGCCACTGGGCACATTTACAAGCGAGCCGAGGAGAGGTGACAACCCCCAATTCCCGGTCAACCCTCAGCAAACTGTTTCTTGATCTTCCGATCAACCCGTTGCAAACTGACTTCCAGATCATTTGAATTAGGCAAATATGTCAGGGTAAACACTGTTTTCGTTCGGGGAAATATTGTAAGATGTCGTCAAATCAACGATGGTATACTTCGACTGCAGGACGACATCTGCCGTTGCAAGGCATTCAAAACACGACCAGTGTGACGGCGGGCAGGGCGGGGAAGAGTCACTTCGGACGACGCCGCAGTGACATCGCATCTCTGCAAGATCTAAGATACATACATATGTATCTATGTAGGTCCTAGTTCAGACGGATCGCAGTTGCAACCAGAGGTGACACCGGCGGTGACTCCCAAACGTCCTCGCTTACAGCAGAGTCCACCGAAGTAATATTATTGGAATTTCGTCTGAGGTATGTAGGGCTGGCTTGAGCTGAAACAGAAGTGGGCAGCTGAGGGGCCGGGTATCTGGAGGCCGAGAACGAAGAGAAAATGTGTATGGATTTATCTTTGTCAGCTCGGCCGGTTGGCCCAACTAGATGATGACGGGTCCGAGACAGGTACAGAGCTCTCATCATGTTTGCGAGTCCACGCGACAGAATCGATGTCAATACAGTAGACAGGCACAACAGCCGTGGTAGCTCAGCGTGGCAGGCGAATGCGCCTTAACGTGACCTGACCTATGTTTTCGCCTCATCGAACTGAGAGCGAGAGTCCAGGTATCCGAGACAAATGTGCATAGATCAGTCACCGTAAGAAGGGATTCTGTCCTCCAGTGCCAAGAGATGAGCAACCTGGGAGTATAGTGCGAGAGTCTATATAACACGTATGCTGCAGACAGCTTCTGCGTGAGATCTCCGTTTGACCGTAACAACCGAGTTATGTGCAAATACAATCAAGATAAGCGGCCAAAGAATTCGGCTTCCAACAAGTGAAGCGAGAGAGTGTGACTGTTGTCCTCATTTTCAATGAGGCGATCGATCATACCTTTTGACAGCCCAGGGTGACCTGGCTGATATGATTATTGACACAGCGATCAAGAGTGAAGAACGATAGGTTGGATTGACTACTATATCATACCCTGAGTCCCGGGGGCCTGAGCACGATCACGAGGTCGGTGCTCGTGTGTTATATCTCCTCATAAGGTAGATATATACCTGGCGTAAGTAATGGACAGCTAGAAGGGAAAGACTGGCCAGATGACAGCAGCTCACGGAGGCAGGTTGCAGCTGCCAGCGTTCATACCAAGTAAGTTGTAAGTAAGTAGGTATGCATCAGATCGGACCCCACTACTTCCTAGTACTTCGAACGGCAGAGAGGGAGCAAAGTCCGACCTGAACCGTGCACATAGAATGAATTGGATCCCATGCAGGGCTGTACATACATGCCTCGTAATAGCTAGTGACATCGAGGCCAGTGTTGCGACTTGGTCCGAATGCGATAACGGCTGCGACAGAGCCCTTCCGTCCATAAGAACCTACAGACTTAGACTCACTCAGGCGACCACCAATGCAGTATTCGAGATAGTCGGCTATCTCACTTGAAGAACCCCCGCCCCGCAACCCGCCAGAAGCCAACCCATGGATCTGTGCATATACGATCTCGCGACACCAGCTTTTCCCACCACATGATACCATGCAGAACCTGACAATCCACGATCCTCCCCAGCCCGGCGGCCCTCAGCCTCCCGGTGCTTTGGCCCCTCCCGCCTCCCAAGGTCCCCCGCAGACACCCCAGCTTCCCCCTCAGATGTTCACCACGGCAGCGCAACTACTCGACCTTACTGATAGTAAGACGCCCAGCTGCCGGAGCATGCTTTATAAGAGGTAGCCTGTTGACACTACGTATCAGAAAAGTTACTCGTCTGTCTACGAGATGGCAGAAAGTTGACAGGAGTGTTACGGAGCTGGGACCAGTTTGGTATGTCTATGTTGAGTCTCCTATGCAAATACCTCTCAAGTGCTGACCCAATTCTATATAGCAAACATAGCCTTGACATCGACCGTTGAGCGCATATTCGCTACTACCTCCGACCCCAAAGAGTCACAACCCAAAGGCGTCTACGCCGAGAAAAAGCACGGTATCTTTATTGTCCGAGGAGAGAACGTTTTGCTTCTGGGCGAAATCGACCTCGACAAAGATGACGAATCTCCACCCGGCTACGAGAAGGCCGAGTTTGCTGTAGTCGAGAAGATGTCCAAGGAGATCCGAGCCGCCGAAAAGGCGAAGGAAAAGAACAAGTTGAAGAAGCTAGCTACCCTTGGATTCGAAGGCGAGAGTCTTGGAGACATGTTCTTCTAAACCACTGAAGGGCAGCAATTTTCTTCTCTGGCTCTTCACGCGCGCGTGGCCTTTGTATAAAGGATACATAGTTGCAATGATCCTTAGTGGATAATCGGGCAGAATATTGTGAAATGCCTTTCCACCAGCACAAATAGAGTCCCTGAGAGAGGGGTACAGTAGTGATAGCGAGACACGCGCCTAAGAGTTGCCTCGAGCTGCTGAGAAACCTACAAAGATTACTTATCTGATTGTATTCCTAAAATGCAATGTGCTTCTTGCCAATAAACTTCAACTTACATGTTGAATTGCAGACTTACAACACCTGAGTTGATCTGGGTGAAGAAACCAGCAGTTGCGGCGGTGATAGGAATACATCCTCATATATACAATCATTCCTGCCACCAACATGCCTTAATTCCGCCGACCGACTCGATATTTTACGTCATCCGGCTGCCTTGATAACATGCTGGAATGTATTGTGATGTGGTTTACAGGCCTGTCCTTACTCGCAAAGCTTAATAAGTTAACTCAAGAACGAACACTACAGATACACGAGATTCAGACAATATCAAAGATGTATATTCATGGGTATCACTATCTTGTTATGAACCTCAAAATATCGTAGTCGCTGATCCAAACCTTGATTTATACCATCATTCCCCGGAGCACCTAGGTTTCGCTGTCCGCCAAGTACGCCGCCAGGTTCGCCGACCAGCCGCCCTCATTATCCTCACTCGTCACCAGGTCCTCCCCATCCCTGACAACGAGATTCCGCACGTGGTTCACGCCCAGCCCAAAGTAATACACACCCTCGCTATCTTCGATCCTCACCGCGTCGTCCTGGCAGTCCCCGCTACACGCCGTGTTGTTGTTGAAGAACGTCCAGAACCCGCCCGCGTACAGGCTCAGGTCCCGCGCGCCGCGGATCCGCTGATACAGCGACATCCGACACTGCGCCTCCGCGTCCGAGGAGACCGCCGTCGTGCTGGCGAACCGCGCGCTCGACGAAGCATTCGGCGCCCCCGCCGCCGTCGCGCACCAGCTGAAATCAGGATCGCTCGCGAGCAGGTCGTCGCCCCAGGGGGCCGGCGCCAGCTGCGCGCTGCCGACCCCTTGCCAGTAGGGCGTCTCGCTCTGCTGGAAGCCGGCGAAGAGGTTCGCGGCGCCGTGCAGGTTCACCTCGTACAGCGTGTTGTGCTCGCTGGCGAAGCCGACGAGCCACGACGGCTGCGTGGACTCGATGAGGAAGCCGCGGCCGACGGAGATGTACTGGTTGCCGTTGCCGCCGTCGAGGTCGTGGTCGGCGGTCCAGCCTGGAGGAGGAGGAGAAATTAGTTGCGTGGTTTGCCATTTTTGGGTCAGAAGTGGGTGAGAAAGAGAGAGAGAGAGAGTCTGGGATAAGGGGGAGGGAGTAGTTGGTGGGTAAGGTAGGCAAGGTACTCACCCCACATGTCGTCGACGTAGGCACTCGATGTGCTGGTGAAATGTCCCAACATGAACGCGGCCTTGCAGTCGCCGGCGTCGATGGTGGTGAGGGCGCCGCACTTGGTCTGGACCCGGGAGTCGGCGGCGCCGCCGACGCGGAAGTGCGTGTTCCAGAAGCCGACGTCGCCCGGGTTCTCGCCCGCCATGTTGACCTCGAGCAGGACGCAGCCCGGTAGCACGTCCTCGACGGTGAGGAGCATGTCCGAGAACTGCGCCACGCCGACATCGCCTTGTTCCCCGACCTGGACCATGGGGATCGGAGCGGCGGGGTTGGCGAACTTGCTCCCTGTGGCGCTGATGGCGGACCATGCCTCGCCGAACACGCGGCTTCCGGGCGGGAAGATCAGGGTGTCGGTCACGAGGTAGATGCCGAATGGGAAGAAAAGGATCTTGCTGCCGGCGTACTCGTTGATGATGGCTTGTAGGCTGGCTGTGTCGTCGGATGCGCCATCACCCGCTACGGCATAGCCTGCCACGTCCTTGACGTTGATGAATTGGTCTACATCATATTCGGCATAGGTGGGCGGAGCGAAGCGATAGAAAGCCCCAGTCTCGTCAACAAGGGACGAAGATCTGTGGGTCGGGAGTGTCGTGCCAGGTCGGAAGACGCCAGAGGATGGGCCGTTCGGGCTGTAGGAGTTCCCTATGACCCATGCCTCACTGGCGCCGACGCTGCCAGTGAGAATAGTCTTGGCCCCAGCTGTGACAGTCGAGGTGACGGAGGGTTCATCCACTTGCACGTTCTCGAGTACGATCGAGTCCCAGCTGCCATTGGTGACTGCGGTCTTTACCAGTACGCCCGTATTTGATGCTGTCGAATCCGTGACGATGAATGAACCTAGGCCCATGGCACCATCTCGCGGGCTCGAAGTATCGATACCCACACCGCAAGACGTGAAATTACAGCCCTGACAGTGTGCCATGAACAAGTGCTCCACGAAGATACCAGTGCCGCAGCCGTCGAACGTCAGGCTCTTGAAATGGTATTGCTGGTTGTCCAGGTTGATACCTACGTTTCCGCCGCGAAAGTGCAGGTCTTCCATGATCAGCGCAGAGCCCCCTTCTGGCATGGCGATGCCCGTGTGTCCGGTTGAGTCGTAGGGCATGTCGAACCTGACGTTGGCGAGCTGGCAGGCCTGGCTCACGCTCCAGTCCACGAGAGTGAGGTTCTGATCCTTGTCAAAGCTCTGTGAGTCGATGATCACGTTCTTCATGCCGACGTAGAAGTTGGTCGTCGCGCCCTGAGAGGGGTCCTTTGCGTAGATCATGTAGTCGCCGCTGAAGTTGGAGCTGGCCTTGATGGTGGGCGGGTCGATGGGGTCGCCCATGAGGATCATGCCAACGAAGAACTGGAGTGGCGTCGTGAGCACGTACTCGCCCTTGGGCAGATATACTACCGCGGGCTGACCGGTGGTTCCCAAGCTGTTGGAGTTCCTCATGGCGTAGCTGTTGCCCGCATTGATGGCGTTCTGCAGTGCCGCGGTGTCGTCGTGCTTGCCATCACCCTTGGCCCCGAACATGCTCTTCACATTGCGGAAGACTGGCCAGGTCGTGCCATTTGGCGCGACGGGAGAGATGCCATTGTGCTTGATGCTGCTGTACCAGTACTCGGATGGGTTTGTAGGCGTTAGGCTAGTGCTCCCGTTTCCAGCCCTGATCTCGACAGAAGCCAGAGCGCTGGCTATGATGGCACAGCCTGACAGGAGCCATTGGAGATGCATATCTGACGCGCGGATACAAGGAGTAGAGCTCTGAACTGAGAGAATGAAGTTCAAGAGTCTACGAAGACATTTTTCGCAGAGAAGTCACTCTCTTGCGTTTCCTCTTGAAAGCCATAACGATGCCGTCCCTAGTAATTTCGTAGACCGAGTGGTGGGTCGACTAGTGGTCTTGAAATTTCGCTGCCTGGCGATCGTTTGCACTGGGTTGAGGCGGCGAGATTGAGCCTCAGTCCCGCCTAGGTCTAGGTATGAATCCTTCGCGTCCGAATCTGATAAAATCGACCGGGTTCCCAATGGAGTGACAGGGGGTATGGAACCAAGGATCTGGGACTGATGATGGTGTGGAAGAAGCCCGGCTAGATCCATGACGAGGATGGGTGCTATTAAAGGCATTCCATTGCGGGTCACTTCCGTAAGCTGCTTCCAATTAAAGATGGACTATTCTGGTCAGCACCTGCTGTTCGAGGGCTTGCAAATGCTCTGGGAGTAGATACACTTGTGTAATTCAGGGTATTGTTTTTTTTTTCTTTCTTCTTCTTTGTTTCTCTCCCAACCCCTTCTGCTGTATAACCATGCGACAACGTTCCAGTCTACTCAACAGCGGCACGACATTCCAGGTACCAACCCCATTTCTTCTTCGAGTTACCTGACTGGCGCCGCTTGCTATTAAATGCATGCTTAACACTTGGCCGTTGTACTTTTACTCGAGGTTCAGTTGTCGGTTTTAGTAGTATGGTCTGGGAAACAAAACGCAGATGGCACCGGTGCTGCATTAGGGATGGAAATCACCACCACCTTGCGGGTCGGTAGAGCATCAGCATAGCTTTTTCGGATCGCGCCACAAAGGTAGATGTGACGGCTACGATATCAGAACAATCCAAGTTCTGCTACATTGGGACACTTTCGTCCACTCAAGTTCAACGGAGTGGTTTGTAGATTTACCAAAGCTGCCGAGGTACCGTTATAACTCGTAGGCTCACACTAAGAGCAACCAGCTTGACTACACTCTCTGACTAGTTCTCAAGCGCCCTTGATGCTCCTCTACATCAAGTTGTCTGTCATCTGTTTGTGCTTCTGGAAGAACATAAGAAATGGTAAGGTGCAGAACAAGCTGCCAATGATTGGAATAGATGTTCCTCAAACGATAATACTACAGCCAAGATTTCCCGGTTGTGACCTTTCGGTTGTGATCTAGTTTCTCCAATTATTCGTAGCCATGGGGGCCTCGACATGGTATTTGTCTTACAAATAAGATAGTTGTGATAATGGAGAGAGTCGTAATTTATACCGGAATGGTAGGCCACCTTGATGCTATACAGGAGTATGTATCCCCCGCGAGGCAAGACGACAGCCAAAAGACAACATCTTCCTGATGTGCCGGTACATGGGAGAGATGGCTCATTGACAAGATCTTTTGCCATCACTCACGATGCTCTAGTATTGTACGGGGGAACCTGATATCGGCTCTCATATGGAAGATGATCTAGATTGGGACGCTTGCTTAAGGGATGAACTATACCACTCCGCAGTCTAACCACAAGCGCTCACTCAACCTCTGATCTCCAGTTTCAAGTCATATATGGACCCGACATACCCCAAACCGTCTGCTATATCACCAGAAGCGGTCCCCGAATTCTGCTACAGCAGATTACCCCCCACCAGGGTCCCGAGGATCTCACCCTACGGCGACGAATGGGACGTCCTCTGGCTCGGACGCTGCGGCATGCGCTCCACCTCCCCCCCCCCGACGGCCCCTTCATTCCCAAGGGCCGCGTAGTCCAAGAGGACGGAGGTGATTCGGACGAGCGTGTGGATCAATGCGAACGCTCTACTTGAAGGGAGTTCCGACTTGGTGGATCAGCATCCTGATCTTGATTAGGGGAGCTCAATCGACTCCTGTGGAAACCATATTGACAAGGCTTATATGAGACTCTGCTCCTCACTTATTTGACATCATCAAGATCAAAGCCCCGGCACGAACCCTTCAACCTCAACCTCCCATCCATCTGGAAAGTGCGGCCCAGGCTCGCCGTCCCAACCGCCAGCCATCATCGCCATTGCGAGCAGGAACGCGCTCGAGCCCGGAAAATACGGCGTGGGCACCCGCGAGCCCCCGATCGGATAGCCTGCGTCGTCGAAGTCGAACAATGGATGCAGGAGGTATGTCACGGCCTGCTCGACGTCGCCCAGGCGCAGCGAGTTCATGGCGAGCATGGGGAAATCCCAGCCCCAGCAATCCTCAAGGTCCCATAGGTTACGGATCTTGTCCGCGGTGCTCTGCACGACTGTCATGTTGAGGGGTGGACTGCTGGAGGGAGGCGGCAATAATCCGAAGATGGCGGACATGGCGGGATGGTCTTGTATCGTAGTGTTGGTCCACATATCGGGAATGCCTTCATACACCGCAAAGGCTCCATCGGCTGTCGGTAAAGGAGCCAGATGGTCTCGGACTTCGGTCCATTTGGCCGGCACGTCTAGGTTCTGTCTTTCTTTCCATTTCATAGCTACATCGAGACCAAACCTCCAGTAGGCGAGCTCGAACGCTGGGTTGACGGTGGCATTCGGGTTGGTGTTTTCGGATGCAGGATACAGAGGCGGGCCCAGGTCGTAGACCTGCGTCGACGCGTTCCAGTAGGCGTAAGAAGCCATGAAATCGGCTGTCGCTGTAAGTATATCGTCCCACCTCTCTAGCGTAGTGTCATTGGGAAAAGACCGGTACTCTATCTCTGCGAAATACATTGGATGTGGTTGCTGCCATATGAGTAACGAATTGATCTCTCCTGGAGCGGACCTCCCTGTAGGATCCGTCATCTTGCCCCATCGAGCGCCGTCGTAGCCCTGAAGGGCTGCTCGCTCCTTGGACGAAGTCAAGAATTGGGTATATGTGTTTGGCATGCTGCGCCACAGCAAGTCGTGCTTGCCCCAGCGCGCGAAATGGAGCAAATGCCAGACGACCATCTCGAGATGAAATTTGCCATACCAGCCATTGTTCACCAGACCAGACTCTTGGGGAGGATACGAAGAAGCGGAATTGACAGCTGTGAGATACTGACTCAAGATGATCCGGCGCTGCAACTCAGTGGCATTGGGCGACTTGGCCCTTGACATGTCAATGAACCCACCCGAATTCCAGTAACCCTCCCACCATTGACTTGAAGCCGTCTTGATATCACCTACGGAAGGACTATTCTCTACCTTCATTGGGGAAAAGGTCGTAGAAAGCTTTACCCCTTTTGTTCCACCGGACAGGCTCAGAATGTAGCGATGCGTGTCCTCGACGGGACCCGATATTTCTGCTTCGCAATCCCAAGTCATCGATGCAAGATAGGATGTCTCATCAAGATCGTGCAGAATTACAGCCCCGTCGTCGACCGCTTCCAGCGTGGTGGTGTGGTTCTTTGTTGCATTGAAAACCCCAACGAAGGGCGCGTCGAACTTGTTGCGAGTGGGAAGGGGGAAATCGAAGAAGAGCCCGAGAGCTCCGGTTGATAGCAAGTCGGACTTGACAGAGATACCGACTGTGTCAGAGCATGAGTCCGCCCAAGTTTCAACATCAACTGGAACTCCATTGTACTTGAAAGAGGATGAGATCTTCCCGGTCCATAAGTCCAGTGTCTGTGTCTTATTTTCCAGCTGTTCTTCGGTAACATCAGATCCGTTGAACCAGAAGCCGATAGTGCCTAAATTGGCTCGTTGAGGGTTCTGTATAAGCCAATTCGAGATATCATTCTCGGCTGGATTGGGCTGGTCGTAGCCGACAAGACGATCGTGCGTCCACCACTCCAACCCGGTGAAATCTGCCATGGCTTTAGATGAGATAGTTGATAGCAAAGCTTGAGGCGTGTACTACTGACCTTCGACTGAAGTCTGGCCCTCGGTGGTGGGTAGACTGAAATTGTGCCAACCCCAAGTCGACATGGTTGCGAATGGGCTGAAGGTCTGGAGACCTGTTATGTCTACCCCGAACGCGAAATTGCCATTGCCAACCTGCAAGGGCGTGGTACTTGAGCTTGCATTTCGAGATGGGTTGAAAGATCTCACAACTCTCCTTCGGTCGATGCCTTCACTCGTGGCATAGGTGTTGCCGAAGATGAAAAGAGAAACACCAAGCGCACCAAGAAGCATACTGGCTGCCAAACCAAGAGATCCTCAACTCTGCGGATGCCCGAAGAGATACCTACTGGAAGAGAAAGCCTCCTGTCACACCCGTACGAGCACAGCTACTACCTCAAATACCCAAGACCCCGGGTCCTGGGCAGATGGATTCGAAATCCCCATGGGGTACCAATTACCCGGGCCCCAGCTTGGAGGCTATATGCGGGGTCCTCTAACCTCATCTTGGGGGCTTCGGTGAGATGGTGTACCGAGATGGGAATGGGATTTTCCTGAAAGAAAAAAAAAAAAAAAAGAAAAAAAAAAAAAACTTCTCGGGAAGGGATACAATGTGAAACTTTCAAGTTCACGATGGAAGAAACATTACACAATGTTCCCGTTTACACAAAGGACTAGATGTTAGTCCCACAGGAGAGCCCTTTATCTTACAACAGAAAGGTAAGCATATGTCCAAGTCGATGACCCCTCATGATGTGTTCAGACTCTTCTGTTTATCTGTGAGAGGATTTCACTTATTGTGACATGGGGAAATGGACTGCATCTGGTGAATTGGGTAACATAGAGGAGCGAAGATGAAATACTCCTTGAACACTTTGGTGGGCAAGGGCCTACATACTATACCTCTTGCAATGGAGGATAAGCAACGGGGAAACCTAACTAGATTCTCGCACGAATACACAGCATGGTAACTTGCCAATGTGCCATGGCATGAAGTGAGGTACATATAGATGTTACCTCCTGTTCACTTCCTCGTAGTCGTGACAGGCGCTTTGAATATCTGAATAAAATTGAGCTGGGGCTCTGCATTTCAACTCTTGGGTGGAATGAACGGGCATGGATTGCTTGACCTCTGCAGACTGCGGGCTACTGGTGGAGGAGTGATGCAATTGAGAAAAGCCCCCTGCACCTGCACTGCTGCTATGTGCTGCTTGGTCACTGTGGGGGTGGCAGCAGGGGAGCCCCAGCCAAGGGACCAGATCTAAGGCATATGTACATACATACATATCGTCAGAAAGGCCCGTGCGTCACATAGCAACCCGTCCCTGTCGGAGCCCATCAAAACATGCATTGGTAAGGCCGGTAATCAGTCAGGTACATACCACTACTCACTCTCGTCGTCGACCTCCTACACATTTCTTCATCCATCCCACGACGACAATTACTTCGCGCTGAGGCCGATTTTCACTCTCAGCTGGGCTCACTACCTCTGTCGGGCTACTTCATATTCAGAACTCTACTTAGGTATGTAAATCCAATGCTGCCAGCTTGCGCAGCCCACAACCATCGCAAATACTCAAAACAACACCCCACTGACCACCGCCATGTCGCAGTCCACCACCGTCAAACCGCCCAATAGCCCCCTCAGACGAGTCAAGGCCACGATGTCTTCCTTTGTCACCACCGTGTACGTGTTCCCCGTGCTCAGTTCACCCACCAAAAAGACACGGCTATTTCCCGGAACCGCCCCGCTCCCAAACCAATACCCGAAAGACCACCAAGATGTACTGACCCTCCTCCTCCAAAATAAAGTAACCAGCGCGCGCGCAACCAATTTCGCTCCCGTGCCAAGGGCGGCAACACCAGTTACCAGCTGCGCCAGTACGCCGAGGCTACCCTCGGCGGCGGCAGCCTGCGCAAGGTCGTCAAGCTGCCCGAGGGCGAGGACGAGAACGAGTGGCTCGCCGTCAACATGGTCGACTTCTACAACCAGATCAACCTCCTCTATGGCGCCATCACCGAGTTCTGCTCCCCCCAGAGCTGCCCCGAGATGAAGGCCACCGACGAGTACGTATATATCACCTGCCTGCTTATCCCATCACCATCCACCATCCCCATATCTCATCCGCAGTAAACCCTCCTGACCATCCAAAAAAAAAAACAGATTCGAGTACCTCTGGCAAGACTCCGACCAGTACAAGCGCCCCACCAAGATGCCCGCCCCGGCCTACATCGAGCAGCTCATGTCCTGGGTCCAGTCCAACATCGACAACGAGCAGGTCCTCCCCTCCCGCATCGGCGTCCCCTTCCCCAAGTCCTTCCCCCAGCTCGTCCGCCAGATCTTCAAGCGCATGTACCGCGTCTACGCCCACATCTACTGCCACCACTACCCCGTCATCCGCGAGCTCGGCCTCGAGCCCCACCTCAACACCTCCTTCAAGCAGTACGTCCTCTTCATCGACGAGCACGGCCTCGCCAGCGGCAAGGACTTCTGGGGCCCCCTCGGCGACCTCGTCGAGAGCATGCTGCGAAGCGATTGAAGGCGAGAGATCCGAGTGTGTTCATGGCGTTCGGTGGGAGAAGCAGCTATATAGCCTACGGATACCGACGGGGCTGCGTCTAGTGTATGGATATGGTTTTGATGGATGGATTCATGGATGGATGCATCATGATACACGGCATCATTTTTGCGAGTTTGGCGTCTAGCTGGTTACTTGATTGTTTGTGTAAAGGGATAGACTTGGGAGTCATGAGGTGTTCCGACGGCGAAGAGCAGCCCTTCTGAGGTATTCCCGGATGTGAGCACGTCCACGTTTTACGTATTGAGCAAATTCATGATCTGAATGACCGCGCTGTTTGCGGTTTGATTGCCATGCATACATGCATCTTTCGATTTACATGAAGATTCCCCTGTTCCTCAACATTGTGAATTTCCCATTTGTCCCGGGCTAATATCTCCGACTGCAAGCCTAGCAGGTAAACGGGGATAAAAACGAGTGAGACGCCCAAACCAGAAATAAGCCAACTTTGTACCTGGTTCGTCCAGATGAGACAATTCTGGTATTTGCTAAGGGTGCTCATCGTCTCACTTCCCTTGCCCGCTGTTCGATGGGCTACCATTAGGAATGCCTTCATTCAAAACCTCAATTCTGACGCCATCCAGATTAGCTGGCTAACAATGATAATAGGACCAGTCCTTAAAACGCCCTGGTCATCGTCGCGTACTCAGTGTGTACCAGTAATAAGTTCATACAACCAGCCGAGCGGCCTGTCATCTCCAAGAGTCAAATGCCAAGGGCGTCGTTGCCCTAATCGACATCCTTGATAGCGTTAATCTTCTTCTTCAAGAATTCGAATGCGGAAAAGAAGACGGCGTTTACGGCCGCGGAACGGCCCATCGATACGGCGAGCCCACGGTACATATCTCGCCGGAAGAACTGAATCTTGGGAATGGGAACCTTCTGGCCTCTCGAATACATCAGAGCGTTACGCTGATAAATGCTTTTGACAGAATCGATGGGGTCTACAAGAGATTAGTTTGAGCGTAAAAGGTCCCTGATCCTGAGCACTCACAAATAAGAGCCCAGGAGACAATACCGCAGAGACCTCCCGCAGCCAGAACCGCGATTGGATTCTTGTGAGCATCCTTTCCACTAAAAGTCGTCAATAACTGTTTGCTGCTCTCGTAGGTCGCAAAGTAAATTCCCGTTCCCAATGTATCACGCACTGTCTTCGTCAGTCGATGTTCGGGTCCTAATCATGGACAGAATCTCTCCTTACACAGATGCAGTTTCAGCCCAGTGTACATGCCCGCAAAGCCCCGATGCTTGACGATATTTTGCAGTGTCTTGATGGTGCCTTTGTTATGGTAGCTGAGGGCGATGGCCTGCTTCTTTGGGTCTGCATTCTTCTGGTTTGCCATAAGGACTGACACTTGGGCGCTGAGTTTAGTCAATTCAAAGGGACCTATACACAGACTTGTTAGCTGTATAGTCTAGCAATGTTGACCTTTATCTGACAAGCTCACAAGCTATAAGGGTGATGCCAGAGCCTGCGGTGGCTCCGGCAGCCCCGAAACAGGCAATCGTGCCCAGATTGGGGAGGGCACCAGTCTTGTTCACATGTTCAAGTGGACAGAACCCGAGGTGCTGCTTCATCCAGTCGGAGTACACGTATTTGGATCGTTGATATATCGAGAAGGAGATGGTTCGTACGAGTGTGACACTGGCCAATGGAGCGGTTACACCTGGCGTTCAGCGTTGGGTCAGCCACTGTCTTTCAGAAGTAGGGGAGAGGAGAGGCAGCCATGCCGACGCACCTCGAAAGAAACCGCGAAGCCCTTCAGATTGGTAAGTGACCTTCACGCAGTGTAAAGCGCCGTTATAAGGGTAGGTTTGCATGCGTGTCTTGACACTATCGAGGGGGAAAGCGGTGACGGTGGAGAGGACGCTGGCGGAAGAGGCAGCGACCTCGGTGCGGTAGCGTTTTATCCACTTCCGTGACTTCTCACTTCCGCTGAACTGAGGCATGGTGCGAGTCCGAAGCGTAGCACCGGTGACATCTTGGAGATCGGACTCAGCTGGCATGGCTCTTGGGGCAGTTCAGTTGTATTGCGGGGAAGCTTCAGACAATGGCCTCGGGGAGAGGACCAGAGTCATCGGCGTGGTCGCGATACAGTAGCGTCGACTGCTGTCAAGAGATGTGCCATCAATATCCTGGAGAAGAGGACTCGATGGTGGTTTGGGTTGGGATGGATGCGGGGTTGGTGAAGAAGAATCTAAAGTTCGACAAGAGGTCGTCGAGGATGGTAGAAGCGACTACTATCACGGGCGGTCTTCTTTGATTAGGGACCTTATCGTTGCTGATGATGATGACTACTGGACTAGGAGATGCAGTGCTGTACTTGGGAGCAACAGGGTAAAGTCATGTCCAGGTTGCCAGGAAGGCCAGGCCGGGTAGACCAAGGGAGGGTTGGGATGTACCGGACAGTACACCACGGGTAGAGGATTCGATGGAGGTTTGCTCGTTACCTCGTTTGGGGTAAGCTGGAATTGGAAGAGGGAGGATGATGCTACCGGTACCTGTGATTTGCTGGGGTATTGCAGGTAGTATTCAGCGGGCGGCATTCAACGAAACTGAGCACAAAGAGTCAGACATTCGTCCATTAACCGATATACCTGACTGCAAGGTAGACCGACACAAGTATGTATGTAAGTAAAAGTGAATACACCTATGTACTTATGAATGACTGCGAGTTACGGAGAGGCCTAACGTAAAGAAATGCAGTATGTAGCACCATCACCTTTAGTTGCTCAGGTAAGTACCTAACGCGGTTGACCTACCAGCAGGCCAGCGATGGGTGGATGGTGGATGGTGGATGGTGGACACTGGGTGTGGGCTGGCTTCAAGGCAGCTCTCAGGTCCAGTCGGGCGATGGCACGCTGGAAGTAGCTTGGAGTGCATGGCGGGACGGTTTCGGCTACGCTGTTCAAGGTCCAATTCGCCGGCGGGCCTTCAAAAAGGAGGGGGTTGCCTTGGTTGCACGGCTATCTCCAGCTTCCCCACTACGTTCGGGTTCAAGTGGGCGATCCTAGGTGGTGTAGCGCTCTGAGTGGCCTCACTGGTCTGACTGGTCTCTCTGTGGTCTCAGAGGTGGTGTCAGGTAGCTGTACATCTGTACATTCCTCTCCGTTCAACTGCTCATCACGCCAATCTCCAAACCAACCCAAACCAACCCAAACCATCGGTCGATCCTCTGCCCATGATGGGAATCCCCCTCAAGCCGGTACCTTGCCTCAGATAATTGTACCTAGCTCTCAAGGTATCGATCGATACCTCAGCGAGTCAAGCTTCTTCCCTAGGTACGAAGGCGGCAACACGCGCTGCCCGAGCGGTGTCATATCGCTGTTATATGAACAGGTACCTATGATGTGAACCAGACGTCAGAAGCAAAGAATGGGACTATTGTCATACCTAATTGCAAATAAATGGTTTCAACTGGCATATCTATCGGCTCATACCTATCTGCCTAATACAAAGCAGCAAACCCTCTCAGACATGTTCTCCTCTTTGATGAGGACGTTCTGTCGTACCTACACAACACAGCAGGTACCCTAGTCGCATGCTCAAAATGTGAGGACATTACTTATGCATTAGATGTCTAAATAGCCATCGGCTTTATTTAACCTAAACGAGTCGGCTATCTTGCGCTTTGCGTCCACGTCCCTCACTCAAGTAACAGGACGACATGTGTTGTTCTCGGCGCATTGCATATGAACGATCAACAAATCTCACCATATTGACTGGTGCATCAATTTGCTCTGTCCCATACTCCTAGCAAGTCAACAAGATGCGAAACCTCCAAGGGCCACCTGCGATATCCCGTCCACGTTCCGATTCCTGATACGACAAGTGATCGAAAAGAGATTTGCATATCAGCCCGGACCAGCATCGGCAGTCAGGATGTACATTAATTGTCTCCAACAACGAGAATATCTCGTAGCTCGTGTTCCTGTTGTAGGTGACGTGCAATGCCAGCCTAGAAAACGCCCACTCCAGGGCGCCCGGACCAGATCCGGGGCAAGTTAAGCTTCTGCATGCAACTTGGTGACATCTCGTGTGGATTGTAGTCCACGTTTCCACATGGTTGGAGCAAACTTTTGATCGAAAAGAAGGCTGAGGAGCCTACCTTTACTGAAATAAATATGTTCGCTGCACTGAAAACCCAATCATGATCTTGAGGCGGAAGAGTGGGCCTCCTTCGAGATCAGGACTTGTTCTAGGGTTCCTACTGTCACCTTCCTGGACTGCCTGATCAGCTCGCGGGAGCTGTCGAGTTGGAGATTGAACCCGAAGATCTGAGCTGACAATTCAGAGCAGGAGATGCCGTCGGTGTTTAGGTATCCGTGGAGAAGAGAGCGACTGCTGACTACGCCCTATCGCAAACAAAGTCCCACGGACTTATTGAGCATGGCAATTGTCATGTCATAGTGCTTGTAAGCTATATTTTGCATATGCTGCTCGAATTCAGTCCTGGATGCTGTCAGTGTCCCTTGTCTCTTCACAAGTTCTAGACATGAGACCACGGAATACTTACATCCTCCTGGGGTTTGCTTGGTCGCCGTGAATGCGTTTCCAATCCATACGTTTATAATAGTCCCGGAAATAGCTCATTGTGAGTATGTTCTTGAGGACACTGTGCTCCAAGCCGCGCTCCCTGGTGGCGGCATCGAGGAAGCGAATGGTTCGGGCGACACCTCGAATATCGAACTTAGCTCCCTTCTCTCGGAAAGCTGTGCGCAACTTTTCCCTCGCTACGTATCGAGCGGGCTTGGAGAACTGAACAGCATGGAGCAGGCCTCGGTACAGGTGGCGATAGGCATGGATGACCTCGAGATCAGCGGCCATAGCTCAGGTTCCCGGTGTTGAAGAGAGCTGCAGATAGGCGAGCTGTGCTGACTGTGTCGTTCTTCAAGTTGAGGAACAGGAGGCCACACTGGTTCTAGTAGGTCCTTGGCCAGACTCTGCTAGGCGTCCCACAGATGACGGACTTTGCTGGGGGAAGAGAATGTCCTGAATGTCCGGCGATTGCTACCGAGACACAGCTGGCAAGAGTTAAGTAGATAGGCAGGTAATGGAAGAAAATCTCATATCATTTCCCTCCGAGCAACTCCAGCCAATCCGTTCTCTCCTATCTTGGTATTTTTTGTCTGAAATGGGAGATCGACGATGCAAGATGAATGGAGAGCACGGAGCCAGGGCACAGGCCCAGTACCGAACTCGCCAGGCCCATCACAGCCATCAGCACTCGCCGGATCAGTCAATGGTCTTTGCGTTAGCGGGGTTCCTAATTGATTCGCTCCTTCACATTGTAGCGGCCTGCTCTACGCCTGCCCCAGCGGCGACGACGGCGGCGGCGGCAGCGCGGGCGGCATTGGCAGCAGCAGCAGATCGTAAGTTGATGTCACCGCATTACCACATCACTCCCATCCACTCGATCTCCAAGGTCCAATGCATGGAGTGAAGCCTAACGTTCCGCTTCCTACCTTTTGCTTGACCCGAATTTCACATACCTTTAAAGTACCTACCTACCTTACCTCAGTAGCATGGTGCCTGCCTTACTTCCTTTCGAAACGTCTACCTTGGCACTTTCTTAGCTGATACCAGACTTTTGACCTAACTCGCCGAGCTTCGATCAGAACACACGGCTCTTATTTAATCCATTCTTCTTCCATTGTTCTCTTCCCGTCTTGCGTGCATTTCACCCCTTGGTATAACCTCTGACTTTTTAATACTACTTCTGATTAAACATGAACAGAGATTATTTCTAATGCCCTCTCCCGCTCGCTCACCTTGCCAATGACATCTCTCGTTCAAGACTTCCTCGTAAATCCAGTCGTTCGTCAAGCACGCCGCTTTTCCACCCAACGCCCGTCCGCGACCACGGATGCTCCGGGAACCGAGACCTCCGCCTGCCTCGACGGCCAACATCAGCCGGAGCATGTCGTCGTCGACTCTGAATCCGAAGAACACCCATCTTCAGACTTTGAAATAGACCAAATGTCTTCTTCATCCCCGTCAACCGCCTCCCTGCAGAACGTATCTATGGACTCTCCCGATAACGCACGCATGGCCGATGCTGTGCGGGCACTCGAGAGTATGACAGAACGCTTGTCCATTCCTGATCAGGCACCAGAAGTTGCTGTCAGCCCGTCTCCACGAACCTTCAAGCCAGGTCGATCCATGCTACCCGAGGATGATGGCATGGGCGTGATGCGCAGGAGAATCAGAGCGATCCAGGCACAACACGTCACCTCTTCTGAGAAGGCCCACCTCATGCACAAGCTGCTATCGGAGGGACATCAGAGAACACAAACATCCGCTCGAAGCCGATCCAAACCTTATCCTTCCTCCTCCAGCGCTGGACGGCGGTCCTCGCGGACACATGATCCTTCCGAATCGTATAGCACTTCGCACGATGCGGCGGCGGCCCCAGAAGCAGTGGATCAATCTCACCTAACCGATCAAGATCTCGAGCCTACATACGCGCCTGTTGAATCTCACGCGGACGAAGATGTAGATAGCACCGGAGTCGCAGGAAACCGTCCTTTTGGGTGCGAACATTACCGGCGCAATATCAAAATGCAGTGCTCGACCTGCAACAGGTGGTATACTTGCCGTTTTTGCCATAACCAGGCCGAGGACCACGAGCTCATCCGACATCAGACGAGAAATATGCTTTGCATGTTTTGTGGAGTGGCCCAGAAAGCTGGTGAAAGCTGTGCGGCTTGTGGAGCGTTGGCAGCTCGGTACTACTGTGCCATCTGCAAACTCTGGAGCGACGACCCTGACAAGCCTTGTTATCACTGCCATGACTGTGGCATCTGCAGAATCGGGGAGGGACTTGGGAAGGATTTTGTTCACTGCAAGGTAAGACCTATTCCACTGCAAGAAACTGTTCTCTTGCGAAGCGGGTCTTGTTAATGCTCCCTAGAAATGCTGTGCGTGTATAGCCATATCTACGCAAAACAGTCACAAGTGCGTCGAGCGAGTGACCGACTGTGATTGTCCGATATGTGGTGAATACATGTTCACGTCACCCAAGGCTGTATGTTTCATGGTGTGCGGGCATAGTATACATCAAACGTGTTACCAAGACCTGCTGAAGACATCCTATAGATGTCCGTTATGCAGCAAGAGTCTGGTCAACATGGAATACGCCTTCCAAGGGCTGCAGTCACAGATCGAATCACAGCCAATGCCTGACGAATTCCGTCATACTCGTGCTCTGGTCATTTGCAATGACTGCTCAGCAAGAAGTACCACACCGTATCACTGGCTTGGTCTGAAATGTTCGGTGTGTTCGTCTTTCAATACAGCTCAGATTGATGTTATTGGGCGAGATGAAGGTGAGCTAAATGCGCAATTGGCGGAACACCTTCGTAACAGAGACAATCGCGCGAGAACTCCGGCCAACGCTCAGGCTACTGATATCGTTGCGCGTGATATACGACGGCGCCATTCGTCGAATCCGCTGGGACCTGGGAGTGTAGATCAGGACTGGGAAGCGGAAGTGCACCGGCTTGCGCGCTCAGTCTCTCCAGTGCACACTCCTGGGCAATCCCTGCATGCTTCTGCTATGTGGAGCTCGAATCTTGAAAATGAGGACGACGACGATCCGGATATTCTGGGGTTCTGGAGTCGGATACCTCGCAGTCTAACCTCAAATGATGGTGATTACGATGAAGATGATGACGACGAGGATCTTTCCGACGACTCGAATTCGGACGAGGAGATGGAAGATGACCACAACGATGAAGAGTCTGATGACGATGAGTTCGCGCTACTCGGTCATCGCTAGGGGCGACCATTAGTCGCGGGTTGTTTGTTTTATGTCGACAGGATTGCGGCGTTCTGGGTTTGCATAACACGAGAGCCTGAGGATATACCATAGGTGTTCACGGCAGTTTTGGGCACAGACATACTTGAAGTTGGCTGGACACGCCATATCGGCATGAAAAGGGGCGTTCGGACCCAAATTGGCGATAGTCTCACGGCATTGAGCAGCCACCGGGAGGGGTTCACAACAGTCCTCGCACTGGTCATGGTTGCGTAGAGCATTGAATTACAAATATTTGACTTGATATACCTCAACTCCTATCATGATTCCATGATCGTGAAGTCTGCTCAAACCTTGGACTAAATCAGATCTAAGAACGCCGAACGCCCATTCATGATTGTCGTCGAATCTAAAGCCGTCCAAACTGCGCATACGCCTTTCAGCTTTATTGATTAATCTCCTTGGCAAATTCAGCCTTTTGCGCTTCTTTGCGGAGGAATTGCACGACATTCTAGGGAGAGAGATACGTTAATCTTATGGCCTTGTGGGCCGTAACCGCTTCGATGTACAAGCTGGACCTACCGCTAGCGCCTCTGGGTTCACGCCGTTTTCTATCATGGATATGCAGACGGAGAGAGTGCGGCGGTCGAGATGGCAGTTCTGGAGATTGGGTGGTTAGACTTGTAAGAACCTTGGGCGTTGGGATCGGGACCGAGGGCAAGGAAGTGCGCTCTGGGTGACTAGGGAGCGTGGTGATGATGATGATGATGATGATAATGGTGATGGGGTAAGAGGATAAGAGGGTAATTGGGCAGTCGGGTGCGGATTCGGATCAGGAAGGAAAGGAAAATTATGAATTGACACATGAATCTTGCGGCCATGTTGGCGAGATGAATAAGGTAGGATGAGATAGGTGCTGGTGGGGTTTTATGGGTTGGGTAAGGAAGGCCGAAGTGAGAGAAGGAAGGTCATGCGACTCACGAGGATCGTGGAGATCTCGTGCAGGATGTCGACGGCTTGTTGTGCCGCGGCCTGCTTCTCGTTGTCGTCGCGGGCGGGAGGCATTGTCTGCGCCGGTTTTGTCTTGTGCTCTGAGGCTGTGGCGAGCGGAGAGATCGCCTCTGATTTTGTATGGTTTTATATGCTGGATGCTCCGCGGTATCTTCAGTAAATACATAAGTACCTATGAGATGAGAAAGAGCCTCGAAAGTGTCTTGGTGGGTCTAGATTTTCCCGTCTGCTAAGAGTATGACGGATTGGGACTAGCGCACACCTTGGGGTTCCCATGTCTACTGGAATGCATGGGTTGAATCTAACGGTCTCGCTGCAATGTGTTGGCTGGTGTTTACTACCCTTTCTAGTTTTGATTATCAAAGGTGACAGGAACTCGCGAATTTCACAATATACTGAGGCTAGATACTGCAGGCTTTCTGAAAGTCATAGATATAGTACTTCATACTAAAGACGTGTGATCAGAAATCAAGGGAGAGTAAACTTCTACTCATCGTGGGGATACTGGCATGTCTCAAGGCCCACCTTCGGACTCAATGTACGTGCTCCAGACCTTGAGAATCAATGCCACCATATCACCGTACTCCAAAATAGTATCTCTCTCATCCTTTTCCAAGCCCGAGGTCGCCATGGTGTATGTACCGTAGATGAAGAACTCAAAGTACGCAGGGTAGAAGCCTGCGCTTTCCCAGTCAATGACACATATGCTGCCATTGTCGCGCAGGATGATATTCTGGGCCTGGAGGTCAGCATGAGTGAAGACTGGGGCATTGTGGCTCTGGGACAACGCACGAAATTGGGACTGCAGCTCCTTGATGTCGGCCTGGGACGAGTCGCTTGCACTTGAGAATTGAGCTCGGAAGTACGTATCGAGGAACTCGTCAGCTGAGTGGAATGGGCCGGCTTGGTCCTTGAAGATCCAAGACTGGCCTGGCAGGTAGGGGCGGCGCCCGGGCAACCCGTAGAACCCCGGAGCGGGGATACTGCGCAGCTCGCCGAGACTCTGTCGGAGCTGGGATCCGATCGAGGCTTTCTGCACGTCGTCGAGCGCTGCGTAGCATGTGTTGAGTGGTGTTCCAGGGACATTCTCCATGATGATAAAGTTGGCGCCCGTAGAGGGATTTTGGAACATGGCATACAAAGTCGGAATGGGGACACTCGTGTACTTACGGACCAAGAGCATGTTCTCGCCTTCGACTAGGTCAATAACATGGCCATACTTGACCAAGAAGGGTCCAGCGGTGAAAATGCAGCGACCATGCTTATCAACCTTGATTTCTGATGCTTTCTCGACACACAAGGTCACCATTTCCTCGAATGAGGAGAATGGGGCGGGTGCCGGGGCGAAGTAGGGGAGCTTTACTGGGGTATACGTTGCCATGGTTGAGTTGTTGAAAAGTCCTGTAGATCGTTCTTGTTTTTATGCCGCGTTGACAGAGCTGGGCATCGTCGAAGAGTACATTCATAGTCAATAGATGGTCTCTATTAGGCTGGGAACAATGTGGTTATCGCATATATGCCCTCGGTATACACAATGCGCTCCTTTGTTTGTTTCAGGTGCATACAATAGATATTGTATTGAGTACAAGTCATGAGCCTGTAACTTACACCCTCTTTGTCCGTGAGCTCTACCCTGTATCTCGACGATGGTGTGTGTTCCCCTCAATGTTGTCAGCCGAGACCACATTTTCCTCAGATTACGTAGCACCAAAACATAGATATATAGAAAATGGAAGCTGTCTACGAGGTAATGACTGCCTAGAGAATATTACTGAGGGTGGTGTATCGGACGGCACCCTCAGTTTACCAGGAAGTAGGTTCGCCAACAATGTCCGTAGCGCCTCTCACGCGAGCCTCGTGCCATATGTTCCTACAAACCCCTTGATGAACTATTCTTATACCGGCGTGGTTAATGAATGCATATTCCTTCAATCGCCGTGTGCAGGTAGAGACGCTGCGCCGATATCGCCCGTCCTATAGTACTCATCCATTAAGTGACCGTACCAAGTCTCGTATCCCTGTTCACGCTTCTTGTTTCTTTCTTTAGTCGACTCGGGGCTACAAGAAAACACAATGTGGCCCTGGCGGGCACGTTGGATGTCGATATATGGTAGATGAGTAGGTAGATAGGCAGGCAAAGCTCGTTGAGCTCTAGCAGATTGAGAATGATTGTGATAAGCTACAAGTGTTGTTCTTCTCGAGTCGAATAACTCTAAGTCATGATAACGCTGAGGACTTCCTACACCCTTATCTCACTGTGATACACTGAAGCTCTTCTTCCTCCTTTTCAAGTCAAACAAGTCTGCAACAAGTGCCTGGAACTATGGCGGCGATAGGAAGCTGACGCCCGAGCCTTTTGAAGTCCTGGCCGGCAAACACCATAGTACTCCGCGAAATGATTGGGATCTTCCCAATCGCCAGCAATCAGTTTGAACAGGTGCCTTGCACATACGTGAATGGAGCACTGCCAGCCCCATCACGGTCAACCTCACATTGGACCATCTTACGACGTTATGTTCGCCAACCCAGACGGCTTTTGCAACAATACTCATGAGCTCCGTGTCCCACTTTGATTCGTGCCCATCATCAATTCTTGGTATATATCATGACTTCATAGCTTCGACAAATAGCTCTCTCATCCCCTTCAACAGAGCAGCTAACTCCCTGCTCTCATTGACCTTTTCAAGCACTCTATCCACCTTCTCACGCTCCAGCTTGGGTCGACAATGCTTGACATCGTAGTCGCGACTCGCCATATTCAACTCGAAATAGGCCTCGCGCTCCCAATCCCTCTCGTCGATGTGTGTATATACAAACTTCAGTCTGTCTGTCTGGCCAGCCCCCTCGATCTTCAGACATAGATTCGAGATCCAGAAGTCGAGCTCGGGTATGTTGAACCGCGACTGCGCCTCGATGTACGCGGCGTGCGCGCGCTGGGCCGCCAATCGTGCGTCGATCTCCTTCTGCGTGTCGGCGATCTGTTGCTTGAGGGTGTCGCGTGAGGCCATGTTCTTGTCGCGCTGCGAGGTCAGCGAGGCGATGCTCGCTTCCATCTCGCGCTTCTCGGCGTCTTCCTTGCTGCGTGTCTGTTGGTGTGTGCTGATCTTGTGCTGTACGATCTCCATGTCCTTTCTCTTCATGCGCTGGTCCTCTGTACATACGCCGCTGTTAGTCGCGCTTTTTTTCTTTTTCTTTTTTTTTTTATTATAAGTAGCTTGGGTTTTTCAGATGCGATGCGATGCGCCATACCATGTAGTTCTGCTATGTTCATGTGGAATTGGTTTCGCTCCTCGAGCACCCGTTTCCGTCCTTGCTCGATGAACGCGTCGAATTTGGCGGTGAACTTGGCCATGCGATCGCGGAGATCGTCAAAGCCGAAGTTGATGCTCGGTAGCTGGTCCGCCATCGAGGGCGCTGCGGCGGACATGGTTGGTCGGCCGCTCATACTTGAGGATAGGGAGAGGGGTTCGAACGTGGAAGCCATGGCTGTAGGTATATCTCTCCGTTGACAATAGATGGGTTTATTCCGAGGGTTACGTAGTGGCGCCAGGGGTATCAGAATTGGAATGTTTGAAGGATGCCGACAAGATGAACGAGGTTCATGCAGATGAGGATGACTGGGGACGGAATGTTTACACTGGTTGCCCAGTACCGCGAAAGGCGGCCAACCAGCTGGCATGCGCCGGTTTGATTGGCTCTAGCGATGCAGTAGACCTGCAGCGCGGGGCCTGTAGCGCTTGGCGGCACTGTAACGCTGTTGAACCCCAGTAAAGTCTTCAAGGCTTGCGATAAGATAAGGTAAGCAAGCATTGTAAGCTCCCGGACATTCATCTTGAATGTCAAATGATTTTCGCAGTTCGAACTCTGCTAGCGGAAAGCTTCAAGTCGGACTCACTAATGAAGAAACGCCAAGCGCGTTTTCCTCTGCGCGTCAAACTGACTACGGCGATCTGAAAGTAAATATCACGCTATGAGAAATCGTGAAGTCTCGACTACGGGGATAGGATCTACAGAGCTTAGATCTCCGAATGACTGAACGCTACCTTGTTGAATCAACCACCGGACTCGCAGGACGTCTTTCACATATACCTTATGGCATCGGCAAGGCGGAGGATTGCGGCTGGCAATCTTCGCGGGACTTTGCACAAAATGGTAGGGAACACCAGTACGTCGAATCGTAGTACGCGCTGACCTGACGAGCAGCTCCTAGATTCAAAGAAATTGGTCCATGTCGGACATGGATAGCCGCACCGTCTGCGAGTGCTCCATCTTCTCTAGCCCGAACAGCGTGGCAGCGTAGTCGAAAGCAAGAGAAATGGCTTCTGAAACAGTATCCCGAAGCACATTTTGGCAACCAGGTTCTGCATGAACACCTTATGGAAGCCAACGTCTTAGACCCCTCACAGGCAGTATTTGCGGAAGCTCCAGCTTTGCTTGCCATTGGTGAGCTCACGGATACCAGCCAGCCTCGGAGAGTGATTGGTGCTCCACTGGTCGTCATCGCCAATGGGGAGGCGAATGATACGGTCTGCCTTACGAGGCCGAATTTGGTAGAATGGAAATGGGCCCGTGACAGCAAGATTGGGTTCCAGTTGGCAGAAAGGGGTCATGAAGAACCTACCTTTTGGAGTGAAGAGCGTGCCGGCCCAATTCGTCGTATTAAATGCATCGTCGATTCGAAACGGTACGATCCTACAAGGTGGCTTGCTGTTCAAAGAGATTCAGGAACCAGGATATTCCGGCCAGAGTATCGTCTGGTTCCAAAAGCTACGGCCTATCATCGCACCGGGGAACCATCTCGTATATCCGCAAACCCTCTGTTTTTCATATCAAAAAATCAGACTGGAGGCAACACACACTCTGATGTGGCTTTCAATACGGGCAGCAGATCTCAGCCCCCCCAACTGGGGATCATCGACGAACGGGGTTTCTGGAGTGTTTGGGATATTACGCGTGCGAAAATAAAATTGTCGGGGACACCAAAAGTTCGGCTTCGTCAATGTGGAAGCCTCGAACAGGGAGTACTGCAACGGTTCCCGCATAAGAGCAGGTCCGAGCTGCGGTGGCATAGAATTTTCTGGGCTGGCCGTTCGTTAGAGCGAGAAGCGAACCTGGGAGCAGTCGGGTTTGACGAGGGCGATGACGATGAGCCCAGCTCCTCTACTGCGTTTCCGCCACTTGAGAGGTCTTCCACATTACTCCTGTGCAATTCGAAGGTGGTCAGGCTGCTTGATCTGGACAGTGGCTCCTTTTTACCCGAAATGTCATTCGTTCGCCAAGATAGTATGGACTGTGTGCTTGACGCACAAGCAAATCCCCACGACCCCCAATACTTATTTGTCTTGACTACGTCCAGGCTGTTTGTAGCTCGGGTGTTCTCGGTTGCTGGCTCTGCATGGGACAAACCAGAGAAGCGATGGAAAATCCTCTACTCATCTCCTCACTTCCGAGATGTTTTCGACCGAAGTGTAAGGCTCAGTGTCACTCAAGGACCCAGATCGCCAGACGCGACAACATCCCTTGTGTTTGTCCATTCAGCCCAGAGCAGACTGCTGGATGTCTTTGCTGTCAACGTATCGAGAAGTGATGCTAGTAGTATCACGTGTCATCGAGAAGCAGTCAACATAGGCATCTCCCTCAGAATGTCTCCAGAAAACTCCATACAAACTTTGCAGATCCTCCCAGTCATGGTTACTGGAGTTGCGTCTGGACACTTAACCGAGTCAGAACGTGGCTTCTTCCAGCAACAATCGCGGTTCTACCAACTAGCAGCATTGAAACATGATAAATCTCTGGTGTCTACCATTGGCGCATATTCAGCGGTACTGACTAGCCACATTGCCACTCCAGGATTGAAAGTGAGCAAGCCTCTCGAGCCTCACAAAGAAAGAGGCAAGTATGTGAAATATATGTCGGCTCGGTTTGCAATCCCAGACGATCTCATGGTGCCGGACGCCGGGGTAAGCACAGGTTTCTCTGTATCTTCATTACCCAGGATTAGTTATCGGCAACCACCGCTACGAAGGATGCTCGGGTTTGTCTACGCTTTGCTTGGTTCTAAACTTGGGAATGGGGCACAGCATCAAGAAAGTACGACCGCTGAAGATATATTCCGCTCGAATCCTTTCGATTCTGTGCAGCTTGCCATTGAAGAAGCGCTCAACTTCGACCCCTTACCGGCGAGAACACTGTGAGTCAAAGCACGCCTTTTCATGGTAAAAGCAGCACTGACCCTGACACAGCCTACAACTTGTGCGAAGCTTCACTGTTCCCGATAACTTCGAAATAGCTTCCGCGGAGTGGGGTATGGAGATGAAGAGGCTGCAAGGTATTGATCCGAGGATAAAGACTCTGGACCTCAACTTGTCTCGTGTATATTCAAAAGCTCAGGATGAGCCTTCACTCCAAGACGTATACGCGTACTTGTCCCATCTTCTTGCGCGGGATGACCTAGCCAGCGAGTTGAAATCCTCTGGTCAAGCAAGAAGTTTGGCGTTATTCCGACAGATGACCTGCAATATCTATTTGTCGATTTATGGAATAGGCGTCCTCGGAACAATTCCAAGCCAGCCGCAGCTGTCCTCCATGTCAGCCTCGCCGACCTCACCCCACAAAGGACACAGTGCAGAGGACATGCACATTGATAGTCGGGCAGAAAGCCTCCCGAGTAGTCCTCTCAGATTCAGGTCTCCAGGGTCCACGGCAGTTTCTCAGCGATCAAACTCCGAAGAGCCACAGGAAGAGGATGATGCGCTCAGTCTAGTGCGGGCTTATACGAGCATTGGACGATCTGTGCCCCAGAAAAAGCTTGTGCTCTTGGATAAGTGGCAGCTTGACGCAAACTTGGAGGATTACGCATTTGACCTTGACCACAACCGTGAGGAGACGCCAGGAATGCAGAGGAGAGCCAGGGTTATCGCTCGGATGAATCGCAAACGCAGACGAGCTGAGACACTCCTGCAGCTGTCACACGAGCCCGAATTGCCCTCAACACAGCCTCCCCCAGACCTGCATTTCTTCAGCAGTCAAAGACCTCAGCCATTTGCCATGTCTTCTCAGAGTCAGCCTATCCACTCAGACTCGTTACAGATGATGTCTCAGCCCATCACTGGTCCTTTTGCTCAGAGACCCAAGAAGAAGGCGAAGAAGCGGAAAGGGGGCTTTTGATAGTTATTAGAACGTGTATTGCTGTCGTATTGGGCCCTGTAAACTGCCGAAGCTGAGATAATCACATTGAGCTCCAAATCAAGAATGCATGGTGGAACAAGTTAGAATAAAATTTGAACCTCCAATCGTGTGTAATCGACCGAGACCGTTCTGTATTGTTGTGTATTGATGCTTGTGGTGACGACTTTTGCTAGTGGTGCGGGCATAGAAATGTATCTACCCGCCCGGCGATTTCCATTACCAACACAAATCAACGTCACTCAGCACTTGCATCGCTGCGACCAATGCTTCACCATATTGTAACAACTCAACACAGCCCAAGCCTGATACGTATTGAATAAATACTTTACAGCGAGTAACCGTCCAAGGAAGACTCATAGCAAGCAAGCCTGGGATCGGCCACGCCATGTCGCACTGCCACGACGAGCACGCGGGCCACGGCGGGGGGCACGATCACCACCACCATGACCACGACGGGCACGACCACTCGGACGACATCACGCCGGCGCTGCAGCACAGCCTGTACCAGCACATCCGCTTCGACGACATCAACACGATGAACGAGGCCGAGACGGGCGCCGGGAAGGCCGTGGTGAAGAAGACCTGGGCCGAGCGGCTGGCGGCGGAGCCGGAGCTTGCGAGCGATGCCGATGCGCAGATCCTGATGAACGTGCCGTGAGTTTCTAGCGGTTTTTGGTCTACCTATGGCCTTGCCTTGCCTATCGTGTCGCACCGCTTTACGGAGCACGTCGTGCCGGCTCTGGGCGTGGTTCTGATTGTGGTTCACGACTCTGCTCTTGTTTGACGCATTCCGTCCATCCAATTCCACTCAACTCATGGCGGACAATACCTTGCCTATCCGAACCTTCCTCGATTTCTCACAAGCCTTCCCTGATCAATGTTCTTACCGCACCATGATCATGAACGCGATCGAAAACTGACGACCGTCGATCGGACAATGCAGGTTTACCGGCCAGGTCAAGCTGCACTCGATCCTCCTGCGGTCGTCGCCCAGCGCCAGCGCGCCGCGCACGCTGCGCGTCTTCATCAACCGCGAGGACCTCGACTTCGACGCCGCCGAGGAGCTGCAGCCGACGCAGGCGTTCGAGCTGGCGCAGACGGCCGAGGTGCAGGAGTTGCCGGTCAAGCGCGCCTGTAAGTCTTTTGGCTCGGCCCTTTTTTCTTATCCCCCCCTTTTTTTTCCTGTTTCGACGTTTTCACTACCGGTCTGGTAAAGGTCCTTTGGGCTATGGTATGTGCCTACGCAGATATGGCTATTAAATAACTCGTGTTTGTATGTTGGTAGTGTTTGGCAAATGCCAGCGTCTGACGCTATTCTTCGTGGACAACTTTGACGAGGACGAGGAAGAGGTTACGCAGCTGAGCTATCTCGGGTTCAAGGGCGAGTGGATGCAGCTTGGTCGCGCGCCGGCTAACATCTTGTACGGTATGTATGAGTTTCTCATGTTGAGTTTCCTAGTCTTTGTCCTCTTCTCTCCTCTTACTATCCTACTTGTATCGCTTTTGGGCTCGCAAAATTCATCATGTCTCGATAACATTGCTCCGGTTCTGGATGCTCTGGCTGACCTATGTGTAAAGAGGCGGCACCGAATCCCAATGATCACGCTCTCAAGGGTACGAGTACGAATGCCATGGGAAGCGGTATCGGAGGACGAGGTCCGGGTGCGTGATTAAGTTCGTGAAGGTTGAAGGAGAACATGATGGGAACAACTACTACTCGAGCAATGAGGATACGTGTTAATCGTCGAGCATAGGGCATGAGGATCAGGCATGAGATCATTTCATTGTGATTGAGTTTCAAATGATGGACCGTCTACATGAAGTCTTCTTCCCAATTCTCAGATCGGTTCTGGTTGCTGGATGCATCCATGTTTTCCTCGCTGAACAGCTCGTCGTAGGCGTGGTCCTTCTGCCATTTCTTTTCCGCTCTCTCCTGTTTCAATCGTGCCTCTTCTTTCTTCTGTGGTCGAACTCGTGTCAGTGGCTTCTTGACAGCATCAAAAAATTGGTGCTGTGGCAATAACAGTTACTCACCCGCTCCTGTCGCGCCGCCTGGTCTCTCTTGCGCAACTGTCGGAGATGCGCCTCCTTCTCCTGATTTAGATCGGGCTGCTTCTCAACCCGCGTCTTGTTGAGACGATTCACAATAGGGTTCTCGCGCTGCTCCACGAGAATCTTCTTCACCTTGCGTTGGTCCTTGAAACTGACTTGGCCGACCGCCATGCTCCCGTCCTTCTTCAGGTTGGACCACGGCGTGTAGATGACGGTGATATTGTCCTTCTTGTTGCCTTCGATGGAGTTGGCCTTGGTTAGCTGCGCCAGATCCGTGAGCAGATCCTTGGGTATGGCATCCCAGGTATCGCCCTCGTTGAGACGCAGGTAGATATGTGCCGACGAGAGGTTATCTACGTGAAACTACAGTTGGTGAGGATCGGATGTTCTTTTCCACGGGCAACAGCGTGATCTCATACCCTGCCAAAAAGGTGAATATTTCGAGATGCTTAAATATGCATAATGTTGCTGTCGCTTACCAGACATCTTCTTCCCAGCCATATTTGATGAGCTCTTCGTCTGTCCAATTTGATCAATACCTATGGCCGGGGCTCACTTAGACGGGGGGAACTGGGGACCACCCACTCTCAAATTTGTCCTTGCCCACGTAGATGTAAGCGGATGGGTCAACCACGCTTGAGGTGAAGTAGTACACCATCGTGTCCGTCTGACAATTAGGCAAAGATGAGGGTCTACAAATATCAATGTACCTATAATTGCAGGCGCGACTTGGTGTAATTCTCGCAGCTGCCGGACCCTGAAAAGCGATGTGGTGCACAAAGCCAAAGATTCATCAGAGACGAGACGAGTGGTCCCTGCGCCTCCGCCAATTGATGCCAATGGAGGACCACCTGCAAGCCGCTCCCTGTGACCCACTCGATTTTTTCTGAACTGCAAGCCAGCTCCGACTCCTAATGTCGACACCCTGATCGAAGCTATCCACGGCAGCCAACTCGTCTCCATCACATCACGCCCTCGACTTCGCACGATACCCCCTTTACTCGATTACACCATAGACAACTCGCCTCCGAGCTGAATTGGGCTCCCCCAGCGATCATGGCAGCCCGACAGCCAGCCCGCTGGGCAGCGTCGGCCCTGACCTCGACCTCCCGACCCATCCTCACCTCCCGCGTCCTCGTCACCGAGCGCCACTGCCTCCTCCCGCGCACCACCAAGCGCGGCGTCAAGTACGGCTGGTCGACCGCCAACGCCCGCGACCGGCCCACGCGCTTCAACCAGGTCTCCGCCGGGCTCCCCGTGCCCACGGCCGGCCCGGCCGCCGCCCTGAAGCGCAAGGAGCAGTCGACGCCGCTCCGCACGGGCGTGCTCGCCGTCAAGAAGGGCGTCAGCGCCATGTTCAGCAACAAGGGGCGCCGCATCCCCTGCACCATCCTGCAGCTGGACCAGTGCGAGGTCGTCGCCTCCCGGACCCGCGCCAAGAACGGCTACTGGGCCGTCCAGATCGGCTGCGGCCACAAGCAGGCCGACAACGTCACGGCGCCGCAGCTGGGCTACTACGAGGCGAAGGGCATGGCGCCCAAGCGGCACCTCGCCGAGTTCAAGGTGCGGTCCGAGGACGGGCTGCTGCCGTCGGGGGTCCAGCTGCAGCCGGACTGGTTCAAGGTCGGGCAGTACGTCGACGCGCGCAGCAACAGCCGGGGCATGGGTTTCGCCGGTGGTATGAAGAGGCACGGCTTCGCCGGTCAGGAGGCCAGTCACGGTAACTCGCTGAATCACAGAACGATCGGTACGACGGGTCCCAGTCAAGGTGGTGGTTCGCGTGTCCACCCGGGCAAGAAGATGCCGGGGCGCATGGGCAACGAGCGGGTGACGGTACAGAATTTGCGAGTATTGAAGGTGGACAATGAAATGGGCATTGTCGTCATCAACGGACATGTCGCCGGACCCAAGGGCTGTATCGTGCAGATCGCCGATGCGATTAAGAAGGAAGCGCCTGCTGAGACGTTCAGGGAGAAGGCCAAGCGACTGATGTTGGAGCGAAATCCAGGACACGACGATAAGTTACAAGAGGCGAGAGTGCGGCACTTAGAACTAAAGGAGATGAGGAGAAACGGTACGATAGGACAGGCCGCGGCGTTAATGTAGTATCCTGTAAACTTGGGAAATCAATTGTATTATATACATGTTGTACACATATCTCACATCCCGAATAGTATTTGGCGTGCGCGTCATGTAGAGAGATGTTTCCGCTACTTCCAGTTTCTCTCTTTTGATACCTATCTTCGCTCCTAAAGAGAATTCCTTCATAATCCGCTGAGGAGTCTTGATCTCGTATGTGAAGTAGTTGTGCCCAGGCGCAGTTTGACAGGTCTAGTTCATCTGAGTCTGTGGCTCGCTCGCCCGGAGAGAATGTCCGCTGGCGAGACGGTTCAACCTATGTCTGATCGATACAGCGATACCATCCGGAAGAACAGGGGACAACCCCCATCACTTGAGCTGCTGCCGGAATCCTCTCACCTCCGCAGCCTCAGCCCTCTCTTCCTCATCCATCGGCGAGCCAGCGATGCCCCGGAAGGGGTCCTCGCCATCCAGCAGGTCGATCTTGCGCCCGTCGGTCGTCTCGAGGCTCCATTCCGTCGTCTCGAACATGGCCTTGGCGCTGGGTCGGAAGCTGCAGAAGCGCATGACGCCGACGGCGCGGGTGCCCTTGACGGGGAAGGAGATGTCGATCCGGCCGCGCAGCTGGTTCATCTCGCCGGCAATCCAGGGGATCTGATGCTTGAAGTAGATCTCGTCGCCAAGGTATTCGCGCGCCTTCTGGTTCGTGCGCAGCGAGTACAGCGTCGACGCCACCACGGGCGACGAGAGCTTCTGGTAGTTGAAGATGGCGATGCTGGATGCGGCGATGATGACGACGAAGACGGGGAAGGTGTGCAGCCAGCTGAACGACTTGACGGCTGTGAGACGTCTGGTCAGTACGTCGCGGTCAGGATGGGAGAACAGCACTCTTATAACGTACTTGGGAGCTCCCGATCAGGGCGTCTCTCCATCAGCGGTCCATCGCCTGGCTTGGGTGCTGATACTAGTGACCGTCTTTGGATTTGGTTTCTTGTAGTAGGGGATTTCCGCGTGCTTCGAAAGAAGACCTGCGCCCTGCTTCGCATTAATCTCGACAGCATCTTGTCGATTGGCTATGGTAAGTTGTGCCGAATCTGCGATCCAGTCACTTTTATAGATTCTCACGACATCATCCCACCAGAGCTGCCTCCAGACCCTGTCGCAGCTCGGAAACGGACCTTCAGAAGCGCGGTTGTGGACCCTTCAAGATCGGATCCTACTTAGTCAGCTGGACGCCACACCGGCAAAAACACCAGCCACAGCCAGTCCCTGCAATCGCTTCAGACTTGCAGCTTAGGGCAATGCACCAGAACTTTTCCTGCCACAAACCAGCAAATTCCCCTTCTTTTTCGACCTCGTGCATCTCGGCCGCGAAATTTCCTTTCCTTCAACCTCCAGGATTTCCCGACACCGACACCCAACGACCGTCGCCCAGCGCATACTAACAAGATGACGAAGGTTAACTCAGTACGTTATCCCTCTTGCTGAAATATCACGCAGCGCAAATAACCCAGTCGATTTGGGAAGAGCCATGTCGTCTAACAGTTCGCAGGGCATTGCGAGCTCTCGCAGAAAGAGCAGAAAGGCTCATTTCTCGGCCCCGTCGAGCATCCGCCGCAACATCATGTCTGCCCCTCTGTCCAAGGAGTTGCGCGAGAAGTACAATGTAAGTCTCCCTTCCCTCAGAAATCCGATTCTATCTCCTGCAAGTTACACGGGTTCTAACATTCCTTTCCTCTGCAGGTCCGCAGCATCCCCGTCCGCAAGGATGATGAGGTCACGATCGTCCGTGGCTCCAACAAGGGCCGCGAGGGCAAGGTCAACTCGGTCTACCGTCTCAAGTACGCCATCCACATCAACGGCATCAACCGTGACAAGACCTCGGGTCAATCCGTTCCTCTGCCCATCCACCCCTCCAACGTCGTCATCAACAAGCTCAAGCTCGACAAGGACCGAGAGAACATCCTGGAGCGCATCAAGGCCGGCCGTGAGCTCCGCACCAAGGGCAAGAAATAAGCGGTCTTGCTTCACTGCCCTCTGAATTCGTCGATGCGAAGCGGTAGATAGTAGGAGTTTTCGATTGTGGGGAAGAAGGACACGAAAACAATACCACGTTACGGAACGGAAACTTGGCTGGCGTCTACAAATTGTCACTGTCTCTTTCCCGACCACTCGGGGTTGAGAGATACACACATGGGTCGGGCTTCACATGCATACGGATTCGTCATGAGAGATGATGGGCATCGGCATCTAGAGTCGCACGACAAAACAGAGAAGCAATTGCATGCACACGATGGCCATTTCACGAATGTGAAATGTTCCATGGGAGGTCTATCCCGAAGTCCTTGCGCCCACAACCATGATGCTGTGCCATGAATATTTTCTTTGGGTCTCTTACTCATAATCACTAACATCCTCAGGTATGAGTAAAGTCCCCCACACAATCACGCCCCATTATATTTGGCCAAGGGCTTCGCGCAAATCATTAGAAAATGCTATTTCGCAAGCTCAAGGTAAGCGACCGCTAGGATATCTCCGCGTCAACCACTTAGATCCATGGTTTTCGAGGTATACGACTGGCGAAGAGTAAACCAAGTGGGGGGGCTCAATTAGAATCACCGCTCCTTCGCTCTCGCCTGCAGACTTCCATCTGGAGATATCTTTGATGTTGATGATGCTGGAAGTTTGATGGTGAGGCACATGTTTTGATCTTGCCTATTCTCGGCAGTAACAACTTTCCATGCTTAGCGTTGCAGAATCATGTTCACTGTAATGCCCTCTTTCATAGCCATATGAACAGACCAAAGGCTCTACAATGAAAGTAAAACGACGTTTACTACATACACACTTGAGATAAGAACACAATACAAGCTGAAAGCATCAATCATCATATTACAGCGGAGAACAATCAATTAAAGTATAATCTAATTGTTATGCCGAGTACATGTTTGTTGAGCCAAATGTGCCATTTGTGCTGCTTCTGGTGCGGTGGTGAACTTCAAACCACCGAGATTGAGAATACAGGCTTTTTAACTCTGGGACGAAACACAATATGTTCAGTTGTTCCACATGATCTCGTAATCGACCGTCACATAACTGACTCTTTCCGTGCCCAGTGCTCGCAGTGTATCTCATACTGGTAGAATTATCATTCCACGAAATATACCCCGGGCCGATTCCGTATAAATATCAAGTTAAACGTACAAATGCTGAAGTGTATCGACAATGATACTCCAGAGGTCACACTTTTGGGTGTCCCGAAGTGAATGATATTCGGTCAATGGGTGACGGCGATCTGACTTGACTTCAATCATCAGTGCCAGTCCGAGCCAATAACTCCGCGGCGCTCAGCGTCACGCATGGTGTGCTCCAGCAGCTCCCTGGTGACGACATCATGGTCCAGTGGAGGCGCTGCGCTCGGAGGGCAGTTCTCGCCGACCTTCTCTGCTGCTGGTTGGGAAGCGCCCAGCTCGACAGGCTTATTCTCAGCGCTGGGCGATGCACGAACAGGAGAGCTTTTCACGTTGGAGGAGATAGCAGGAGTAAGAGATGCCGCGGCATTTCCAAAGTACTGAGGAAGATAACCGGTTGCTGTCGTTGACGAGACAGCGCTTGGCAACACATTCCCGCTGGTCGGGCCTTTCTTCAGCATCGAATGCAACAGATCGTTGCCGCCTCTATTGCTGGATCTTATGTTAGCTGCTACGGATATCTACAAGCCGGCGCGCCGACATACCTAGATCTTTCCAGGGCTCTTCGGCCCGCCATGAGCACCTTTCTGTCCGCAGTCAAGTCGCCGGTGGGATTGCCCCGAGGCGATAGCTTGAGATCAGTGAAAGACTTGCCAGCATCCTCAACGCGATCATTGTTCGAGCCCTTAGGGTTCTTGGCTGTCACTTGAGTGACGCCATCGGGAGCCACAATGGGAATTGCCTTGCTGAATTTCTGTCCACTCTCGTATGAGCGAATACTTTTGGTGTCTCCTCGACGAGCTCGAATCGAAGCGCGGAAAGGATCAACCTCAGATGCTCGCTGTTGGAACTCGGAGTCGGCTTCCAGCCGTTCCGAGGGTATGCCGCGCGCCTTTGAATTCATTTGCATATCGGCACCGCCCTCAGCCTTTGCTGGTGAAGCAGGGTAAAAATCCTTTCCGTCGAACTTAGGTAAACCCAGTCCCTTGGTAGAAACTCGACCCCAGTAGACGTGTCTCGCGCGCTTCTCCTCCTCAGTCAGCTCTCGAGGATACTGATAGTCGATCGGCTGAGAGCCATATCGGGCCACGCCCTGAGGCAAGGTTCCAATAAGGTAGGGGCTATGTCCAGCGAGTCTAGCAGAGCCATTCTCGAAGTATGTGGAGGTAGACTGCTGAGTCTCCCAACTGCCCCGCTGAGGCATACCTGACAACTGCCACTGATCCGAGGTATACTCCTTGGTATAGCCCGCCTGATGAGCAATTTGAGATTCCATGGGGTTCACGAGAGTGTTGGATGATTTTTTCTCATCTGCCGTCCGACGAGGAACCCCGGCACCTGGCCTAGGTTGAAATGGAGGTGCTAGAACCGAGCTTGTCAGTTTGGCTTTGGAGGGATCAGCAGCATTTTCTGCCTCGATCTTTTTCAGTATGTGTGCCTCAAGCTTGTCAAAAGCATCATTGTTGTTGTATTGGTTTGTCACAAGAGAGGCGTTGATACCAATAGCCAGTCTATTGCGTGGTGGTCCGTGGGCTCGCTGCTGTTGCATGGCAAACCGACGGTTGCCAGATCCTCTGACGGATCTACCGGTTCTACCGGATCTGACAGAGCCATGATCAGATGATTCACTAGGAACCCTCATATTGTGTTGGCGAGACGGTGTCTCAACTCCCTCGTCGTGTTTGGGATAGTGCGTGGCTTCAAAACCCAGCTGTGTCCTGTAGTTTTTCTCAAACTGCTGAATCTCGCCCGTGACTTTTGTGATCTGATACGTCATAGCCTTCTCATCGATTTGGTGTCTGTTGTACTGAAGTTGGTCTCGGTAGAACTTGAGTGACGATTTCAATGACTCCAGCTGTCGTCTAGTGATCTCACTTGGCCTGATCGATGTGATAGGAGGCGTGACACCCGACTTCGGTGCTTGAGGTGGCGCTACGACCGGAGGAGGAGCACCGTGACCAGCTGCGGGACCAAATGTTGGCACGTTTCCTTTGGCGAGGTGAGGTGGGATTCGCTGCTGCTGTATATACTGTTGCTGGGTCATGCCCGTAGGCTGTTGACCAGACATAACGGCTGGGTACCCCATTACACCTGGACCTTGATAGAAACCATTTGGTATCATATGATAGCCTGGTGCAGGCATGCCACCCATAGTTGGGTAAAAGACGCTGCCATTGTAGTAACAAGGTCGGTTCTGGTCAAATTGCTCTGGAGGCGAGATCTTAATTGGAGCAGGCTTCGATTTGTCGACGTCGTCGCCATCTGGTTTGATACCTGCGGCAATATTCTGTCGGCCATTAACCGCGTCCCGATAAGTGTGTCCCGTGTGTGCTTCGAGAGGAGCATGCAGTGGGAAGGGCATTGGAGGAGGGTTCTGCATTGGATAACCATTCTGCATTGTATACAATGGCATCGGCTGGAAATATCCCGGCTGGGGAGGAAACATTGGCGAGATCATGGGAGGTGGCATCATCTGTCCGTTATTAATGTTTGGTAGAGCCTCAGGCTTTGCCTCTCTCGAGCTTTCTGTCAAGCCTGGAGGTCCCTCGGCACCTGGTCGATCTTTGTCCCATTTTCCAATAGGTGACGCAGATCCCCGGGTATTGGGCACAATCCTGCCACCAGCTGTGACTCGGACATGAGTAGGGGACACGACAGCTTTGAAGAAACGCTGAAAGCCTTCATTTTGTTGCTTGGCGAGTCCAGTAGGGGCCGGCAGAGGCTCTACCGATGTGACTTCAGAGCCGCTTCTGCCACGATACTTCCACTGCATGTTCTCACTGCCTTGGCGAGGTAGTTTTTTACCCTGGAAGACAATCTCTTCGCCATCTGTGGAAGGAGAGTGGTCTTCTCTATGATTCTTCAGACGACGACTTTGAACAGGCGCCATGTTCTTGGCCTTGATGACTTCTTGTGATAGTTAGCAAAGCTGAATGAATAAGCGTGCATAATATTCAACAAACAAGAACACAAGAGCAATGAATGTATGCTTACCAATTTCGGGATTTGACTTGAGTCGTGTTAGCACTCCTTGCGATATCTGAATGTTTCTCAGCCCGAGAAGCTCCTCGGAACTGTACTTGTGATTATCCATGAGATGACAAGACACCGAAAGTCAGACTATTGTACTTCTTCGGTTTCCTGTTTCTAGGTATCCGGAGTAGAGTTGACCAGAGGTGACAAAACAGAGTCTGTGGACAAACTTGTCTGTGGGCGTGACAACAGTCGGAAAGTGTGGCAAGATTTGCAATTCCTGAGACAAGTCTGAGAATTATTAGCAACAGTCTGAATGAGATATTGCAATTGATGAGACGACATGAGTGAATGGCTTTTGTTGGGGAACTCATTCATCCTCACTAATTTGAAAAGGATAGATCTGAAGTATTCAGGATGAGCTCCCGGCTCGCAAGGAGTTCATCTAGGATAACCATCCAAGAGGACTGAATCATGGTGATATTAAGTTAGGGAATAGTAGCGGTGTACGGTTTGGAAGTGAATATATTGAGTACGTAAAGTTTGAACCGGAGATTGAGATGAGCAGGTGAAAGCGAGGGAAAAGGGAGCATACCTTGAACGATGGGAAGAGCACAAAATCTCGTTGAGCTTTGAAAAGCACAAAGACAACAACAGGCCCGACAATGAACAACAGAGTCATGCAGATCGCAAGGAGGTTTGCGCAAAGTGGTGTCAGTTTCTAATCAGTATCAGAGGCTTGCCGTGGCAATGTGAAATGTCAGTGCTCTCAGTGAGCAGGGCGGTGGTCGATGGAAGTGGCTGGGGGGAATCAAGCAGTGGCAACAAGGTTCCTGGGCATTTGTTTCGGAAGATGAAGACAATGGCAATTAAGGAGACGGATGGCTGTTCAACACACCAAGCTCTCGAACTGACCAAAAAAGTAGCGAACGTCAGCAAAAGTGCGTAGTCATACAGGACCTTGACCCAGATCTGTGAGGGTTGGACTTGGGGGAATTTTGGGAGTTGGATGATGGGAGATGGGCAGAGAGGCTTCCACCAGAGCCCAGCTCAAATATGCTCTCCAGATCAGAGGTCGGGCTCAAGGAAATCACAACTTACGAGAACGATGTTGTCAGTGGTAGAGTAGAAGTTGCGAATCCAATGTCGGCGGCACAAGGGAATGGCACCCAAGAAAAAGTCAAGGATGGGAAGTCGGAGACACGATGGAATGGCAACCAAGAAGATGAGGTGTGTCGGAAGGTTGGAAGATGGAGGTTGGATCGTGGAAGGAGACTTGTCGGTATTTGTGACGTCGACTGTTTATCTTTGTGGCAGTCGCGAGTTGGGATGTGTAACTACAGCTTCACATAGCAGGTACGGCCAACCGACAGGGTCACGTGGGGCAAGCAATCAATTTCCCACACAACAGAAAGGCATCGACGTGTTTATTACATATTTTTCAAGTTGTTTGTATCGTCGTGTCTAAGCGTTAATGGGGAGCTTGTCTTCCACCTCCAGTTGCTTTAGAGGCAACAATATCGTGCCACAGCAGCGATAATCCTCCATGTCAATCTGATCTATCTTCCTTCATGGCAACGAGCCCGCATCTGCACCAATATGAGCTCAGGAGATTAACTTCATGGTTGGCAAGTCCATGAGACCTGCACATTATCATTTGCGATTCACCCTTTGATATCTCTCTGCTTCAAATGATTTAGCCAACGGTAGTAAATCTTCCACGCAACAATGATTGCATATGTATGCACTAGTATAAGAAAAGTGCATAGTGATCAGATGAAGTATTGGCAATGAGTGAGCTGGCTTGGAAATCAATGAACTTTCCAGGTTAACTAAATTACTGCTGCAGCGTAGGGCCTTAGGCT
The DNA here is from genome assembly GCA_022578815.1 of Xylariaceae sp. FL0016. Classification (NCBI taxonomy): domain Eukaryota; kingdom Fungi; phylum Ascomycota; class Sordariomycetes; order Xylariales; family Xylariaceae; species Xylariaceae sp. FL0016. The sequence continues at coordinate 1,121,639 of MU388727.1, read as the reverse complement.
TGAACATGAAAGCTGCTCTTTGGGTCTTGTAAAGGCAGTCGATGTCTCAGAGGTATGATCCAATAGTACATATCTCGTAAAGGTATAAACTTATTGGGAAAAGCTGACAAAGTGGCATGATGTAGTCTCTAGCTTTTTTGCGACAGCTCCATGAGTCTCTTTGGAGTAGACTCTTGTTATTAGCTTCATGACTAACCACAAGGAGTATGTGATATATGGAGACAGAATACTGAGGCATATTTTCACTTTGTAAATCTCTACAAAGAGATTGCTTTTGTCAACAGTCACTGCGTCGAGTGGACTTACCTGGTGATCAAAAGTCAACATTCTTAAGTACCAGACCACGTAGTGAATTAACTGCACTCATTTCAGTTCCCAATAGTTTTGCCTTGCTTGAGAGAGCCGAAAGAAACGAGAAGCCAATGAGAATTCGGTATAGAAAAGATACCTGGCACATACTGTGCATGGCAACATGTATGTAGCCCAGGGATATCCAACATGGCATGATGTTTGGTTCCCCCTTGCTTCAGCGGGTCTCGGGCCGTGCCCATCAACGCTGGCTTGGAGATTCTACAACGTGGTTGCTTCCATAGCCCATCGCCTCTTTGTTGGGTACTCGCACTTCTGTCCTCATCATCGATTTATGTAGCGAAATAAGCTGGCCAACCACACGTATGTTGAGCAAATTTGGCAACGTGGTAATTTACCGTCAATTGTATTAACTAGATAATGCCGGCCAGCTACTCTCGATAATATAAGATGAATCTCGTCAAAGCAGTCGTCCTTGGTGTATGTAGTTCAAAAGGGCCATTCCCATCTCCTGACAAATTGCTTAACGTTGTTGGTTGCAAAGAGTAACGAAGTTGTGACCAAGTGTAAAGCCTCTTGATCTTATCTCCAGAATCCGACAACATATCGATACCATCCTCCCCTGCTTCTACCTAGAGCCAAATATCTCTTACTAGTTATCTCTATCAGAGATAGTTATCAGAAAAAGGGTACACGTGTCTTACAGAGAGAAGGACGAACTTGGCTTTCAACTCGCTAACCATGGCATACGTAGATACTGTTGGCAAGTGTCAATGCCTCGTAGTCAATAAATGTGATCGCCGTTTGGTTCCGGTGGGTGAGGCGTAGGCGGCTCTGGATGAGGGTTTGGTCTGGGTTTGCCATCGTAATGGTTGTCTGCGACTTCATCTGGCATGAAATCGAAGCGGAAACGCCCAGAGTTATACATGACAAGAGTGTTATGATCGAAGATTAGAACCTGATTTTCTAGAAGAGTTATTGAGTAAGAAGGGGATGGCAGGAAGTTTCTATCCTCTGGGACGCCGGTACGAACTCCCCTTTTATATCCACGCACATCATAACGCCAGTACAAGAGACTTTCAAGCAAGCTACTCCCATCGGCATTATGCTGAAAGACCTCGTCACACTGAACCCCACCCATAGAAATTACCTAAATGCCTGACCGCGTAGACGCCATTTGCGCTGGCTACCATGGATGTAGTGAACCTTGCTGCCATCCCGCTGCCGCCGGCTAGATCGGGCGACTTGCGCACGACTGGAGGCAAGTGCGCAGAGGGAGACGAGCCCTATGGAAACATGCCCCGGGCGCGACCACGTGGGCGGTACGCAATGAAACTTTGTGATAGTTTGATGCTCGATGGGGCAATAGCCGTTTCCATCCAAAGGCTATAGGCACATGCACTCTTTCTCTGCCCTCTCAATCACTGACAGCCGGGGCCTTTGCGCACAGGCTCCCGAGCGTAAGCATCCAAGCAAATTCATTTGCTCTGTGCGAGGTTATGGGCAGGGATTCCAAACAATTGGTGCAGCTAGCTTACTACCAACCAGGCCTTTTCCATCCCTCTCTTCCTGCATGGAAGACTTGGGAAGGTTGCCAGCGTGGCGCGCACGTTCTCCCACAGCATGTGGCTAGATTGCGGGATGACTTATCGTGGCCATCCGGTGGTGCTTGGATGACGTCGGGAGTATCGTGACGCACGCAATACCGTGAGGCTGATATCTTTCTCAACTATTACTGGTTCACATCGCTTTGGACGTCGGGGGTAGCAGACCAGCGTGTGCCATGCTCAAGTCTAGCGGCATGGTCTATGGGCCTATCAGGCAGTTTCGGAGAGGGAAGGCCGCCGTCGAGCCTGCTGGCTAAAAGTTGAATATAGAACAGGGTCCTGGTTGGGTCAGCTCAGGTCATCTTGATGATATCCAAACCGGATGCGGCTTCATGGTCAAGGGCAAGCGACGGAACGAGTCCGTGTCTCCCATTTTCCTGGTCTATTGAAGCTGCTGAAGACGGTTTCAGAGAAAGCGTTTGATGGGATCTGCAAAAGATCGACGGGTCCAATGCACGTCAAGATGCTCCTCGTCGAGCAGATCAAGGGCACCTTGAGGGCCAGTCCTTGCCCCTGAGGCTGCCCTTCAACCAGATCGTAGATTGCTTTTTGACAAAACATGCTAGATGCGATGGATCCTCGAAGCAAGCTTCCGACGATCTTTGTGCTGGTAATACTCCTGTTTAGGTATGTTACCTCCCTTTCGTGTCCTTGCTAAAAATATTCCGGCCACGATGATTGGGCTGAATTTTGCCCAACCATATTATTCAAGTATCAGATATATGCACAGTGGTGGGGGGCTCTTTTCCGTGTCCCGTGCCGGCAAGCGTCAAGCATCCTACCTACGAAGAACAGGTAGCAAACAGAACCAAAATAGCAAATAATCCGGGAGCTGAGGCAAGTCTATCCCTACAATGATCCCACCGGATTTTGTGATCTCATATGAGCCGGGGAATTGTTGCTGCTGTGTGACGGATCACTCGCCGGGACCAGGTAGGCATGATCCCCTGAACGGTGTCCCTTTACTGGGTAGATCAGGTTATCATCCCAAGCTGCTCTGCATCCCCGAACTCCAACGATCCCCAGCTTATGCAGCATCTAGACAAACAATCATTAGTCAACAGACCCGGGAAGCTAGAGATCGCATGGAATTGCAGTCATAGAAGTCGTGGCCACCTTACAGCTACCTTCACCCGTCCCGATGATATACCCTCATCAACGACTCGGCCCGTAGCCTCACGCTTATTCTACGTTGGCCTGAACTTGCTACCATGACTTAGCCCTTGCTTTTTTGTGGCACAGAGCTTGTACAAACAGCTGGGGGCGTTTCGGAAGAACCTCCTCAATAAGAGCGAATCCACTAGCTTTCCTGAACTGGCTCTCACCACCAAGCGACGTTATTCTGGGAAGCCCACCAACAGAAGAAAGTAGGAGTCATTCCTTGGAAGGGACGTATTCTATGGGGAAGTTTCGCGGAACAAAGGGCTGCGCGAAATGGGCTACCAGGATACCAGGATGCTTCAGTCATCCAAGACGTGGAAATCGCTTCCGCATGGCTATGGGGCTCTGAGAGCTATTCGTATCTGAGAAATTGTGTCGTTGGGAGGTCAAGTCGCACCAACTCCTTGCTGAGACAGCTTCCGATGGCATCAGGCATCGATCACGAAGACGTCAGGGGCAACAAAGCATCGACGCTATCCGGAGTCGCACAGTTGCGGGTATAGAAGCGTGCCATCAACATTGGGCAATAACAGGTACCTTCAGCTGGAATTTCACCATAACCGTCCATTGGGTACGACTTCCGTGGCCTCGTGAAGCCGGCTGGTGACGCTCCCGAAGCTTTGCTGCAACACAGGCAACATGAGGACGTTCAATTATGCTCACTTCGACAAGCCAATGCTAGCACTGGCAATGTTGATTCTTGCGAACTTGGTCTATAAGCCAGTTGAATGTCTTGGGCGGTGTCGAGCTTCAGTCGTTTCACTCATCTGGCCATCGGCTGGCTCAGGCAAAGCAAGCACTGTGTTTTAGTACCGAGATCCAGCGAAGTCACCGAAGATCCTATCAGTGTTGATGGAAATGATCTTTACTGGAATCAGAACTGGTGAGTTGCCGTCGATCTTGTCAAACGCCAGGGCTCGGGCCATAGTCAAGGGCTTTTTTCCAACACCAAAACGATATCCGGACGCGTGACTATAGTGCCACTCATAGTACCTTCAAAGGGCCATCACAGGTAACGGCTTACCCGTTATCCAAATCGATTTTCGAGCTATCACCGTCGGATGAGCTTGGCGAAAGCGGGAATATCTGAATGTCATTCCTGTTCATTTTCCGATTAACAGTAGACCAGAAACTTTTTCAGATTGGCTTCAACAGAAGGAGAGCTTGGATGAGGCTCAGTCTGCCCCTACAACACGCACCTTGTTTCACACAGCTACAAATCTAAGGGCGGCAAAGTGGGAGACATCGAAGCAAGTCCCAAGCAATGCACACATTTCCAAGCATAGACCTCGAGCCAACTCGCGCCGATACTCGGTTAGATCATTCTAGAGACCTGCAAACTTGGTAGCGACGATGCTTCTTACACCTCGGTTAAAACCCCAAGCTTCTTTATCATTTTTCTCAGCACGAACGCAAGCGCCTGGGCCCTGCAAAGCATTAGATGGGCGTCTGCACGTCACTCATTCTGATCACCTGATGCGGGCAATGCGTGCCCCTGCAGTCAAAGCCCCATACCAGCTTTGTCTGTGGGTGGCTCACGGAGATACTTGCCCACTTTGGCATCGTCGAAGCTCATAATAGGCCTGCCGAGCTTGTAGACCTAACCTTACAAGTACCTATGTTGCCGCAGTGAATAGTATAACTCCGCAAACCCCTCACTGGCTTTCGGTCTAGGGCGGCTTAGACCCCGTTGAGCCCCCGCTAGACCGCGCGATACTCTACCGAATTGTCAACGTACAGGTGCCGATACCATGTGGCCGACAAGCGCCGGTGTCTTGAGGCTGGACCACATTGTCCCTGCTGGGGAAAAGGGAGAATCATTCGGTCGTCACAATGGGTGCTCTTCTACATGTGATCCGCTGCCGCTGGATTCGACCGTCACCTCCTGTGACACTCTCCTCGAACCTTGAACAACATCAGGGAAGCTATAAGCGACTTTTGCAAATACTGAACGGCCCTTCGCCTTGACTTCCTCATTCTATACTCGCACGTCCTTACACACGGAAGATATTGTTCAGACCAGCATCAATTCCCATCACAGCCAAAGACAGCATCGCCATGGCTCTGACGCCCCACTGGAACCAGCCCTCTCACCCCGAGGTCCAAGAGGTGATCATCAATGAACGCGAATTCACGTCCAAGAGCCTCGCCAAGGTCTCGCTCCCGCCCTTCGCCCTCTTCGCGAAAATGGATTTCCCGCCCTGCACTCCGGCTGAGATGCCCACATACGCGACAGTGCAATGTGGCAAGGACAAGCACCTCAACCTAAACAGCGACCTGCTGTACATCAACCACTCCTGCGAGCCGTCGCTAGTCAGTGCCACTCATTTGAAAGGAATCAAAATCATCAATGCTCACCTCGCGGATCCTAGATCTTCGATACATCCAACTTCCAGATCCTCGCCGGCCCCTCCGGCCTCCGTGCCGGCCAAGAACTCACCGTCCGTTCACCCCTCCCTATCGCTCTAACTCCCTCCTAGCACCACACCACACCGCATCAGACACACATCGCCTCCCACCGACGGTAAGCCCAACCCCCATGACCCGTCCACCCGCTCACTTCTATACCCCAACCGCAGTTCTTCTACCCATCAACCGAATGGTCCATGGCCCAGCCCTTCGACTGCCTCTGCGGCGCGCCCTCGTGCCGCGGCCGCATCAGCGGCGCCAACGACATGACCCCGGCGCAGCTCTCCGGCCTCTGGCTCAACGGCCACATCCGCGCGCTGCTCGAGGAGCAGACGCACGGCGGCGGCGGCGGCAGCAGCAGCCCCGACGACGAAAATCCGACGGCCCGGGCGCTGAGAGACGCCCTGGGCCACGCGGAAAAGGTCGTCGAGTCCGCGCGCGCGGCGCTGCAGTCGTACGTCGGGTCCGAGGCCCCGGCGCAGCACCTGGGGGTCGCGGGGAAGAGCGGTTTCCCGGCGAATGGGGCGAACGGCCACGGGGTCGGAATGACGAGACGCGGCGCGACGTCACGGGAATTGAGTGGTGAGATGGGGGGCGACACGGTCGTCGCGTAGACTGTAGAATTTCAGGATGGATAGCCCAGGTAGTTGGTTTCCTTCACTCTAGAGTTTCAACACTTGTCAGGGCGCGCGTTCAACGGCATGGCCAGCTTACAGTTAGTTATACAAAAGACAGAAACATGAAAAGCATAGAGACGAGAACATGCAAATATGCATTCTTCACACAGCTGATTTAATTTCTAAAATTCTCGTCCCCAGTGAGTAAACGAGAATGTGTATACGATTCTGATCTAATACAACTAGCCTGAACGCACAAACTCCAATGCTGCCCTGAGCATGCCCAGCCCATTTATTTCAAAATCACCAACCCAATGACAAGGTATCCAACAACAGCGATCCGCTTGGTCCATCACTCTTCTTCATCATCGTCGTTCCACCTGACCCAGCTACTACTGCCTTTTTTACTGGCATCGGTGTCACTTCCTACACCGCCAAGAATCTTGTTCTCTTCTTCTTCCCACTGTCGGCGCTCGACTTGCGACCTTGCCAGGTAAGCCTTGGCAAAACGCCAGGCCTCCGTATCGGCAAGATTCCAGGCCTCGGTGGCTCCACGGATTCGCACATCGTCCTCGTTCTTGCTCTTCTCCACCTCACGTGCCCTCCTCAGCAATCCGGGTTCCCGAGTCAAGTCGCTTTCATCAGCTATCGGCCCGTCTGCTGGGTCATGCTTTGGCTTTGGGCGGCGTTCCGGACCAGGAACAGGCGTCTCAGACTTGCCGTCATCAGTCCCGTTCTTCGGCAGGTGAAAGCCAAACCACCAGTCAAGGTCGGAGGGCAACCCCTCCTTTTCGGCAGTTAGCCATATGGAGTGTGAGGTGGCATATTCGCCTGCCACTGCATCCTTGAATTTGACCACACGTGTTGAGGATGTGACGCCTGTGCCAAGGAGCTCCTGCAGAACAAGGTACAGCCACTGATCGCGTTTGGTGTCTCGCCTGATATAGGACACGTCAATGTTTTCGCGAAGGGCATCCAGAGTCCGCAGTGTGTACGGGTGAGGGACCGTTCCGATTGTGAATAGCTCCGTCTTGTTGCGATAACGTGCTGGAGTCGAGATCTTCAAGGGGTGCGAGGAGACGCACGGTGAGCATTTGGGCAAGTTCGGTGGACATGAAGCTGGTATAGGCGAGTCGCCGCACGCCGAAAGACGTGCGGCCAGCTCCAATGCTGGTTCAACCATCACGGTTGTATGGGTGGCCAGCGGTTTCAGAACAGCAATCCCATCCTTAGTAAAGGTATCCTGCCAAGTGTTGTGCAGATGTTGGTTGATGAGCGTATTCAGACTCTGTAAGCTCTGAGCCCTGTCGGCTGTAAGCTCCATTGATACTTTCGGGTAGGTTTTCTCGACTGTCTTCGGATTGTAGAATGCAAGTGACTCGTGTGACGGATCGACATCGAATGTATCCGCCTTGACGACGGAGATGAAGTCCTTCGCTTTCTTTTGAGGATTTCGGAGTGCCTGATTGATAGCTGCCGTGATAGCAGGCTTGGATCCAGCAAATAGAGCATCCTCGAGGCCTTCCCAGCGGGTCAATGCTGGATACTCTCCCCTCCGTAGGTAGGATAGCAGAGGGTCTTGACGAGGGGCCATCGGAAAGAGAAGACGGTGTGCCAGGAGCCCACCGCCCATGTTCTCCCACGCAAGCCATCTCATCATGTCCTTTTTCAGGTTGTGTTCCATTTCCAATCTCTGCAGCTCGTCGTAAAGTGGATTGTTCATGGCCTCGGCAGCACTTAGGATGATAGGCTTAAACCCTTGCGCCCACCATGCCCTCCTCCATGTCAAGAGCAGCGCACTGTCGGCTTCCTTAGTAACAGCATCTCGTTGAACAGTCGTATCGTAGTAACAGTAGATCGTGGCCCTTTCTTGCAGCGGCGGAAGCAGCGAACGGTTCTCGTCCAGGGTGATGGACGAGGAAAAGGGGCTCCTCCAATTCCAGTTGGAATACCAAGAACTGCCGGCATACGTGGAGTTCTTTTGCTCGGGTGGTTTGTGCGATGCAGGTCTGAACGGATTGAATATGCTCGTGGAAAGCTTGTCTTTGTACTTTGGTATGGAAATCTTGTGGTCGGCTATGGATTTCGATAGGCTTGGGCCGGTCGGTATGGCACTCGGTATGGTGAAAAGGAGGGTGAATAAGGCGAACAATCCGATGCTGACGAGCAGCAGAGTGACTCGGCGTGGGCCAATCCGAAGTCCAAACATCGCGTTATGCGACGGCGCAAAAGCCGGAGGATACTATAGTCAATATACACGAAGGGAAAGGTGAAGAAATTCAAAGGGTAGTGCGGGTTTTGGTACAGCGATGGTGGGAACCAAGGAAGAGGAATGTGTCCCAAGAAATAACAAAGAAAGCGGAACGAAGGGACCAAGAAATGCCTCAGAGACCAAGTGTTCTTATCGCATGTTGTTGGGAAGCCTGTCGAGCCAATGCAGACAGCTTGGGCTGGCACTCTTGTCAGTAAGTAGGTAAAACACACTGCAGTCCTCCCCTAATCGCGATGATGGAGTCAGAAAAGTGTCCCAGATGTCTACGACTGCATTGCCAGGGACCATTGCGTGGCGCGAACGTGGGCTGGAGGGGCTCCACCACCCTGCATAAGTATGCATAAGTCCCTGTCGCGCTCTACCCTGCTGTAGATGCACAGCTTGAAGCCTACCTGATGTGGCATGATGTTTGCACTAGCTCAGCCTCCTGTGGCTCAGTAGATATTCCCCCTTGATCTACCCCTAGCCTACCGCTAAAGTGCCCGTTCAGCACCACCATCATCATCTTGGTTGTATTAGGTACCTAGCAAGAAGATACAAACCGTTGTGTACCATAATCTCTTAGTACCTAGTCAAATTCGACGATCGACCGGGCGAGGCTTTGATTCGCCGAATGTCAGCTATCACAGAATGTAGGTAATGTTACAAGAAGCTGGCGGAAATTGTGGATGAGGGCAAGACTTCGAGCTCTGGACGAACGTGCTGGATATCTTAGCTGTCAAAGATCCTAACCAGAAGTTTTTAATAAGGTTCCGGGAGAGACTTCAGCTCAAGCCATCACTTTTTCGAATGTATCCTCATTTATCTTCTGAGTACCAGTCCCCAACTCGACCAAGGGGACGTTGATAAATATCCAATCGCAGTGCAACGATGATCGTATTAGTTACATTGTAGATGACTATATGCAGTGAAACATCCATCCATCCAGAGGGCATTGTTTTCGAAACTCTGGTTAAGTCCCTTTTTCCTGAATATTGGCACCAAACCAGTAACCATTAGTTTGACAGTCTCCGAATAACTTGACTTAGGAAATATTCGCCAGCTTGTCATGCGCAAAAATCGTCTAGGAAGTCTCCGTGGGAAATAAACGCGGATTTTCTTTATAGAAATATCCTGTTGGCTAAATTTGAGGGAGAATGGAAGCGTAAACTGGTGCAACTAACTACCTTTCCAATCCTTATTTTGTCCGACCCTGCCAGGAGTTCGGTAGCAGTGTGAATGAGGGTTACAATACGGCTGTAGCTAGGTGGCGGGCAGGATGGAGTTTATTGATCTCTGACCTCCACTAGATACATGGGAGCCATCAGCACATCGCATGTAGCAACCCCTAATGAAACAACCCCTGAGGGTCTTTCTAGACAGCAGCTAGGTCGCCTGTCGCCCAGCCATGTGACCGACCCCAATCTAAGATTTTGGCCAAGCCTACCAAGACCTCAGATATAGGAGGAAATCGGTGACAAAATATACAATCATAAGTCCTCTTGGTATCTAACACACTATATTGTCTGGATTTTCCTATCTTTTCCTGATAATCACGCTCAGCACTGCTTCTAACATAAAATTCCCAGTGGCATCTTTACTTTTCGCTGCCAGGCAAGTATCTGAGTCGATGGGTCGCATTGTACATCCGTCAGAGCTCAGTCAAGATGTTGGGGATGTCCTATATCATCCGGGCAATTTGAAAAGTATAGTCAATAACGGCTCGCGCTATCCAGGTAGTGAAAGTTTGCTTAGTTAGACTACGTAAATATATTTTCAGCAGCAGGGGAACGAGAAATGGCTTAGCATCCGATACATGGGCGAGCTCTTCTCGAGATATCAGACGGGATTTGGGGGCCCAGCGTTCTTCATTCTCTTTCTACTTTGCGAACTCTGCGCCTTTGCTAAAGAGCCATTGGAGGGTCTTGACTTCTTCGACCGCATTTAGAAAGCTATAAGAGATACTCCACACATTATCGATATGGGAGATTTCTTTCGGTCGTTGTCAGTTACAATTGAACCCTCCCTCTTCGCCAAACTAAATGGGGAGGCCGAGCTATCGATTCGCGATCTCCTAAAGCAGTCTGAGACTATCAGAGCCCAATATACTTTACCAGAAATATGCACGTATTTGCCTCGAGTACTGCGCCGCTCGATGATGGTAGCTTGTACTGCCTTCACGTTCTGTGGCGGTCCGAAGTAGCTTAGGTATATTGGTTCTGGTATTGCTTTCTCGCCTGCGTCTCTGCTGCGGTTCCGATCAGCTGGACGTTTAAAGGAGGACATGGTCGAGTATCTCTTGCGCCTCCAGCTTCCGCAAGGATGGAGAATCTTGACAAAATGAGAACAAAAAAAAAACATCGTCATTCCTCTGTTTTTTGACCAAGGATGGTGTCTGGTTTTTACACCAGCCACGACAAGTCTAACCAAATTCCTCCCATCAAGTTCTTCAATCTCACCAAATCAGATGGGAGATTCCTCCAAGCGTTTGAGTTACTGGCCCAGTGGATACCACGCGATGTGGAATGGCTTCCAAATGGTCTCAGCCTGCAGTCAGCTGAGGTGGTCGAAAGTCAAGCCGCGAGAAACGAGCAAAGTGGCATACATGTCGTTCTTGAAGCTATCTTAACGGAAAAAAATGGAAAGGCAGAGACTCGTCCACTGAACGAGGGCGTCTGCAGTAGCCTTCGCATCAAGTACTGCACCATCATGCTCCATCTGATGCAAGAAGTCGCGAATAAAGACGCAGCAAAGGAATTATCGAGGAAGAAAATTGACGCGGAATTGTCAGAAATCATATAGTAAAAACCGGAAGGCTGACTCATAACTGCCCTTAAAGAAACCTCCCAAGTTGGTATCATAGCTCGAGGATTGCTGCAACTACGTCACTTACCGTCGATATGTGTCAAGCTTCCTTTGAGAATCGCGAATGTGATAAGGTTTCCTATTTGTCTATTCGTCATGATCCTGAGATGCGCAAAGACAGTATAGAAGCTAATATCGCCCCCATAAGCGAACTACATAAGAGAACACCCAAATTACGCGTTTCACACACCCTTACCTGATTAGCTTCCTGGCCACGGTGGTGTAAGGGGAAGCCAGTAAATTATCCAAGAAAGCCGATGTGGCCGCTTTTCAAATGGAGAAACGTACAATTAAAGGCACTCCAGTCTCGCAAGAAAATTGCGCCATGGCATAGTTAAGACTGATGAGTTTTGAGACACCAACTTCAATGGAAGATAATGCTGACATAGGTAAAGTATCAGGAGATGTTCCAATTGTTGTGGATCCCAGGTAGGAGCCAAGCACCTTAACGTACTTCACTTAGGTAGTTATGTACCTCCTAACACCTGAAATGTGTGTATCCTAGCACAGACCACCTCGAAGACAGCATACTCACGTGACCGAATTTGCACCAGCCCACAAGGCCCCAAGCGAATCTTTCTAAAATTCAGAAAACAGCCCCTCCAGCTTTACGCACACTACCACATCTACTGCAACGCCAACCGCAGAATATCGACAAAATGGCTCCCGCAGCGACTGGTGCGAAGAAGCAAAAGAAGAAGTGGTCTAAGTAAGTTTCAATGTCTGTCTGATTGTGACTATCATACTGATCGTTATTTCCACAGGGGTAAAGGCAAGTACCAAGCGAAATTCCTCTCCGAGCAGCGTCGCAATCCTAGATGACATCGAACGAAATTCTCGCCCCAGACATTCAGCTGACACTGGTTTCCCTACAGTCAAGGACAAGGCCCAGCATTCTGTAATGCTCGACAAGTCCACTTCTGAGAAGCTCTACAAGGATGTCCAATCGTATCGTCTAGTCACTGTCTCTACTCTCGTCGACAGACTAAAGATCAACGGTTCGCTGGCTCGCAAGTGCTTGAAAGACCTCGAGGAGAAGGGCCAGATCAAGCCTGTCGTCACCCACAGCAAGATGAAGATCTACAGTACGTACCAGGCGGACCGCGTCAGGATTCTCAAATAGTAAACTAATATTCGTTTCAGCCCGAGCCGTCGGTGCGGAATAGGCACTCATCGCACGATACCACGATGAAAAAAAGTTGGTCGACAACACAACAAGAAGTGGACGGACCAACAGGATCGCGGATGGGAATTTGATGGATTCTGGCATTTGATCCTCGGCGTAGCATTGGGATGGTCACGGTTACGAACTTTGCAGCTACATTCAGATAGGGGTAGGGATAATATACCCTGATCATTCTGTGAACGACAAACCACGGTTCTCCTCGACTGCACGTGAAACCGATGACGTTCGTAAGGGGAACTTCAAAACTGACGGCTGGCCTTTTTCGTATCTGGGCTAATAGACCGCTCTGCAATGCTTCAAGCTTGAACGCCTTTCTGTTCTGAACAATGAAATCTGTAATCAGCACATTCGGTTGTCGAATTCGGTTACTGATTGATTGGCGATCGAGTCTCTTGGTTCGTGAAGCATCTGGCGTCCCGAAGCCGTCTCTTCTGGCATGTTTGACACAGACTTCGGACACTCATGAGATTCTTTGACAAGTTGTTTGTCCTCGAGGTTGAACACATGGGACATGGCCGAGAAACACATGATATCGCTTTTCTCGAGCGTCATTACTGATTGCGGATCTGTGCGGTCCAGGTTGCACAAAACATCTTGCCCATTTCCCATCAAGTTTGCATGTCGTGTGATATTCTAATGTAAGGGAAGACGTACAATGTGATGACTTCTGAGGAGCTGTATGCTCTGAAGCTGTCACTTGGCATAGACTCACCCTGAGTGGCCTGATTTGGGTAATGGCTCTTGATTGGTAAATAAAATCAAGGTACTCTCAAGGTTGCGTATCTTCGATATGGGGTCTGCGACGAGGCTGATCTTAGTTCAGCCCTCCAGATTTTAGAGAATCGATCTTAGTATTGAACCCTCTAAAGGACCCTTCCGTGCCCTTGGTTTGCTCCTGAGGCGTAGTCCAGTGTGCCTGAAGCTAGTGCGTTATACGCAAGAACAGACAAACGTTCACGATTCAATACCAATCAACTTGCCGCCTGAACAGTAAGATATCTGCAGCCCAAAAAGTCTCGATTCAAGCAAGAAAATGCAAGGTTGTCAGTTAGTCACGTTTGTCGAGGCTGTTATTGTCAATGTAAGGAATCTGGAAACGCAGCCGGCAAGTCAGGCAACACGGTGCGGGCTAGAGAGGCGTGGGAGGACCCACTTGTTGAGCCGATTGGAACTTGACTCGGGAATGGAAAGACCATAGCAGATAGCACACCCCTGAATCTGGAGACAAAGTGGATGCGCTTCCTGACTCTTGAGTCTCAGCCGACGAAACGGAAATAGGGATCTAGAAGAAATACCAATTGCGACCTAAAAGAGGAAAAATAGGAGAAACGCGGAGAGATGCATGTCTTTATGACAGGACTCCAAAACCAAGAGAAGTAGAAAAATACAGACTGCCTACTTCATTACAGAGTACCTCCTGCAGTAGTAATGTGAGTTCTGAAGCGAGCAGGTTCTTGTTGGAAATACGTGAGTTGACGGGGCTGGCTTGTTGAATTGAGCCGATCTGACTGGCTACTGTGCTGGAAACAACACCTTCCCAAAACTTTTCCCTGGACTGGACATCCCGAGATTGTCCGGTAAAACACGAGCACAGGCCACAAGGGTCTCACAGCGCTGTTCAGCACAGGCGCAGAGGCAGAGGCGATTTTGGCGGCCCAGGGCGGCCTACCTTGCAAAGCTTGCCTTCTAGCCTTTGGCGCACACCCCCAGCATGAGGACCTAGCGATCTCCCCCAGCCCGACAGCGACTGCGTGCCTGGTACACCCGAGGCCCAAGCCAGCAACAGCCTCTCGCAGCTCAGAGATTAGGTGGCTCATGACCCACTGAGCACGTGACCCAATGGTCAGTGGTTGCAGTGGTCCTTCGGGGCAACCGCGCTAGGCCAGGCCTTGCTGGGTTGCTATCTTAGCGGCGGACCCGGGAAGAGTCGCTAGAAAAGCTGTTCTCTTTGAGTTACCCGCTGCAATTTTTTTCCCTCTCCCCCAAGTCCTTTTTCTGCAGACCCAGTCGCAGTAGAAATATTTCCCTCGACCTGCAACCTCATCCATCCATCTTCACTTCTTCCCTCCTCCATCTATTTCCTTCCCTTCACCTCTAATCTCCACTCAGTCCTTTCCATCAAAGACTAGATATCTTTGATTCAGCCGACATCATGTCTCCTCCCGAGCAGCAGAAGGTCTTGGGCATGCCGGTAAGATAGCTCCCCCGAATCATTCAAATTCCTCTCCCATCATCTATATTGCCATCAGGAAGCCACTCCTTGTTAGCAACTGCATCGCATTCATTGTATTGCATCAATTGGCCTTCGATAGAGGCTCAGTCGTCGTTTCGCACGTGAGCGAAGACTTCTGACCCCTTATCGGGAGCTTCCTACCGCCTGAATACGATTTTTTTTTCCCTCACGCGTCTTACCTCAATCGAAATGGTGAGCCCAGCTAACATTGTCTTTTCTCATAGCCCTTCATGGCGGACTTCTTGAGTACGTTCAATCGTGGCGCGATAAACCACGCCGGCCAGCTCCAATCCATCATCATGATCGATCTGCCGACGTGGCCTTATCAAAATGGTACTCAACAGAATGTTTACTAACAACAATCAGTGGGTGGTGTCTCTGCCGCCGTCTCGAAGACCGCCGCCGCTCCCATCGAGCGTGTCAAGCTTCTCATCCAGAACCAGGTACGCTATTATCCAGTTTGGACCTGGTTGTGCGAAATTCCTAGTTGGCATCCACTATCATTGGTCGGAGATTGTCACAGGTTGCATCGCGCAAACTCATCACCACCTCGACATTGATGATTGACCATTTATACAGGATGAGATGCTTAAGTCCGGTCGTCTTGACCGCAAGTACGCTGGTATTGGTGAATGCTTCAAGCGCACCATCGCCGATGAGGGTGTTATGTCCCTGTGGCGTGGAAACACTGCCAACGTCATCCGATACTTCCCTACCCAGGCCCTGAACTTTGCTTTCCGTGACAAGTTCAAGAAGATGTTCGGCTACAAGAAGGAGAAGGATGGTTACGCCAAGTGGATGGCTGGTAACCTTGCCTCCGGTGGTGTAAGTTTCTGACCATTAACTCCATAAGTGAACAGTTGATACTGATCGTCTTTCTAGGCTGCTGGTGCCACTTCGCTCCTCTTCGTCTACTCTCTCGACTACGCCCGTACCCGTCTGGCCAACGACGCCAAGAACGCCAAGAAGGGTGGTGACCGTCAGTTCAACGGTCTCGTTGATGTCTACCGCAAGACTCTTGCTTCTGATGGTATTGGCGGTCTGTACCGTGGTTTCATGCCCTCCGTTGTTGGTATCGTCGTCTACCGTGGTCTCTACTTCGGTATGTACGACTCGATCAAGCCTGTCGTCCTCGTCGGTCCCCTCGCAAACAACTTCTTGGCCTCGTTCGCTCTCGGTTGGTGCGTCACCACTGGTGCCGGTATTGCCTCTTACCCTCTTGACACCATCCGACGTCGTATGATGATGACCTCTGGTGAGGCCGTCAAGTACAACGGTACTCTTGATGCTGCCCGCCAGATCGTCGCCAAGGAGGGTGTTAAGTCCCTGTTCAAGGGTGCTGGTGCCAACATTCTCCGTGGTGTTGCCGGTGCTGGTGTCCTTTCCATCTACGACCAGCTCCAGGTTCTCCTCTTCGGCAAGGCCTTCAAGGGTGGCTCTGGTTAAATACCTCCATACCTCAACGATAGACACTAGAGGCGTGGTGTGAAGATGTAATACACAAGACAGGGCAGCTCGGCTGAGTGGCCTAGGGGATGGAAAAAATGGGTGTGACGGAGGCTGCGGCGGTAGGTTGTTGCAGATCGGCATACATTGCTGTGGCGTTCTGGGCAGCTTGATTTGCGGTACGGGCTGATGGAAGAGGCAAAAGCGCTTGTGCCTTTTCTGCCGGCTGTCCGCTGTAATTTAGATCCTAGGCAATTCCCTTGACTGTATTTCTGCATGCATGCTTCACCTCCTCCGCTGGATTCGATGTTTTCCTCTCCAACCCCGACTGCCTACGACCATAGATTTCAATGCATGAGGTTTCTAGACATGAACCATGATTGCTACAAGTGACCTCACCTTTTCCGTTGACTAACATCAGAAATGCCTGTGCATGCCGGATAATTACTTTCGAGATTTTCATCTGCGTAAAAGGGTAGGAAAAGCCGGGCAGCTGCGCGCAGCTGCAGGCTTGATTAATACTTGATGTTGCGACTGACCTGGACGCGTCTCCCAGGTGATGCGCCATTTGAACACCCGAAAACCAGACAACCTCTGATTTTTCTTTACCCTATTTTTTCTTTCAAAGCTCACTCTTCCAAACCCGCATCAGGATCATAAGCTTCGAGACGTTCAATGGCTCCAAAGCAATCTACGACTGCGGCCCGTGGCCGCCCAGCCAGTGGATCGGCTGGCACTAAGCGACCCTCAGAAGCCAACAGCGGATCGGCCTCTAAAGCGAAGAGAACACCCGCAGCAACTTCATCATCTTCTACGGCAGCAGCGCGCGCCAATAAACAGACTGGCCGGTCGTCCAATAGCCGTATGGACCGCAGCGACGATAATCAATCTGCAGAGGATGATGGCATGGACGTGGACATGGAAGCGCACGTCGCGAGCGAGGACGGGGACGAAGATGAGGACGAGGAGCAGAAGACGATACCGCCGGAGCTGCTGACGCGCCTGCTGCACGAGTTTTTCGAGAAAGATGGCACGAGGATCAGTCGGGACGCGAACGCGGCGGTTGCGAAGTATATGGACGTTTTTGTAAGGGAGGCCATTGCGCGGACGGCGGTGGAGAAAGGGAGTGGATTTTTGGAGGTGAGCTTTCTCTCGGTCATGTTCCTGTCCCCTAGAGCTGTCGTGCGCGTTGTCAACTTCATCGAATATCTGCGTCGTACTGACGGGTACCGGACAGGTCGAGGATCTCGAAAAAGTTGCGCCGCAGCTTCTGCTTGATCTGTGAGGGCTTTCGAATTTGCTTGACCTATATTCCGATTCTTTGCTCGAGCGAGCTTGTGCGAGGAACCCACCTACCGATCAATGCTCCAAAGCTAGAGCTGCTTCGACTCAGGCCATAAGATGCAAGTGGTCTTGAACGACTCCCCCACCAATACGATGGAATCCCCACAAACCATGGAGTGGAACAAACAGGAAGTAGAAAGAGAGAGAGAGCGAGAGAGTCAACGTTCCGTTTTCCCTCGGATACCCGGACGTTCAACGGATAAGATAGGCCGAGTATCTGGCACTGCCTTCCGGATAGTAGGGCAAGGTCAGAGAGCACAGAGAAGCCGTGTCTCGCCTGATCTCTCTCTCCCTCCCTCCCAGACCGGGGCTCCGTCAGATCCGATCTACGTGGTTGCCGTCTTGGCGCGAGCATCCTCCATGAGGATCATCTCGGATGTTTGATCACTCATACATGGTGGCGCGTGTGCGTCTTGTCTGGCGGGCTGGAGACGATGATGGTTGATGTAGATCATGGCGCAGTGGATGGCCATTCACGGAAGCCGACGGGGCGCCTCCCTTTGGAGCCCCCCTCGTCATTAATCGCATTCGCCGTTTGCTTGAGTATCAAATAGGCTATACGTGTGCGAGAACATTTCTGGGGATGAGATAGGGTTTCAGGTAGTGGTGCCACGTTACTACGATGCGCTAATTACTTGCCATTACTGGAGGCAGGCTTCGGTCACGATACGTAGTTTCCTTCTAATCAAGGTGTTGGCTTATTTGATGCCACCACCCAAGGCAATAGGAACGCCAGCTCCACAGGCCGGATCGCAGTCGAAGTAGGTATACTATTCGGATAATGATAGAGCCCGTCAATGAAACAGGAACTCATCGGCTACCCCTGCCGACACATTCTGCGAATGGCCCGATGTATATGTAGATAATTAGCTGTCTCGACAAGTAGCATGGCGTTGTAGATTTCATCGTTCTGTGTGTCACGCCTCAAGATGGGATGGAATGCCATAAGACAAACTCAATACAGTGAGCTCACTGGCGGAAGGCACGAAACAGAGTTATGACATCTGCGGAGCCAAGGCTTGGCTTGTCTTGCAGGTTGGTGGTCAATGAGATGCATGTCAAAATCGACCGAGTTTTCCCTCCTTGCTGTAGAGTCCCTTGCCAAGTGCAGCACCAAGATTAATGGCCAACCAGACGAAGCCTGGGGGTTAAAGTCAAGGTCAGGGCTAAGTGACTCTCTGAAACATTACGGGCAGCATGTAACAGCTCCAGCCTTTTTTCCCTAGAGGGGCATTAAGCCGTTTTCAGGTGGCATTCCCAAGGCCGCTCCGGCTGCCTTCTCCGACTTTCTGTGAGAGGTCAGACCAGTCAGACTATGGGGAGACTGACGAACATCGCTTAGCATTCCTATTTGGATTATGCATGTGGCGTGTTGCGCTGGGCTGCAGCAGGTGCAGCAAGATCTGAAGATGGGGTGAAACCTGACGGGTTTTGCAGGTGTCGCATAGACCCCATCTTGAAGCACATCCGGGCCCCGAGCGGGAGGGCAAGAGCTGAGGTCGGAGCCCCCCCCCAGTCCCCCCTTCCATTTGGCCCCCTGCTCGAGCCTCCTCGCTTAGCTCCAACAACCTTAATCCGGCTTCACGCGCCTCCGTCTACTCACTGACTGACTGACTGCACTTGCTATGACTGACACTGGTAATGTCGGCTTTGCATATCCGCTCTGGGGGGAGAGAGAGAGAGGGAGAGGCAACCGACGCACAGGTATGAATCATACCCGTCGTTGACAGGGGAAGTTGTCGGCTTTGCGTGCCGAGAACGAGAAAGCATCGTGTTGGAACAAGTGTTCAATCAGTGATGCTTTCTGAATCTTGCAAAAATTGTGTTCCTATGCAAGCTGAGAGCGAGCCTCATGACAAGCGCCTCTACATGGGTTACTCCAGCCCTGGCGATATGAAGTATGTAGGTGATATGCTTAAGCAGGGATCCGGAGCCGATGCACAGAAGCCTCGTCAGCGTCAACTTGGTACAGACGCCGGCTGGACCAGTGTCCGCCTCGTGGGTACAGCATGGGTCGGCTCTCGCAAAGGAGGTGTGCAGCTGAGCGGGAGACTGACGGGCAACGGTGGTGGCGTCGTTTCTAAACCACAAGTCGAGGTCATAGTTCCGGTCAAAACGTGTTTCAAAGACCTCATCACCCTTCGCCGAACCCCAGGCTCTGCCCAGGCTTCAGACCTTGAGACATGGGCAGGGCTCGCTAGATGGAGATCCTTCATCTTTCCGGTCTTTGCGCTTCCGACTCTTAAAATTCATGCCCACCCCATTTCTATGACAGCGCCTGTTTCTCTTTTCTGTTCTCCAGTTCCGTCTTGTTGATCCAAACTCGTTCTTGGTTCTTTCTCTTCTCTTTCTCTCTATTCCTCTCTATTCTACTTCGACATTAATATTCGTAAAGGCTAGTCCTTCGCAGCGCAAGACGCTTTTATCTCAACAACGCTCTCTTGAATCCGACCGCTCTTTAGCTCCTTCAAGTTTTATACTACGACATTCTTTCACCAAAACAAAAACCGTCGATATGCAATTCTCAGCGACCGCTTTCGCCGCCCTCATGGGTCTGGCCGCTGCTCAAAACGTCCACGTTGTTTCTGTCGGCAGCACCAATGGCTCCAACATCTTCAGCCCCAACAGCCTCACGGCGGCCACCGGCGACATGATTCAGTTCCAGTTCCGCGCCGGTAACCACAGCGTCGTCCAGTCCAACTTCGACAACCCATGCATGCCTATCTCCGAATCCACCGGCGCGACTGGCATGTTCTCGGGTTTCATGAACGTCGCTGCGAGTGAAGCTATGGGCATGGTCCCTACCTACACTATGGAGGTCACCAACACCAGCACCATGTGGTTCTACTGCTCTCAAGCCAAGCATTGCCAGTCTGGTATGGTCATGGTTGTCAACGAGGAGTGAGTTCATATGAGCCGTGTTTTTTTGGGGTAGAAGCAATTACTGACTATATCCCAGCCCTGCTAAGAATGCTTCGCGCACCCTGTCCAACTTCAAGACCCTTGCTGCGGCGGCTACTGCCAACCTGTCTCCCGGTGGCACTACCTCCGACGGTACTTCTAGCGGCAGCAGCGGCAGCGGCAGCTCGACCGGGTCTGGCTCGACCGCCTCAGGCAGCACCACCCCTGCAGCTGGCGCCGGCTCCGTACTCTCCGTCTCCGCGTCGATGGGTCTCCTGTCTCTGGCTGCCGCCTACCTCATGCTATGAGAGTAGTCCGTGGGGATTTGGAGTTGGGGTTCGGACTGATGATTATCTATCAAGTACTCTCATGGTCTTATAAGGCCGTGGTCTAATATAGAAAGCTCATAAACGCCGCGCCGCTGGGAACGGGAGTGCAGTGCCATCCCGAGTAGTGGGCGGGTGTAGCCAGTGGCAACCATGAGAAATATGATGAGCTCGCCGTGCGGGTCTTTGTTTTTGGATGAGAAGGTGTCGTTTTTTCTGCTGCTGTACATGGATTTGAAGCCGTAGAGGGCACGATGTTGCATGTTGGACTGTGCATCTAGAACCTAAAAAAGCTCCTTGGCCTTTTTATAATATACCCACTTATCAGATGTCAATCATCGTGTGACTTTCCCATGTTCTACACTAGATGTGTGCAAATGTGTACAGTAATGTTGGGCCAAACCTCCCAATACATCTCCCTTACACGTTGCCTCGCCCGATTCTTATTTCTCATGTACAAGACATGTCCAGGTGTTCAGGTCAATTAGTTGTAATACACATCTGCTATGCATAAAAGTCTTAATCGATTGGAAGGATTCTTCTGCTACACGCTATAATATACAGCACCGCTCACCCCCACCGGCACATTTCACTGCGCCTCGGGTATCTTCCGCGGCTTCCGCCCCTTGGCCGCTGTCTCGCACAGCGGCTTCAGCGGCTCCTTCTCCAGCCAGTCCTTGTCCTTCTTGACGTAGCCCACGAGCGGGTACTTGGGGTTGTTCCGGAAGAACTTCATCCAGTGCAGGACGCCCTCGTGGACCTTGTCCAGCGCCTCCCGCATCTCGCGGGCCCGCAGGGCCTCGAGGTCGGCGGCGGACCAGTGGGCGTCGACGCGCGGGTCGTCGAGGGGCAGGAACATGGCCTCGACGCCGCGCAGGTCCGGGGTGCGGTCCTGGGCGAAGCAGCCGGTGACGTAGGCGCGGGCGGCGTCGGCGCCGGCGAGGAAGCGGTAGGAGCCGCCGGGGCCGTAGGTGCGGCGGTTGGCGGAGACGTCGTAGACGGTGCCGTTGATGGCGACGTAGATGGGCTTGGTTTCGTCGGTGCCGTCGTAGAGGGCGAGCTCGGAGGGGGTGAGGTATAAGGGGCCTTTCTGTAGAAGGAGAAGGGGGGTTTTGGTCAGTTTTTACGTATTCGGTTTGTTTAGAGAAAGGGGAAGGGAGGGGAGGGGGGAAGAGGGACGAGGGAAAAGGGGACGAACTAGCTGGGTCTTCCACCAATCGACCTGCATGTACTTGGGGTACTGCCGCACGCCCCAGGTGAAGCTCTCGCCGCCCGAGATCAGGTAGCTCAGGCCGCAGCTGGCGGCGAGCAGGAAGGACAGCACGCGCAGGATGTCGAGCCAGGGCGAGTAGTCCTCGTCCTCATCCTCGAGGCGCTGCGCGGGCGAGGGCTTGGGGAGGGGTGCGGCGTTGCTGCGCTCGATCTCCTCGGCCTCGTCGGTGTCGACCTCCTCGACGACGGGCTTCGGCTTGTTGTTGTTGTCGTCGCCCGCCTTCGCCTTGCGCTGGCGCACGGAGCCGCGGGTTTCCGTCGCCATGGAGGGAGGTGGTGTGCGTGTGCGTGTGCGTGTGCGTGTACTTGGTGTAGGTATGGTGGGGGAATCAAGGGTTCGGAAGCGGGTGGGAGCAGGCAATTAGGAACTGGACGAGAAATAATTGAGACTTGGGGGTTGAATTTGCCTGCCTAGACACGAGATATGGGCATATGTGTCTTTTCTAGAGACTTCTTACGCGCATCTTCGGCGGCATAAGGTGCAGGCGCAGACAGCTTGGTCTTCGCATTCAGGCGGAAGCCGTAAGCTCCGTGATGCGAATCAGATGGCGGCCAGCTGCCGCTACCTCAGGTACCTGGTACACCGAGTGTAAGCCACACCGTGGCGCCTCTGATTGGCTGGAAATGGACCATTTGCCCCTGTTTGGTATTCTCCAGATTCAACATTAAAGGAAAGCTATGTGTAGATCGCGGCAATAGTCCAGAGGTAGCGTTACGATGTGCTTGTTAGCTTGGAGGATTTTTTTGACAAGCATTGTTGCGATTGAGGGTGACCTGCTCAGACCTGCTAGGCCTAGTGACAGGAGTAGAAGCTCGACAAGGGCCGGATCATCCTACAAACCCTACCTAGTAGAATTGGTCGACTTCAGTTGCCCGAGAATGAGACCTAGGCGCAATAGGATCTAGTTCTGAGGATGAGAATCTCAAATGAACCACCCATCATCTACGGGTATCAACCTCGGGTATTCCCGTCCGCTATGAAGGGTGCAATGAACAAGAGCGTGAGTCAAACATCGCCATCCCCGGCATCATAGAGCGCCGTGGGCAGTCCGATCGTATCTTCTCAATGCGCAGCTCTTCCCTCCACCCACTGATGAGGCTTATCCCGATCAACACAAGCGGACTCCTGTGAAACATGTAGGTACCGCCGGGTAGGGTTTGACCCCGAACACAGCACGAGAACATCGCCTACGGAACGGCTGTAAGATATCTTGACGGATAGGGGCGGCAGGTTGGTCGCTTCGAGTCAAGTTTTCTGACTCTGGTTTTGGAGACCATGGGCTTTATGCATCTCTTGGGTACCTAGGTATTTGTCGGGCTTTGCAGATATGCCTTTGCGCACTCGTTGGAAAAGCTTATAAACGAGTTTCCTTCACGTCGTCGAATCGGATACACTCGAGGGCCCTCCAGCCACTTCCTCAGATGAGTACGATCCGACTATCCGGGATCGGAACATGAGAAGGGTAGAAGCTTCATGCCGTACGACAAATCAGTCACATGTGAGGTGCTGCCATGCAAACGGCGTTGGAGACTGGTATCACGACTGCGGAGCTTGGTCTTTTTTGGCTCGAAATGGTTACATGTTGTGCGTGTCGGGTGGACAGACTTGAGGTGAATGGCCGCGATGAGCGCAGATTGTATAGCGTTTCCAACTTCTGGCGATATTATGACCTGGCATGCTGTGCTCATCTGCGCCGGCGTCTAATGTCGCGTGATGGCAGTACCCGCTGGTAGTTGGTCACTTCCTAGACGTGCCTATCCCCAAGTTGATTAAAGGCATTGTCTGAAACTGCGTTCCCAATACGAGTACTCACTTTCTCTCCTAGCTCATGCGGGAATCATCGCTATTACACTTGCTCAGTGAGAAGCCAATCTTCTGATCAGTTGGTTACACGGTTCGTGCCCCTTGCCGCAAGTATGGACTCTCATTCCACACGGTGTATCGTGTAAATGAGCAAAGAACGTAAGCGAGACTCTTTTTCTTGCTCTTCTTGCTAGTTGGAGACTTCCAAATCGACTTGTGGAATAAGATGAATCACGCCTCCTTACGCAACCGAAAGTGTGGTGTACCAGGACTAATGATCGCCTGGCACGATGCCTTGACACTGTTTATAGTCTCTATCCGTATGTCTCTTTGGCAATTCCATCCGAGCTCACAAAATGGTGATCTTTCTCGTTCTATATAAATACAGATAACGCCAGCGAGGAAGCTGGACCCCGTCGTTCATACACCAGAGACTCATCAGGCATAAGTAATCCATTACCCCACCATGGTTGCGTCGCAAATACCCGTCGTCGCCCTTGCTTTCCTGGCCACGGGAGCTCAATGCCATGGCCACGTACGCGAAGTCATCGTAGACGGCATCGCGTACCCCGGCTACGACCGCTGGAAACCGCAAGACCTCCCCGACACCGTCTCCTGGCCCTTCACCACCGAGGACGAGGGACCGGTCCCGGTCGAGGAACTCAACGGCCCCGACATCATCTGCCACCAGGGCGCCACCAACGCGCGAGCCTCCGTCCCCGTCGTCGCGGGTCAGGCCATCACCATCCACCGCTTCAACGAAATCGGCGGCTTCGAGCACCCGGGTCCCGAGATGCACTACCTCGCACCCTGTGGAGATGCAGGATGCGCGAGGGTCGACAAGAATGAGCTGCCGTTCTTCAAGATCCACCAAGTCGGTCTCACCAAGGGCGGCATGGCGGATTCCCCCACATGGGTCACACAACGCTGGGCCACAACGGACGCCCACAAGAGCGTAGTAGCTGTCGACGGCGGATTCGTGGACACATTCACCGTCGTGGTTCCCAAAGACATAAAGCCAGGTGGTTATGTTCTCCGGCACGAGCTTTGGGGTCTCCATAGGGCCGACAAGGGCCAGGCAGAGGCATATCCGCAGGTAAGAGAAGGACTTGCCTGAATCCTACTACACTACGCTCCCACGCCGTAGATAGTTGCTCACCCGCTGTGCAGTGTATCAACATCAACTTGACGAGTCCCGGGTCCGCGTCGCCGCACGGCGTGCCGGCTACCACCATGTACGACGCCAATGACGAGGGAATTAAAATCAACATCTGGCGGAATCTTCAAAACTACATTATTCCAGGCCCGGCTATTTATACAGCACCTGGCTGATATATGGAAACTGAGAGCGGACCAATGGGAATTGTGCTAACGCGAGCCAATCGAGAGACCTGACACATACGCCCGAATCGACGTGTGAGAGGGAGCACTGATTGTAGTGACATGACGGAATTCCGTTGATAAATATAAACACCAAACTTCACACTACCTGTCTGCATGTGTTTTCAATTGTCTCGACCGTTCAAATGTCCGTAGAAAGAAGCACGAATTCTGATACTAGTCTCTCGAGGCAACGCACTGTCTGCTCATCAGTAATGGCCTTGTCAGAAGGGGCCCATCTGCCATGAAGGTAAGCCGGCACCAGTCTTCGGGGCCATTGATGTAGCCCTGTCACATTTGGAATATTCCAAGGAGTCCGGCAGAGAGAAGGGTATCATTGGAAAGGGGTAGCCCCATCCTGGTAAACGGGGCCAGACGTGAGTCGTAGGTAGCAGATGAGGGACGCGCGAAGCGCCCGTGGCCAATCTCGTTGCGGCGGAGCTATGGATGGTTATGCTAGTCTCAAGATGTGAGCCTACGGCGCTATGACAAAACCCAGCAACTGCTCAGTCGGTGCTAAAGCTGACGCCATGTAGCTGATCTCGTAGAGCTTGCCTCCCCAAGATCAATTTATATATACATTACTTCCTGATGATCTTGAGCAACGGCGCGATGCGGGATCGCTTGCTCAGACCAACTCGGTAACCGGCTTTCCCTTGTGAGGGATTTGGCTTCGCCGTGTCCTTGACTTGTGGCTTCGTCGGCTCCTCTTTCTGAGGCTTGGTGCTCGGACCTGGACTTTGGGTCTCGAGTGCACATGACTTGGTAGGACTTCTTGTGTTGGCGTCGACTTCCTCAAGGGGCGACGTGGTGCCCATACTAGTGCGCTCAGCCCCTGGTTCGTTGTCTCTCTGCCTCTTCGGGACCTTCTTTCTTGTAGCGGCCTCCGGCTCATCGTCTTCCTCCTCAGGCCCAAAGGCGTCTTGAGGCTCAGTATCCAGATTTTCGGGATCTGGGAGTTGTGTCGTCTTTGTGGAGACAGTCTCAGACGCTGTAGATTCGGGAATTCTTGCGGTGCCCGACTTCCGGGGTCTTCCTCTCTTTCTCTTTGGTTTCTCAGAGACGCTCGTAACTCCAGTGTCTGCGGGAAGTGCTTTTTGGCCGGGTGC
This sequence comes from Xylariaceae sp. FL0016, assembly GCA_022578815.1. Taxonomy (NCBI): domain Eukaryota; kingdom Fungi; phylum Ascomycota; class Sordariomycetes; order Xylariales; family Xylariaceae; species Xylariaceae sp. FL0016. The sequence goes on along the minus strand of MU388727.1, from coordinate 1,095,419 downwards.
GTTCATCTCATCATGATCTATATCATGTGATATTTCTTCAATCATGTCCTGCTTCTTTTTGCGACCCCGTTTCTTTGGTTCGACTGTAGGTTGGGTTTCTACCAGCTGAAGTTCAAGGGCAAGCGTCTCCGGGGCACCACGGCCACTATTAGAACTTGCGAGATCTTCGTCTAGGTTAGCTTTGCGTAAAGTTGCAAAGTCGTTCTGACCGCTGTTCTCTCCCTCATGCATCTCAGCGGCTTTGGCTCTGCGTCGGCTAGGTCGAGGTTTGTAGTTCTCTCGATGAGCACCGGCGTTATCAGAGTCCCAGGCGTCATCTTGGCCCAATTCATCTAAGTCTGGCGATTTCACAGCCGATTTCAGTTTCTTGCTCCTCCTCATTGGTGATGTTCGGGCAGGGGACTCCTTGGAGTGACCTGAGAGCTTATGTATTTGGAGAGAATCCGGGTCAGGTGAAGGAACTGACTTCATCTTCGCGGCACGGCCATCTTCCGCCGTTATGACGTCAGGAGAAGAGCTTATCTACATGAAAATATTTAGTAAGCTTTGGCCAGTATTAGGTCGGAATCGACGCTCACATCTATCACATCGGGTCCCGGGGCCCCTGGACTTTCAGACTGTGCAGCAGGAGCTGAAGGTCGTTCCCAAGGTAAAGGGGGTCCAGAAGAGGCAAATCTGCTCGGTGTCGAGTATGCAACAGTTGTAGCGCCGCTGGATTTGTGTTCACTTGCACCATTGGACACCTGGACTTTCTGATACTCCAATTTCTGCATAGTCGTGAGGTTATTTGGAGCAAGGGCAATATAGAAGTTGGCTTCTTGTGTTGCCGCATCATTATGAAGCGAGATCTTCCTCTTCTTAGCCGCAGGTAAAGGCGATAGCTCAGTCACCTGGTTTCCAGCCGGCTCGTCCTGTATCGTCGCCTCTTCGGCAATCTGCTCCATCTCCGCCGCTCCAGCGCCAAACATGCTGAGCGTCGTATGATCCGAAGCTAATTTGGAATGGCCCCGCGGGCGCTTTCCATGCGTCCTCTCCTTCTTCTTCTTTGCCGATATGGAAGCAGCCTCAGCACTGCTCGGCACGTCCCACTCGTCGTCCTCCGTGCTCTTCTTGGGCGTAGTAACCTCCGTCGCGTCATCGCTGAGCAGACCGGGCTGATTCCGCGGTCGCGTCAATACCACAGGGGAAGTGACGTCGGTCGCCGACGACGGGTCAGACTTCCTGCCCTTGCCTTTGCCGGGAAGCGAAACGTCGCCACTGCTCGCGCTGGCCCTCTGGCTCTGGCGGACAATGTTCTCAACCAGACGAGACTGCTGCAGAGCCTTGTTCTGCTGGTCCTCGAATACTTTGGCGAAGAAAGACTGGTCTGTGGTGTCTGAGACGCGCTTGTCGCTGCTAGATGCGGTTGGGCTCGAGGGCCGGTGTTGAGAGCTGAGCGGCTCAGGCTCGGGAGCTCTCATTTCGCTCGCAGCCCCGTCCTTGGAAGGACTTGGTAGCCCTTCATCCCCAGAATCTTCATCATCGGAGTCCGCTATCACCCTTCGCGGAGCCATGGTGGTTGAGGGCCGCGGGCATACCCACGGGCTTGTTTAATTGGATAACGCGTCTCGACGCGACCACGACATCGTTGATACCTACTTAGCTTCTGAATCTATGCAAGTTTCCGACACGGTGAGCAAATATCATGCAAATAAGCCAATATGAGGCGATCTGACAGAGCAAAGGATGACTCGCTTTAAAAAGTAGTCAATGGAACTGTGCCAAGTCGCAATCCAAGCTGAAGCTGATGTTGGATGGTCGTCTTGTCGCATAGCTGACAGAACCCAGTGGCGTGCGCGGTTGCCCTACCTGAGCTGATGGTCCGTGCACTGATCTAGACATGCATCCATTTACATCGACACCATCCTCTCAGTCTACTGCCCATCTCTTCAAGCATATCCATAAATTTACAGCTTTCTCATGGTAGTGTATGTGAGCTATACCAGCCATGGTACGATACACAGGGCACTACAGTATCGTGACTTATCACGATCAAGACTTGAATAGGTAGTTTAGCCGTTCAGGGTATTCTGATATTCTCAACATGCTACAACAGCGTCAACTAATACTTCAAGTAGGCTCAGCCGGCAGACGCATTGATCTATCTCATTACCATCTAGGCCTGACTGAAGCCTCTCAACCTCTCATCCTTCGTCGCTTAGCCTCATTGCCTTGCTCATCGCCATCGTCTTCTGCTGTGCTAGCCTCACCGCCAGCTACAGCGCTCATACTACGACTTCCGCCAGGCGCGTGTGCCCGCGGAACCACCTCGTTACGGAGGTCGCCAAGTAATTTCTCCACTTCTTGGAACATGTTACGCGTGTCTTTGACCACTCCGTTCTCGTCAATCTCATATCCATGCATATACTCGCCATCCTCTGCCGAGCCGCCGTAGTAATGCCTTGAAAATGACGGCCCCAAACCTCTTTGCGTGTCCGGATTGTACATGATCGCGTTCGCAAACATGTGAACGAGTTCCCGCTCCAGTTGCGCAATGTTGATGATCCCTCGAGGAGGCACCAGGTCCACCGACATGGGAAGCCAGATCGCCGGGGAGTTGGCATCGACATCTGGCATCGTAGCTACGGCGGCTGAAGCCGCTTTGGATCCGGCGCTGATTGCCTTCTGAATAGCCTTCAGATCTTGTGGTCTAATGACGACATCGTAATATCCTGGGGCTTGTCTGGCTTTAATCGGGGTGGCAAACATGTTGGCGTGTCGATGGCCAATGATCTGATCCAACGCTGTAGTACTAATCTTATGGAAAGCTCGTGTCCATTCAACATGGGTTGCAGGAGTAGGGGGCTCTCGATTCGGTGGACTGTCCTGACGCTTGCGTTTCTGACCTGCACCGACCGTCTCTAATTGCGCATGAACATGAGAACTGTCGTCTCCATCCTGACGGCTGATTTCTTCGATCGCTTTTGGTGTGGCTTCCTCATTCTTAATGGGATGCGAAGAGTCCGCGTCAGCCGGCGTCTCCTCGATTGGCAGACTAGACGTTGCCTTTTGCGCACTTCGAGGAGGACGGCCTCGACTCTTAGTTGTGTCGAGCTTCTGTAAGCTCTTACGGACATCCTTCTTGGCACTTTGATCAGGAGAAGTTTTTGAAAGCTGAGCTGGTTTCACCGGCGGACTAATAGGTTCAAAAGCAGGGCTCTGCGCATCGAAGTAACCGCTCATATCTTCCATTCGAGGTGTGGCCGGTGTTGGTGTTGATGTCCATTTGGTGCCATGACCTCTAATCACATGTGGAGAAACATTCACAGCAAGGGGCGTCTGAGCCAGAGACACGGAAGGTGGACGTGCACTCTGGGGTTGCGGAACTGGCGTCGAAATCGGAGGTATATGCGGACGCTGAGCCTGTACTGGCTTCGTAGCACTTGTAGACTGCCCTTGCTGACTGTATGGAGTAGTATGTGACTTCAAAGCACCATGCAGCTGCTGCGTTTGCGATGGCGTGACTGGGTGTGATATGTGCTGAGGTTGGTGTTGCTGAGGGTGCTGAGGCCGCGCTGAGATCGGGGGCTGTGATCTATGTGTTGCTGGCGTAGCCGCTTTCGGCACGGCTCCCTGCGGGTGTGCATTCGACAAGCCACTGGGGGGCCTAACAGGTGTTTGTGCCTGCGATCCCTGAACTGGATGGTGCGCATATGTATTTGGTGGCACTATGGGACTTGGTGAGCTTGCTGCGGGCACCGAAGGTGGGCGCCGCGGAGGCACGTGTTGGCCAGCTCCATCGGGTGTGGCATTCACGGGCAACGACTGTAATGAAGGGGGTATCTGGCCTGCGTTTTGTGGCGGTAAGAGAACTGAAGGAGATGATGGGCCAGCCCCCTGTACAGGATACCGATGCTGTTGAGTATATTGCCCAGTGGGTTGTCGGCCACCAGTGAAGTTTGAGGGATGTTGGGGATGCCCTGCACTAGGCGGAACGTGAGGAGAGTACACTGGAGGCCTGGTGTTTCCAGAGGTATAAGGTTGCCGCGGAGAAGGAACAGGAGTCTGGTGCGGTGTGTGCTGATGTGGTTGATACGGAGGTTCCCATTTTAAAGCAGGCGTATGAGGTTGGCCCGGCTGGGCCTGAGGGACTGGTACTGGGCTTCTTCCCTTAGGAAGACTCTCTGGTCTTTGCAAGCCTTGCGTACCTGGCGGCTGCGGAGTAGTGGATGTCGGACGTGGGCTGTAACCTTGCGCAACCTGAGGATGCTGGAGAACTGGTGCTGCACCATTTGGAGGCCGAATTGGCTCCTTAGGCTTTGTATCTGGAGTTGCTTGCCGTATCTCGCTCGGGGCTCTGACATTGGGTGGCACAGGGGAAGGACTGGGCTGGAAGACTCGTCTTTCTAAAGGAGGCTGCGGCTGCGGCTGAGACTGAGATTGTTGCTGCGGTTGCCCTTGGGGTTGATGAGGAGGATGCGCCTGAGATTGGTGATGAGGATGTGGCACAGGGCGAGGATGATGTGGAGGTTGAGGTTGGGTTTGGGGCGGCGGTGGCGGCGTTGGCGTTGGAACTACTCTCTTGCCCGTATCTGGGATCTTATGAGGAACGGTTGGCTGCACTGGAGTTGGGTTGGGCACCACTGTCGGTGGCGGCGCGACCTGGCCATTAGGTTTAACAGGTCGTGGTTCGCTTGGAGCAGGAGTGCCATTCTTTGCAGCATTCGTGCGTCGTTCTTCGGCCAGTCTCACGTCCCATTCGCCCTTCTCAATCTCTCGAATGTCGCGCTGGATGGCTTCTATCCGCTGCTCATCTTCTCGAATCTCTTTCACGATATTCTCCCGAAAACGCGCATAGAGCTTGTTAACTAGTCCGGGCAGCTTCTCGGGTTGCTCGTGAGCCTCTTTGAGCGAGGGCAGAGGCGGACTGGGAAGCTTGCGCTTTTTGGAGTTGGGCGATGATCCATTCTGATTTCTGTCGGTAGCCTCGGCATCCTGTATCTGCTCCTCGCGCAACAGGCGCAAGGCAAGCTCCTGAAGAGCCCCGGGGCTTAGTCGGCTATGATCATAATTGTCTTGCTCGCGGATCAGAGGGGTGCTTTTGAGCTCGTCGGAGATGCGATTGAAGCTGTCGCCGAGGAAGCCGTATTTACTCAATAATTGAAATAGGAACAGCGATTCGAGAGGCGTGTAGTTTGTTGCTGTATTATTCATGCCCCAGTATCCACCTCGGCCGTGGTCGAGGGGACCGTCACGTCGCTGCAGAAGGTGTATGGGCGCCAGGATCTAGAGAGGTCGAGTTAGCAGGTGTTGAGCAGATGGGGCAATACTGGGTGAATGAACGCGGGAAAAACGCGTACGATAAGGTAAAATACGGGTCACCAAAGTCCCTGAAGACTATTCCGACCGTAAAAATGGCGTATTGGGGATGATTTGAGGCTGTTCTTGATGAGGCTATTCGCGAATAAAATTTTCCTCAGATGGCTGTCGTCTGTCAAGAAGTCACGTGATGCGGTACGAGATGGTTTCGCAGGTTCGCAGTGAGATAGTCTGGGGCAGCAGTATGAAAGATTGGGTGTGTCTGGAGATTGTGTGATAGATCGGCGGACAGCGCTTGCTTGATTGAATTTTTTTCTGGAGAAGCGGCCGAGCGTCGCTGAGACCTCCGTGCGATTCTTTCACGTATACGGTCCTACGTACGGTGCTCGTTGCTGATTGCCAGTCAGGTATGTAGCGTGCGCGTGCTGCGAACTCTCCCTTCGCCTGGGCGTAATAACTCTCTCACTGTGTATCTAGCTCAGCTCTGCCAGCCACGCCAACCTTAAAATGGCAGGAAGCCAGGTGGCTTTTACAGATAGTATAGCAGGTAGTTGGGCACCTACTAGATAAGCTGGAGGTGACAGATAGAATTCAGCTTGATAAACACTAGCGCTCACCTATTCCATATCGCAGCTTTACTCAAAAGAGATGGGGGAATGGCCGTCTTCCATCTGCTTGTCGAAGGCTCCAAGCATTAAGATTCAGCCTTCGTTCTGACGCATGTCGGTACGACTCGTGATAGTTCACCACTACGGTACCCACCTCATGTCTGTTCACGCATCGGGCTGGATTTCTGCCTACTCGGGTAGAAAGTATGAAGCGTCTGTCACAATCCTCAAGTCATGGTCTTATGTCATATGACGAATTGTCACTTAGGGCAATACCATGGTACCTAATGACACAATGCTGTGATGGCTTCTTAGCGACGAGTGATGCAAGTCACTCGCAAGAAACGGCGCTTTCGACGAGCCATGCCTGTATTCGTTGTCATCTGAGAAGAATCTTCAATGATTACCAGTGTCGGAAGTTCATGACACCCGAAATGCACATTCAACTGTTTGTCCAATGCAACGCGACTCCAAGTGCCTACTGCAGGCATGTGAACGCGCGCGCATGATCAGGGGCCTGGGTAGCATGTGCCTCGCCTACGACATCGGCTAGCAACGCGTGGGAGCCGCAAATTACATAGTACATATCGCGACCAGGTTTGCGTCCGAATGAGGGTCCAAATGAGAAAGAGCAATCAACGTTGGATACGACTCTGTGATAGCTGACTGATGTCATAAGGGTCAAAAGTCATGATCCATTGTTCCTACCTCATGGAGGCGAGCCAAGCTAAGCAAGGAGGGCATTTGGACGCTGAACGCATTTAACCGTTGTCGATGAGATGCGGCCGGTATTGTTCCCGTGGAGGTGCGACTCTGCCATCTGGCGTTATCGCGTCAATTTGGGACAGAAGAGGAGCCTCCGTAACAGAAAGAGAGAGGGTAAGAAGGCAGATCCGGCGACCGGCATCCGGTGTGGGCTGTAAGTGACCAGTTTCTGTGCGTGCGTGCGTGTGGAAGTGATCGCAGTTCAGAATTGTTAGCTCCCGTGCTTATCCCCAAACTAGCGGATCTGCCAACCGTAGCGAAGGTCTTGGAAGCTTGCGGTGGAAGGAAGACGGCGCCGAGAGGCGAGCGTTCATAATTAATTGCACTTGAAATTGGAATGGGTCAATATTTCAACCCCGGAATGAGGCCTCTCCAGGGCTCCAACCCAGTCGCCAATGAATTCACCGTACTGTAATAAGAGCAGCAAGCATCAGCAAAGGTAGCACGTAGGTACTAATGTAGGTACCATCAGAATAGGGGTTCATCATCGTGTTCAAGTTCCGGGGGCGCGCATTGTCTCAATCTGCGCTGTTACCCAACTCGCCTTTCCTTTCCGAGAGCAATGGCTTGATTTGATAGGGGCTTGGAGGGGATAGTTTATGCGCTGAAGAGGGACCGATGAGTATGTACTGCAACGCTGAACTATATTTATGCCTTTTCTCATGCAAACATGCAGGCCAATTCTCTTACGCGCGCTCTCACTGCTGTAGTGTTGTACATGAAGGCATACATACCCAGTAGCTACTCTCGACCTCCTACCTACCTAAAGTACAGCGTACAGTAGGAATTGCAGGTATGTAGAAGGAAGTGGTGGGAGAAAGGCACAGGTGGGGGCATCGTCGCGCGCTACTGATGATGGTTTTATTACGCTGTAATGCTATCCTCAAAGTCTATCTTTCTGATTTGGATCATCCATACTACCTATGTAGCTGCGGGATAGAATTCAATTCCACAGCAATGTCAGACCGTATCTTCATCATGCACTTACTTCCCTCTTTCACTTTGGGTAAGGTGATGGATATTGGATCGCAGGTCATATTGAGATCATACCCGCTCTGGGAATCTGCACAACCAGGGGGTTCTTGACTCGGTGCCGTCAATCCGTCTGTCGGTCAGCGTTTTGGAGAACCAGTGATGATACTGTTACTGTATTGGTTGGTAGCTTCTGAGGGTTGTTACTGCTTGGAGCTACTGCAGCCGGTGTTGTCGTTTGGATCTCAGAGCACAGTAACAGAAGGTGCTAGCATAGGTTCTGCGCACTTGCATGCTATACCTCATAACCAAACAACCCCAATAGCTGGAGGTCCTGCAAGAAAGCTGTTCATTCTGTTCTCACAGATGACCTCTTATGAAGAAAGCGGCTCGTGGTCTTCAATGTCTTATAACAAAGAGGTCTCACGCGACATGAGCCTCGAACACTACCAAGCTCATCCTTGTGCACAGCTTTATGTAGATTGGTTTCAGACGGCTTTGCCTGAAATTACTTCCCAAGACAACGCTTAATCAGGTCCACGGGGAGATAGCTACTTCGGTACCTACGGCGACTACGGGTCTGCCCTGTCGTCGGGTGTACTACTACTGCTACGACTATGTATGTACCTTACATACCTCAGGACAGGAGATAGAAGTCTGAAGGCAGGCAATGCTAAAAAAGGGAGTCATCATAATTGGGCGTTCCACCAGTTCTGCTGACCCCCCTTTTCCCTTGCAGAGGGTCATTTATTCATCAGTGGAATTCATCTCCATGCAGCAGTACCTAAGCGGTGGCAGTAGCAGCCCCAGTGACAGCCGCCGTCCTCCTCGAACCCTTTTCTCCCCCAACCCCACCGCCAACTTCCCATAACTACCAAGCTATACCTGCCTCTACTCGACCCTGAATTACCTACCTACCTCTGCTTATTACGACCTGTCTTGCCTGTTGGATCTACATAATTAAAACCGCCACCTCCTCGATTCCCTTCAATTCAGGCCCAGTCCCAGGTAATCTTGACCTGACAACAACTTCAGTCTGAAAACATCACTTCTGTGTATACTGCTTCTCTCACCAACGCTTTACAACTGGACCACCCCTCCGCCTCCTGTTCGACTCTTATAATTCCCACCGCCAAAATGAACCCCACCGACGCGGAACTCGAGCGTGACTGGAAGCCAAATGGCCGCCGACCACAATCGTGAGTGCCTGCTTACCTGCTGTGCTTACGGTCTCAAGTGAAGACCCATGAAAAGTCAAAATCATGAGAGAGAATTGGTCACTGACTGCGCGCGTGACACAGAACAATTGCCCGCTCGTTCAGCCAAGAGTTGATGGACATCTTTCGCATTGAGAACAGCATTGCCGACCTGGATGAGCAGGTAGACAAGCGGTATGTTTCCCACCTCTCGGATCGGGTCTGTTCTGCGACATACCCAGTTGCTGGCCACCAGAAACTGACTTTACCACCCCTCAAACCAGGAAACAGCAAGTCACCACCGGGCAATCAGAGTTAGAGGCTATCGAGCAGCGCATCAAGGAGATGGAGGCACGGCTGCAGCAACAGTCGTCCTCTCCTACCCAGGGAAACAGCCCGCGCGCACAGCGACAGGGCCTGGGCAACACATTCGGTCAGGAACCGCCTTCCCAACAACACCACCAGAAAGATCTCCCCTCGAGACCCTCGCGACCAGGTACAGCCAAGCAAACCCAGCCCGCACCCATGCACGGGGGCGCCATGCCTCCCACCCCAACAGCCAGCGAAGGTGAATACGAACTCGTCAAACACTCCTCCTCATCCTCATCCTCTGGTGATGGTGGTGCCGCAGCTGAGACTCGAACCCTTACTGACTATGTTATTGTTTCTAAAGATGGTGGTGACCGCGACGCCTAAAGAAGTTTTCCCACAATCTACATATATTCCGGACCGCTGAATTCAGACGTCCGCTCTTCTGTCTCCGACCCTCAGAAGCCGCTATCTTGATCCTGGCCTTCGATCCCAGGTTTCCCAGAATGGGCTCCATATCATGAATACTACCCAATTCTGGTTCCGTAGATTGGGAGCACTCAATCGTCCTGAACGGATTCGTCATCCTTATTGAAGTTGGATGAGACTTCTGGAGATCACTTTCGTCAGGGGCACCCCTCACTGGATGCATCCCTTGGAAATCATCGAAGATCTGACCGGCATTGCGATTGGGACATTTCGACAGCGGCCCTTTGTCAAGCAGCGGAAACGAATCGCATTTCTTTTTGGCATTACGAAACGACAACCTCTTCGCAAGATATCCCCTCATTTTAAAGACGCGGCAGCTCGCTTTTCCCTGCCCACGTCTGGCATTCATGGCGTCCTCGTCATCCTCCTTTTCCACCATTATGATGTCTAGTACTATGACTTTGGACACCTTTCTGAGGAGCGGCGGTTTGTCGTCGAAATTGGGGATGAACGGAAAGCACTGGTATCATGAATCTAAAGGCATCGAGTATCGCATTGCAGCATTTTCTCAGCATGGCATAGTTTTATGAACCTTTATCTTTTTTGGAACGGGTAGAGTGGTCGGTTGGAGACGCATGGGGTGGGCTAATTAGCAAAGTACTGGTGGGATTAGGACTCTCGCATGTGATTTTCTGGCTGCTACCAGACTTGGCTGTATACAGTACTCTTGAGGAGTATGTTAATGCGCTTTTTGGATATACCTGTCAATGCCTACTCACAAACATCATCTGAATACTTGTCAATGGGTCCTGGGAATGAATCAACGCCTATGTACCTACTATCAGGTACATATCCTTGCTGCGTCACACGGACCCCTTGTGCCGGGAACCCGTGGCGCAACGGTGTAGCCTCCGCATTTCGAGACCTTGGTGAGTGTCACCTCACGCCGGTGCGACGTTCAAGATCAAGGCCGAGTCTCACCGACTTCGCCGTCGACGTTTCAAGCCTACTCACGATCATTCACGCGCATATACAAACAACACGAATAGCCTTGTCGAATATCAGAAAAACGGGTTGGCCTAATAAGAGACACCTTTCAAGCCAAACGCCACTTCGGGTTCCCTAGAATCTGCTTAGTCTAGAAACCTACGTTTCGAGTAGTCTCAAACAGCAGACCCCCATTGTACAGGAATTGCCTTCTCACTCGCTCACATTACGCCATTCGGACGCGTTGACAGTAGGTGCTTTAGCCTCAAGCCACATGTCTCAGCTCAAAATCCCCGCAATGGCCGCCCCTCAACGGCGATAGCCAATCACCCGTGAAACCTCGACGACCATGGTCTCACCGCCATCGTCCTACAGTACTAGCTACTTGGTACAACGAGTTCACTCATCCCGAAGAAGGAAAAAAGGGGGGGGGAAAAGGACCAGATCTTCAGAGGAGTAAGAGTAGTAGCTTTGTATTACGTATGACCGCCACATACTCACTGCTCTGCAGTTTATCTATCTTGACCAAAACTAGCTCAGCAAGAAAACGTGTCCGTGTCAACAAAGATACGGTATGACTGTCATGGTAGAGCCAATGGAGCAGGATTACACGAATGGCACAGGCCTTTTGTGAGCATAAGCATTAATAACACACGTGATTCCTCTCACTCTAGGCAATTGGGACTCGCTGAGACGGCCACTGTGGAGCCCTCGCAACATCGCCCTTCAGGTCTCGCTTGTCGTTGCTCAGGTTCAGTACCTTGGGTCCGGCGCCGAACTTCTTGTTTCCAATATCGAATACCGCGAACGCGCTCTTGAGAAAGATGTCACCAAAGATGCCATCGAAGTCCTCGGCGCCACCCAGCGGCTGCAATCCTGCGAAGCACATGTCGTCCGTCGCGTGGGCATAGATGATGTAAGACCCGGGGACATAGCCCTGCACCTTGTCGCCGTTGTCATCCGAGATCTCCCAGAGGAACTGAGGCGGCGTTACGGCGCAGGGGATGATCCAGCCTCCTTGTTCGTACGAAAATTGGGAGCCGTTCACTGACGCCATGTACGTCTTGACTGACTCATCAGGCGCGAACATGAGCGTCGAGCCCGTGTCCACGATCACTTTTTTAGTGGTCGTAAAGGAGTATGCATAGTCAGAGTCGCCAATGGCAAACGCGGTATTCTGGACCATCCAGAAGCCCTTTGCGTTGTCCACCGAGGTGTAAGCAATGGGGGCTTGGTGAAGTTTATCGTCGACGTAGCCGAAGTTGAAGGTGCCTGTCTTGTTGTGGACCATGTCGACGGTGAAGACGGGGCTCTCTAGAACATCGCCAAGAAACTCGAGGAGGCATTTCTGGGCGGGTACGGTTTGCTTAATTTTAGGCCAACCAAGACCGACGATGCCGGACATCTCCTTGGTCTCGGAGAACATTCGCGACAGCTGGACTGCGGACTCGATGGTCATGTCAGGGATGGCGAGATCACCGAGCGTGAAGGTGTCTTTGTAGCAGATGCCTTGGGAGGTTGAGAAATCGCCATACATGATGGACCAGGTGCAATTGTCGATGAGGGAAGAAGAGGACGATTTGCTGGGGTCGTACAACGTCTGGCCATCTACATAGGCCCTCTTAGTGTCAGTGGAGAAAACCCAGCTACAAAACGGTCAGTTCAAGGCATTCAGAACCTGGCTCGGAAGAGATCAGGCCACCTACGTATCTGATGAGCCTGTATCGAAGTCCAAGTTGAGCTTCTGAGGCGGCGTGCCAACGCTTGCCTCAGAAAGCCACATGAGATCGCCCCCGAACGAAGCTGCCGGAACGGTGCTACCTGCGATATTGTCAGCATATTGCCCACTGTCGTGGGATATGATGGATTGATTGTGTCACACATACCAGACTCCTGAGAAGCTTTGTTGGCAGTCTTCGTTTGATGATCGTCAACAGCCTTTTGGAGATGGTCGGGGATCGTGAGGTTGAACTTCTGCATGGTTAGGAGAGCATCGGATGGCCCATGGCGAGGAGCATCAGCGTTATGGGCGATAGGCATGGAGAAGGTTTTGCCAGTCTTCGACTTCTCAACCAGAGGAGAGGATGTGACAGCCGTCAGGAGGCAGAACCACAATGCCACAAGGGCAATGTTGTGAGTGAGAAACGCCATGTTCAGGAGAGACGGGTCTGGACAAGCGGTCAGGGTGGTCAGACTACGCGGAAAAGAACAGTGAGGTGAGGCTGGTTGGTTCGCAGCAGACAGGGCCGAGAAGCAAATGGAGGAGTAGGCAGATATACCCGCCAATACACACTAGCGGAATGTTGAAGAGTAGACGGTCTGAGGAAGATCGGGGAAGTCAAGGAAGCTTGCAGAATCTGAATCATTCCAAAATTTGAGTACTCCTGTTTGTTGCTTAGCAACTCTTGGATTACTTACTGGATGTTCGGGTAGCGGAAGAGAGGAAGAGGACCGACGCGTCGTGTCGTGTCTGTTGCGGGTGAATGCCTTAGAAGGACCTCGGGTAGTGAAGGTGCATAGACGTAAACGAGGGTGTCTTATAGTTACAGACTTTTGCCAGCCCAGATGCAGCAGCGGTAAGACAGCGGGAAGGATCGAGTGGTGCGAGAAACAGGCGAGATGGTCGATGGTGCCAAGGCGGGCCGTGGCATTTATTTTGAATTCTAGGGAGACGGGGAAGATGTGGTTGTGCAGCTTTGAGCGACACTGGGTCAATGAACTGCGGTGAAAGGCAAAATGGTAAGTGGTAAGTGGTAAGTGGTAAGTGGTAAGTAGGGACAGGCATAATATCGTGCAACTAAGGGCAAGAGCAAGGGGCCCGACCCAGGAGCAAACGGGCAGCCTTTCATCACCTGCTCACATCTTGTCCTGTGCGAGCCCGGGCTTGTTCGCAATACTCACAATGACTGTCTGCTGCCAATCGTGGTACATCGTATACCAGTTGAAATACCAGCTCTCGTCGGCCGACTTATCATTCCCCAAAGAAAAAGACGAACTCTCCAAGGGGGCTCTGGTGAGACCTCTGAACATCCCATCTTGTGCTCTCAGTCACCCCGATGGGGACAGACGGGAAGCGTGTACGACGTAGAACGAGATGTATTATCCCGTCGCCTGCAGGTCTCGTCCCTTGCTAAGAGGAGAAAAAAAAAAAAAAAAAAAAAACCAGCCGGAGCAAACTACTTGCATCTCGCACAAGGACTGCGCTATCCAGATCCCTCATCTAGGAGATGGAATGTCATTAACCGAGAACGAGCAAACAGTGCCTCGGTTTGTACCTGCCCACCTCTTGTCTGCCCGATGCCATCAATGACGGATCGTGTACTAACGTGAACGGTGTTATCCGTCTAGCCCCAGGGTTTTGTTACTCGAGGACCATCTCACATACAACGAATAACATCTGCACGAGGTGTGCTCATAAGCATAGAAAGGTATTTGTATCGTATTAATTCACGAGACATTTATGTATCACAGCTCATCATGCTTCTGTTTCGCCTCGTCTTTGTCCCGTTGCTCCCGGGCCAGCTTCTGGATCATCGCTTCAATGTCCTCCGCCGTGAGCTGCTCCCCGTTCTCTCCCATCTTGAATTCTAATGTGGGTTCTGCATCATCGGTGCCCGACTTCGTAGCCTTCTTGGACTTTGTTTTGCTCGTTTTCTTTGAGCTGCTACCGCTCTTCTTCTTGTTCTTGCCATCGAATGTCTTGGCGCTCTTCATAGCAAGATCCATTCCGGCCTTCTCAAGCTTCTTGGTCTTCTCTAGTATATCTTTGACAAGAAGGACAGGATCCGCTGTCGCAGGCAGCTTCTCTTGTTCCGCCACCTTCTCCTCGAGCCAACTCATTATAGACTCAGAAAGGGTTGTCACCTCCTTGAGGTCTTCTAGCGTATACATCGGTAGGGCAGGCTTCCGATCTTCCGCTGCTGTCGTCGTGGTCGCTGTAGTCTCTTCATCCTCAAGGCCATCAAAGTCACCCTGTGAAGGGGCTGCGGTCGTGCTGGAGCTTTCTTCCGTGGTGGATGAGGCCGCGCTGGAGCTGAGGGATGACGAGAAATCTTCTGCCTCCGCAATCTTCTCCTTGATGGTGGAAATGAACGTGCCAGTCTGGCTCAGTGAATCTTGCAGAGACTTGACTAGTTCCGGCCTCTTTGCTGCCTCTTCAATTCTCTTCTCTACAGGCGAGACGAGATCCTTCAACTCCTTGAGTCTGGACTTGAGCTCTTCGCGAGTAGCATCTGCGCCTTCGTCGTACAGCCATTCACTGGCGTCGCCCGCTTTCTTCTCCAGGTTCGACCGCTCTTTGTCAGCAGAATGGGTGACGAAAGAATCCGTATCCAGCAAGTCCCGGACTTTGTAGGTAAAGCCCTCAAGCTGGTTAAGGGTGTCCTCCCTCAAACGACGCGACTTGTCAGAGGTTTCAAATGACTTGAGCCGATCCTTGGCCTTCGTAAATTCCGCCTTGGAAAGTGCGGCTAAGCCCTTCTTCTCCACGCTGTAATCTACGGAGATAGTGACGAGTTGCTTCTTTGCCGGAGGTGGGCTGCTTTCCGCCGCATCGGCCGTGGCAGATGATGACGATGTCCCGGTTGTAGAAGTTGTGGCGGACTCCATCGATGAAGTTGTGGCAGTCTCTGTAAACGCCGTGGTTGACTGGGTTTCGGTGTCGACACTTTCAGCGTCTTCGCCATCTGCCAGTGGCTTTTGGTCCTTCTTCCCAAAGCCGAATAAGTTCTTGACACCATCCATCAAGCCCTCTTTCTCTTGTTCGTCAGCTTCACACTCAACGAAAGCCTTGGAAACCTCGACTTCGCCATCAACTGTGCTCAGACCAAGTTGAATCTTGAACTGTATGTCAGAGTCTAGACAGCCGTTCTTCTCTACGAGAGACGCGACAGAAGCAGTCAGGTTCTTGGGGTTAATGACTTTGGTAACCCGGTCTTCCGGCTTTCCAGGAGCACCAGGAACGATTTGGAAGACCTCTAGCTCGAAATCCTCGTGGTTTTCAAATGTAACTTCCTTAGGTGCGGCACTGAGGAGTGATCGCTCCGTCCATAGTCGCTGGTTCCGGAGCTTACCCTGAGGGCTGGCATACTTGATACCTGCGGTGTAAGAGGCTCCGTCAGAGACCCTAATCTCCTTGACACGGAAGCTGGGGCTGAGCTCGGCGGCTCGGAAACCAGCACCAAACACTGCTGCTTCGTCCGAGTTCACGTTACCGCGCAGCCTGTCGCTGCCCGCAATCTTCTCAAGCTGCTTTTGTACAAAGGGCGTTCGGGAGGCACCGCCGAACAGAATTATGGAGTCCAACTGCTTGATATCGAGCTCCGCAACATCCAGCGCTTTCTGGACAGCAACGCCGACCTTCTCGACATAAGACTCAGCCATCTCTTCAAAGTATGATCTAGTGATCTTGTACCTGAAG
This sequence comes from Xylariaceae sp. FL0016, assembly GCA_022578815.1. Taxonomy (NCBI): domain Eukaryota; kingdom Fungi; phylum Ascomycota; class Sordariomycetes; order Xylariales; family Xylariaceae; species Xylariaceae sp. FL0016. Next base: position 1,079,436 of record MU388727.1, on the reverse strand, counting down.
TCGACGTCATCGTACAGGCCTTCAAAGCTAGTAGCAGTCTCGATATTGGCACTTAGAATGTGTCGTAACCGTTCGGCCTCCTTCAAGAGCTTGGCCATAGCACGTCCATGTCCCCGTACGCCCTCTGCAGTGACGGATGCTTTCTGAGCGGCCTTGGACTCGACGAACTTCGAGATCATATCATCCACGATCAGGTAATTGAAAGCATCGCCGCCAACAGTTCGGTCCCAGCCGCTGCCCATGACCTGGACCTCCTGAACGGGTTTGGTAAACTTGCCAACATCCTTCACGTTTCGTCCTTGGAACTTCATGACCGTAGCCTTGGTGGAACCAGCACCCATGTCAAATACCATATGATATTCCGGCTTGCCTCCGTCGTTGACGACTGGGAAGGTTCGGCTCGTGGCGTAATTTAGACCTACAGCGAGACCGTCGCTGATAAGAGACAGGACTTTCAGACCGACCAATTCGCAAGCTAATTCGACGGCGCGCTTTTCTTCAGCACTGTAGAATGGCGGTACGGTGATGACAACAGATCGCACGGTTGAGTCAGGGCCAGCCATAGCTTCCGCATTGCGTTGTATGCTCTGGATCTCCATAGCCAACAGCTCCTCGACCATCCATGCCTCCTCTTCAGCGGTGGCAGCGCTCTTGAAAGCAGCGGTGCCGCGCGTCTTGTGAGCCTCCAATTGCAAAGCCGGATGCCTGGCGGCATATTCTTTGGCTATCGGGTCGTCGAGTGGGAGGCCGAGGAGAGTCTTAAGGTTTGGGTAGACATCGTTGGGAAAACGGGCGGCAAGAGCCATGGCATCGGAGCCATAGAATCTCTCGGGGTACGAGCCGCTCTTGAGGGCATTTTGCGATGGCTTGAAGGTGACGGCGGAGGTTTCTTTTCTTCGCGAGTCCTTGGTTAGGACAATCTCGAGCGGTATGCCAGGCTTGACCAAGGCGGCTTTGATGTATTCGGTGCCTAGATCTACACCTAGTACAGCCGATATTGCAAAGACATTTGTAGAAAAGAAAAAGAGTGCACAAAGCAATATAGATCGGGGAGAGAAAGATGTTTGCACCATGATGGGTAGCAATGCGAGGAGGTAGTTCGGCGCGAAGCTCGCCGCTGCTGTATTAGGGTTTATATTCTCGATGCCGCTGCAGCTTGAATGAGTGACAGCAAATACATCTAGTGCGTGTATGTGTATGTGTATGTGTATGGGTGGATGGACAAGTTGGTAAAGAGAGCTCGAGGGTATGGAAAGCTACTACTGCAACAACAGCTCCCAGGGACGGAATGATTCTTGTTTGCAGGGCAATGCAAATACTCTCAGGTATTACTCGCTCGAGTAGAATCTGGCCTCAACTACAAAATAACCAGCAAGAACAAGCACTGTCCCAGCAGCCTGGAGCTTTCTTGGGACTTGAGTTCGCATTGACACAACGTGTTACCAAAAATCCGCCGTAAAAGGACAGCTTGTAGTGAATAGCCCCTGTTGTGGCGGTGGCTCTCAGCTGAGGCCACCGATAAGAATCTGATTGGATCGATAAGCCTCAATAGACCCAGAACGGGCACAATGATGCGGTTCTTGGCAACTCGACAATGGACATCCAATTCCTTGCAAGTGAGCTTCTGATTGTGGCTGGTGAGGTACCCCTCAGCCCCTCCACAGTCGGGTACACCCCTCTGAGATACACCCCAGCTGGTAACTTTCAACATTGTGGTTCTGTTCGAGCTTCATTTCAATATGTCACAAGCCGATAACGAAATTTCTGGCAGGTTGGCCCTGGTTACAGGTGCTTCTGGAGGGTACGATTGTCCTTGAAATTATGAAGCTTTGCCGGGCTGACATTAGGTACTTCAGGATCGGCGCCGCTATCGCTCGGGATCTCTGGGCCCAGGGCTGTTCTCTTGCATTGACAAGTTATTCAAACCCGCAGGCGGTCGAAGACCTAGTCAGAGACCTCACAAAAAACACGCGTGATGGCCAAAGTATTTCTACCCACTCTGTGGATACAGAATCAGAGGAAGCCATTCAAAAGCTTTTTGAGGGCATCGAGAAGCAGCATGGGCAAAGTGGCCCTGATATCTTAGTATCTAATGCTGGCTACGGCAAACGATTTCCCGGCATAACAGCTGTGAGCCTAGAGGAATTCGACAGAACCATCAGTATCAACTTGAGAGCGTCGTTTATTCTCTCGAAATTCGCTATGCCACATATGCTAGCACAGGGCTGGGGAAGGATTATCTTCGTTTCCTCGATCGCTGCTCAGGGGGGAGGTATCAACGCTTGTCACTACGCAGCTTCCAAGGCTGGTCTCTCGGGTATGATGAGGAACCTGGCTATGAAGCATGCGAAAGACGGCATCACTGTGAACGACGTCGCTCCAGCCATGATAGGCGAGACGGGAATGATCCCGGACGCCAAGGCTGTCGAAGGCTCCCCCGGCGATGTGAAGAATATCCCCGTCGGCCGACTGGGCACACCACAAGAATGTGCAAATGTCGTTACCATGATGTGTCGAACGGGATATATGACCGGCCAGAGCATCCTTCTGAGTGGAGGGCTTAAGTAGGAGCACAGATGAGGTGATAGATATAAGACATACAAGCAAGCCATATTCAGTACCTACCTACGAGAAACTTATCGTACATGAGACAGCCTCTACAGTTTCTACAGACCTTTACTGCTATGAATAAAAAAAGATCTCATCAGCGATCGTAAGAAGACGTCTTGAAGCATCCAGAACTACTGCGTATGTAGATAGCCAGCTGTACAACTTGGCCGGGTGGGCCTGCACTGGCAACGGCGCCGCCGCTGGAAGTGGCAAGGTGACCCGGTTTCCGGATCCGTAAGACTAGTGGCGACTAACACGGTCTCACAGTCAACCGCCACTGCCATCGACTTCACTCTCAAATTTCAGTCACGACTCAGCGACGATTCCGCAGAACACCTCACTGTGTATCGCTCCTGTCGTACATCTGCAGATCAACTTCTGTCCCCACAAGTGTCATCCTTATGCCGCACACGGCACATGAGTCACAGATCGTCGCTTCTGCCAGGATCCATGTCTTGATCAGCTGCCGTCCCGTGACGTTTGAAATTTGATCTCATCACACCAGCACGATATTTCATCCCAACTTTTCCTTCACATAGCAAAATACGCAACTCTCGAGATTACTTTATCGTATGCCAACTTAACTCCATTCTACTCTCATAAACTTTATCAGACATACTCGTCCTGACCCCACCACCCTCACCCCGCAACATTGTAATAAAAACCCAAGATGGGCACCCCTTTCATATCCCTCCTCGAGCCCAGCCCCGGCGCCCTCGACGCCTACGACCGCCGCGCCCCCGTCTCCGCCCAGCCCCCCGCGCCCCAGGTCCCCCGCGTCTTCCTCGACGCCATGGCCGTCCGCGACGCCGTCTTCGTCCGCGAGCAGGGCTGCTCCGCCGAGCACGAGTGCGACGCCGACGACCCCCGCAGCTGCCACTGGGTCATGTACGCCTCCGTGAACCGCACCACCGCCCCCGAGGAGCGCGACCCGTCCACCGGCCAGATCCTGCAGCCCCGCCGCTCCGAGACCGCCACCATGCCCATCGGCACCCTGCGCGTCGTGCCCTTCCCGCACCCGCCGCACCCCCAGCCCGGGGGCCGCTACTACGACAACATCCTGCAGACCTCTCCCACGGCGGAGATCGCCGACGGTGCAGGCGAAGCGCCTGTGGCGCCGCCCCAGACTGAGTCCGACGTACGACGACAGTCGGAGGCGCTGCCCTATGGTCACGACCGGCCAACCAGCTTGCACGACGGCCGGGAACCATACGTCAAAATTGGACGACTGGCCGTGATTCCCGAGTTCCGTGGCCACCGGATTAGTATCCAGATGTGGAGTGCCGCGCGAAAGTGGTTAGAGGACCATCCGGCGTATTTCAACCCCAGTGTCGCAGAGCTAGGTTTGGATCAGCTCAAGGTTGACACCGCAAACGACATTCCCAAATGGAATGGTTTGGTATGCGCTCATGCGCAGAAGGACGTGATCAAGATCTACGAACGTTGGGGTTTCCAGGTCGATGAAGGTATGGGAACGTGGTATGAGGAGGATATTGAGCATGTAGGGATGTGGATACGGCTACCAATTAAGTCGACAAATCCAACTGTTTAGTCAAGAGATTGGAACAAGAAAATGGAACGGGAACTGTATGCAAATTAAGGTCATGGCACTCCTTACGGTTCATGCCGCGTCATTGCTCCTGCTACGCAAGTTGCCCTCTGGAATGTCCAGCACCATACCTGAGATACTATCAAAAGAATAAACTCATCACACGCAGCAGATGTTCATAATTCTTTCGAAGGTGATTTGCATAAACTCTCAGACGTCCATGTGTGCCGATGATGCGGCCAGTCCCGGGAAAAGCTTTTGTTCATTGCTCGTCCAAATCGTAGCCAGTCACACCCTGCGAATGACATTGCCTAATGTCCATGAATTCAGTTCATTTTTGCCCTACCGGGCAGAGCTTTATTCAGAGCTCTATATGACTAGTTTGCCATGGAACCACATCCCTCCTGAGCCAGAACGCACAAATGCAGAGAGTAGTAAAATGCCCAGATCGTCCACGCCGAAGAAAAACCCAGAAAGAGACAGACCGTTTATCGGTTGCTCTTGGCGACACGCTCCAACTCGTCCTTCTTCTTGATGGCGTATGAGTTGCTGCTACCCTTGGCGGCGTTGATCAGCTCCTCAGCCAAGCACTCGGCAATCGACTTGACGTTGCGGAAAGAGGCTTCGCGGGCACCGGTGGTGAGCAGAGCAATAGCCTGGTTGACTCTTCGGAGGGGAGAGACATCGACGGCTTGACGACGGACGGTACCAGCGGAACCAATTCGCGTGCTGTCTTCGCGGGGACCGCAGTTGACGATGGCGTCGACGGCGATCTGGATGGGGTTCTGGTCGGTCATGAGGTGGATCTGCTAAATGTCAGAGTGTGTCCAAATTTCACATATCTTCTTGCGTGATCGGGTGGCGCTTACGATCTCGAAGGCGTGGGCGACAATGCGAACCGCCATCAGCTTCTTGCCGTTGTTGCGGCCGTGCATCATCAGGGAGTTGGTCAGACGCTCAATGATGGGGCAGTTGGCCTTGCGGAAGCGCTTGACGGCATATCGGCCAGCGGAGTGAGGAATGTAGACAGGGGAGCGGATTTGGATGTAGTCGCTGTAGAGGTTCGCCTATTAGCTTCCTATTCCATCACAAGAATTCCCTTCAAACATCACGGCGTTTCTGGGCGTTCGAATCGTTTGGATAGACGGAGCTTCGAAGTGGGAATCCAGGGTCCGACTTACGTCAACGAGATATCACGGATTTCGACGTCCTCGTAGCTCCCTATTCCGCAGTTAGTCGCTGGTTACTGGGATAATGCGCGCTGGTCGGTGCTTGGTGAACGTACATCGGTTGAAGAGCTTGACGGTGCCAATTTCGGACTGGACGTCCTTGGGCAGAACGGCCCAGGTGTTGGACTCAACCTCGATCTCGCCGTTGTCAGACATATTGGCAGGGGCGGCAGCTGCTGTTGGTGTTCTGGTCGGAGAGGTTGTGATGAGATGGTGGGGAGTATCGCGAATTTCCACTGCTGAAAGTGTAGAATAGAAATTTTGGCCGGCTGCTCCTCGGTAGCAAAAATTCGTGGGTGGAATTGGGATTGTGGAGTCTGTGCACAAGCGAGTTGAGCCCAATCCCAATGAGGTGGGGTAGGGTTCTTACTGACAGCCGCCATCTGCTCTTCTCAGCTGCGCAGCTGCCACCATCTGAGAGTCGCTGATAAGAACACGCTCAGGATGCGCTCACCACCACCCTTCCATCTCAGATGATGAGGGATGGACCTCAAGGTATCATTTGCATGTCTTGAGGACGATCGCGGGCAGTTTCGCCGCATACCAGATATCTCTTTACACATCAAGCCATTGGTGCATCTCTTTCGGTTCTTGACTCTAACATTGCCATCCAAAGTTAGACCACAAAAGACGGATCAGCCGAGCTGGGTTTGCTGGCATATCTGAGGCTAGTTCCCATGTGAAATACAAGCATCATCATCGTTGCCTTATAACCTTCGCAGCTATCTCAGTGTGCCTGGGAGACCAGTTATGATAAGCGTACACGGTCAAAGCATTCTACCTATACTTTCTCCCCCGTTATAGACCTATCCTCGTGTCTAACTAGCGATGAATACAGGCCTCTAATCGCATGTCTAGTTGGTCTAGCACGTACGAGCATACGTATTGGTATAGTTAAGATACGAAGACCTCGCCTTATACCTAAACTTCTAGTACCTTTCGTTTTCTCGGGAGAGTTCATATTCGTTGACGATATCGGAAGCCTTTCCACGGGTCCCGATAGGCCAGTATGGCAGGCAGCAGCACAAGTATCGCACCTTGCGCTCTTTAGTCGGCAGTGCTATGCCTTTCATGACAACTGATTACCTCCACCACTAGGATATACCAGGTCTCCTCGGCGGCGTCTTACTGACTCCTGGTGGCCGATAGACGACGGCAAATAATAAGTTTTGCCTCTATCCAATCAATTCGCAGCGGCGAGTTCGAGTGAAGCCTAGTTATGGAAGTCGGATCAAAATGGTTGCGTAGCTTGATCGTTCAAAAGTAGCATCCTCAGCGCGAGCCTGGGATACAACACAGTGGCATACGAGAGTCTCGATGCGTTGTTCAATACAAACTCTGAGAGTTTTGAGTTCCGGACCACCCTTAGGCTTTCTGCTTGGTGCAAACCCTTGACCACGCCTTCAAAATGCCGCAAGCGGTTATATAGCAGCTCTAGACCATAATGCGTGCTAGGAAACTTGATGAAACAATCAGGTAGGTACAGAGGTAATGTAGATACACGCTGTGAGCCTTGCCTCCCGTCCCCATTCAATTGCTGGCTGGGTAGTTGATTTATTTGACACTCTGATGGCAGAGCTAAGGGAATCTGTTAGTAGAAACTGGATGTCCCAAGGGCATAGGTTCACGAAGCAGTAGTAGGGCCCCTGCTCAACGGACGGTCACGTCTACCTCTAACACAAGAACCAGAGACTTTCCTGATGATCCTTTAATCTTAGGGTTCCGAAACATTCTATATATTCGTTCCCATGCTTGTCGCAACAACGTTTGCAGGAGGGTCTCCAATGAGATGGTCAAGCTTTGATTGGTGCCATCGCTTCTTTCTCGCCAGCGAACTGCTATTGATGGACAGTGTAGACATCGGGCACTATGGAAAGTTTGTGAGAGTATTCGCCGCCGAGACAGATGCAGCTTCCCTGCGCAGCATCATGATTCCTATTCTACCTAATGCTTGGGTACTGCCCAGCCAGGTCAGTTGAATGGGTACCGGAGAGCTTTCAGGAGCAACACTTCAGGTACTGTGAAGGTTCTTCTTTGACAGCAGGCAATCGACAGCGAGACGGGAAAAACTAAACTTCAATGAGACACGCTGTAAGCATAAGTTTGGCGATCAAAATGGCAAATGGTCTGTCTGATTGTATTAAGATGAATGCCATATAGCAATGTAGTCAAGACGGCACGTAACATTTCTTTGAGGGTGAAGGGTTCCCACACACAATATTCTAATATTTATCGTAATGTTTGATGCACCTGTTGCAGGTCAATTCAAATGACTTAAAAGTGACTATCCTGTAAAAAGCTTGGGCTTCTTGCTCTAAAAGGACCACCAGCCATGTCTTATTGATGTAGGCCTGTTGCACCGATCTTTGGCTTATCAGGTACCATGCGCGAGGTTCACCACCGGGCCGAATCATCATGGCCTTTCTTCCTATGATCTCGGAGCATACAGTCTCGTACTCATAGCTTGCAAAGCCACTTCTCCGGTAGCTCATGTATCCTTGCACTGACTGAGATACTGTCATGCGCAAGCATAAGGCTGCGCCAGTTTTCTGCGGCGACATATAGCAAGTATTGCGCTGTAATTTGCGCCGAAATTTTGCCTCGTTATTTTAGACCTCTGCCAGACGCAGTTCGATGTTCTTGCCGGGGCTGACCTACTCTAACTAGGCGCTCTGACATTGACTTGATTTGGAACCCATCGTTGCAAGTACGTATCGCGTCCACCGTACGCTAGTCGCCGTGTGACCAAACTATGCTTAGGTTCGCGTCGAGGGAATCCTGGCGTAGTTGCAAGTCGAAAACCTCTCGGGCCAGTCTCGAGTTGAGAAAACTGTCTCCCATCACGAACTTAAGTGTCGGGGAGATAGCTGGACTGATTGCGCAATTGTTTGTTTCAACCATGCATTCTCGCTGTTGGCCGAGGATTGATAGTCGACAACGTTGGTGACTCCGACCGTGAAGTCGAGCGCGGAGGACATAATGTCTTTGATTGCCTTGGTATAAGAGAGGCAATCTTTTGACTCAAAGTCGCGCTGGATTCTCTCGCAAATGATCGCTTAGCCGGCGGGGCAAATTCGAGTCGTTGCCACTGTCATGACTGTTAGAAAAGGGCCCGTTCATACTCGGGGAGCCTGCCATGACTCTTCCACGCTCTTGAAGCCGGAAGTTCATCAACCATCTGACATGCATCCCTAGCACACCCATTGTATTTCGGATTTCCGTGAGCTGATCTTTGATGGGAAGCGTCTCATTGAAGAGCATCATGGAATGCCGACCCTCCACCTCGTTGAGAGCGGATGATAGACGCTCTACCTTGGACTCCATGGTCTCGAATAGTGATAGGAAGTACTGATCACGAGAGTCATAAGGCGCATTTTCCGCACTAGAAGACGTCTCGGGAAGACTGATGTCTGCTATGCCATTAGACGAAGTGGTCGAGGGTAGCGAGAACCCCTTATTCTCGAGGAACTTGATTCGCCGCTCCTTAAGCCGGTCTCTCTCTTGAAGAGCATGGAGCTCGGCTCGAACCTCGGCCAGCTGGTCTCCCACGGGGCCTACGACCCGGTAATCGCAGGAGTGCGCGTGGGATCGCACGCTTTTGCGAGGCATCTGCTGTGGACAGCCAAACGGCGCAAACGTGCATGTTGTCTCGGCCTCGGGACACTCTTTGTTGTGCTCATCCTGTTTGTGGCGGACGAATTCCGTACTACATAATTTGCAATTTGTCTTCCTATTTGGGCACTCGCTGTTTTGATGGTGTTCAAGGTCGGCCTTCTGCTGTACTTGGTTGCAATATTCGCACTCAACGTCATAATGAAGACAGCCCTTTCCGGCATCCTTCCGCACTACAGTCTTGTTACAGGAGGGGTGAGGACAAGGCACAAGAGTCTTGTCGCAGTAACGGGAAACGTGATTTTCGATTAATGACCTCGCGACAGTCAAATTGCATCCTCGAATGCTGTTAGGACATTTGGCCATCAAGCTGTCGAGTTGGTTGTGAATGATCTTGGGGGCGGAGTAGGTGTCGGAAGCGAGCTCTAGCGGCAGACGGTCGACCGGGCAGACGGGATTCAAGACGTGGGCTTGGAAGATGCATTTCTGGCAGAAGACATGGTCGCAGCTGGTGATGACGGGGGAGACAAAAGGCATGCGGCAAATGGGACATATGAGGTTCTCGTCGGGAGAGTCTTGGTACTCGAGAGCGCGGAGGTCTAAGGGAGACGAGGAGGCATCGGTTCGGACAAAGGGTCGGAGAGCGAGGGTGGTGGTGCCAGTATTGGCGGGAACCTCACCTTCCTCTGGGGTGTTCGGAGGAGGCATGCTAGAGGTTCGTGCTATTCATAGGTGCTACCGCGACAGGGGTTGGGGATGCATTCCAGTCGACGGGTTGGGACAGCGACAATCAGATTGTTTGAACGGCTATCGTAAGGCTCTTGTCGGCGCAGTCTGGAATGCTGTGGTGGTGTTGGCTTGCGGGTGCAAGGATGATGAAGGAAGGAGCCGAGTAGCGGAGGGAGGGACGGGAGCCAAGGTATCCATGTGGCCGCCCCACTGGGACTTTTGTAGTAGGGCTCTGTAAGGAAAGTAGATATCTCGATTACTGACTATAGCTCTTACCAGCATAGAAAACTATGTATGTAGCATCTTTCTCTATCTTGCGCTTTTCCATCTGCTTTGCTATTGTTACAGCTAATAAGTATGCAGATAAAAGGCCTCATTCTTACCCGGTAGCGATAGGTACCTAAGTAGATTATCCATTATGGCTGTCATCCAGTCATATGTAATGCTCATACCGCGGAGCACACTCCGGCATACAAAGGGCCTCGTCAAATTCATTCCAAAGCTCCGAAAGCCCGCGAATAGCTCTGTCTAGCACAAGGCCATCGGAATTGAAAACCACCCGTAGTAAGCAATGTCGACTTCGGACTGTGGGCGAACCCGCCTAAGTCGATATCGTGGTGGGTGCTGCTGAGATCTATTTGTGCATTATCTGAACCAGGGGAGCTTCAGAGCCAATGATGACATGTGATTTGCATCTCGGTCCCTGCATGGTTCCTCTCAGCGCAGCACCGTCGGCGGGGAGCCCTGCAGCTCTTCTGCTAGCAGCAAGCTTAATCGCCCGAATTGGATTTGCTCAACAAATTTCCCAACCAGCCAGACCTGGCGACCTTTTCTTTTTTAAAGCCACATCAAGACTGTGCGGCGTCTCTGCTGTTTATCAAAGGCGTCTTGCTTCAGTTCAGTCGACTTCTCCTCTGCCCATTCATTCAGTTGAACCTCGAGGAGCAAAAAGCACTCGCTCTTCAAAATGTCGACGCTGAATCTGAAAGTTACCAACAGGTCCCGCAAGGGCCTCAAGGGTCTACCCTCTACTGTAGAGCTGCCCAACGATGCCACCATTGAGCAAACCAAGAAGGTTATCGCAAAGGCAACCAGAACATCCGACTTCAATCGCGTTGGCATTTTCGATCCGGTCTCTAGGAAGACCGTCAAGGACAAGAATGCCTTGCTCCGGGACCAGGAACCTATCATGAAGAATGGCGAGTTTTTGGTCAAAGATCTGGGTATGTCAGGCTTCGAGCGCACTCAACTTCTGATCAAGATACTGACCGACACAATTGCAGGCCCGCAGATCTCCTGGCGACTCGTCTACCTTTGCGAGTATTTCGGGCCTCTCCTCTTCCACCCGCTGTTCCTCGGCCTGCGGAACCACATCTATCCCGCCCTATACCCCTACCTAAAGGCCTACGTGCCCACGCCCAACCCGGGCGGCGAGCTCTCCGTCACCCAGAAGACGGCCTTTGTTATGATCATGGCCCACTTCCTCAAGCGGGAGCTCGAGGTCATGTTCGTCCACAAGTTCAGCGCCAACACCATGCCCGCCCAGTACATCATCCGCAACTCCTTCTTCTACTGGGTCGCTGCGGGCTTTTTCGGCGCGCTCGAGGTCTACGCCCCATTCTCGCCTGCTGCCAAGGCGGAGAACATGACTATCAACTACGTGGGACTGGCGCTGTACCTCTTTGGCGAGATCGCCAACGCGAACGTCCACTGGTACCTGTCGACCCTGCGCAAGCCCGGCGAGACGGCCCGCAAGATTCCCAATGGCCTCGGCTTTAGCCTGGTCACCTGCCCGAACTACATGTTTGAGGTCATCGCGTGGATTGGTATCATCTTGCTTACCCGCAGTCCCTCACTTGTTGTGTTCATTGTCATCGGTAGCTACTATATGTTTATCTGGGGCTGGGGCAAGGAGAAAGCCTACCGCAAGCAATTCGGCGACAAGTACAAGAAGAAGCGATACGTTATGCTGCCTGGTCTTCTCTAGACAGCTTGATGATACGATCGATGATGTCAAGACGAAAGAGAACTCGATTGGACGCGGACATGGAATACCATGAAACAGAGGATGTAAAAGCGAACTGGCACGTTGGGTGTATATTTATACCGCATATAAAATATATAGACTAGAAGCATAAATGAATGAGCCTTGATCAAGGGCTGGGCCATGATGTCCCATTGACTGATCCAGTCATGAATACCGTGGTATCGTAACATCGTAAACCTTGTAGTCACTTCCAAGCGGTGGCCGCAGGACCTATCCCATTCCATCAGCCTACGGCAGTAGCCGGGTCCTGCGACTTATTCGCAACCGCCGTTTCCGATGTCGTGTCTGACGAAGTCGAAGGCACCGCCGTCTGCGAGGGATCGCTGCCACCAGACTCAGGTATATCGATATCCATCCTGACATCGACTTCTGGAGTCTTCCCCTTATCTACGCCTGTCGCCCCTGGCACCGGCGCCTTCGCAGCAGAGAATAGCCCCGTATCCATATCCGTCGCCATGGCCTCACTGAGACTCTGCAACACAGCTTCGTCGAGCAACACTTTCGTGGTCGCTGCGTCGGGCCCCATCCCCTCCATGTCCACATCACCATCTCCGTCCCCATCCCGGTCCCCCGCACCCACGCTCACGCTCCCACTCCAGCTCCTACACCCACTGCACTGCGAGTCACTACAGCTCCCGCTCCCGCCCTCACTCCCACTGCTCCCCTCCCTCACCAGCCGCACCGTCTCCTCCAGCACCAGGAAGTCCCGCTCCAGCACCTCGGCCCAGTTCTGCACGTTGCCCAGCTCCTTGATCTTGCGCCCGGCGTCCTTGGCCACCTTGGCTAGCTTCTCGTTCTCCTTGCGCAGGCCCTCGGTCGCCCGGGCCACGTCCCGCTCCTGCTTGCCGAGCGCCGCGGCGTTGGCGTGCAGCAGCGAGGCACGGCCCTGCAGGGAGTTGTCCAGGAGGTTCGACATGCTGGCGACGAGGGCGGCGCGCGCCTCGGCGATGTGGAGCTGGGTCTCCTGCGAGGGGAGGTGCGGAGAGAGGTGGCTCCCGGGCTGGTTGACGTGGCTGGGCACGGCGTGGGGACCGGGACCGGGACCACCTGGATGCGACGTGTGCGAGGTACGGGTTGCGTCTGAGTTCGTCGTTGCCGTCGTTGTCGTGATGGTGTTCGTCTGTGAGGCGGACGGCGACATCGGCGCAGATGCGGAACTGGCTTGCGCCGCCTGAGGAGGCAGCGCAGCGGCCGCCAGACGCGACGATGAGGCCGGGGCTTGAGGGGCGTGGGCGAGGGCCAGCGAAGCCAGGGGTGGACTGCCCAGCCCGATGGGCAACTTGCCCGCGCCCGTGCTGGGCGTTGGAGGCGACGCCATCATGCTGCTACTACTGGTGCCGGGGAAAGCAGGCGACGGCTGGGCACTTGACGTTGGAGACGACGATAATGGCTCGCCGGCCATCACTTGCAAGTCTAAAGTTGGGCCCGGAACCGACGCCGGCGCGGCCGCGCCTGAGGATTCCGCGGGTGCGAACATGGGATCATGCACCATGTAGGAGGTTGTGAAGCGCTGCACGTCCTCGCGCAAGCCGCATGTATATCTATATAAGTGACCGAAGCGGGCGCGAGGAGAGACCAAGTCAACAGATAGAGTAAAAGACGAAGAACTCGCGGTGGTCGTAAAGGGAGGTAAGCGAGGTAGTTGGCTGCATGATGGCGCGCACGCAGGTCTTCTGATAGGTAATATGCGGGGTCCGGTGCTTGAGCATCATTGGAGGGTTCTCAGTACCGCTTGCATGCTCAATGAAAATAGGTCACAACCACAGGCTCAAACAGAGAATAAATGAGATGGCCCTGATACTTATGCCACAATAATATTAAAAATTGTTAGCATCATCAGCGTTGCCTGAGAGAGGGAAGAAACCGCTGACGGCAGGGTGAGACTATAGTATCTCAGTCCCTCTGTTCTATCAAGTGGCAAAGATAATGAAAACCTCAGAGAGGTCTTTCGTAGGGTCCGGGCTCGAGTTCGGAGCCGAGCTTCTTGCAATTCAATCCGGCTTTTGTATTTCGTTATCTCCCCTCGCTTTACCCGGTAAGGTATTCGTAATTCTACAATGGTCCTTGGATCCAGAGACCTGCAAAGAGAGCAGACAATGGACGAAGAAAAGTCTGGGCTGGTCATCAGCTCCAACGGGCTGCAAGGTACAATCAGGGTGTACATCGTATATGGGAGGCGAGCATGCCTCAATTCAAAGCACAGGACGCTGCCGTGTCCCACGCCCCTTAGGAATATAGAGTGACATGGATTGTAGATCTGCAACGCAGAGGCCGTTGGACGTCGTTCTAGAGCCACCATGTTGCGCACGAAAGATCGATGTTGCGTTCCTCAGCATCACCCCCATATGTTATACCTCGGAGAACTGTCTCGGCTTTGGAGCAACACGGGCGTCCAGGGCTGTATTGGCGGGTCTTCCAACATCACTTGCATGTAACAACCAACAAGCTTCCCTACTGAGTGCTTCCGTGCCACAACATTAGCAGAAGCCTTCACAGCTCAGTTATGTTTCCATCACCAGTCCAAGACAGCGATGATTCATCCCAATCTACCTCTAACAGTCCTTCTTCACGCTGCGTGCTCACCCACTCCTCTGTTGCCAGTCCTCGGAGAAATCTCCGTTGGAGGTCAGAGGCATCTTTATGCCAATCACATGCATAGTCGCACGCTGGGGTATTAGTTTCGCCGAAATATTGACAGATCAGCTTGTGGCGGCAAGCGTTGACGTTCTCGCAATATTCGGTGAGGGCTTTCAAGCTCTCAGCTCTGGCACCCCAATTAGACTTTGATGCCGGATCGCGGTCGCGCATCATCATGTTGCAGATACGATCCCTATCCTCACGGCTGTAGTATAGGAAGCAATATGATGCATTTCCATCTCGTCCGGCTCGGCCAGCCTCTTGATAGTATCCTTCGAAGGACTTGGGGATACGCCAATGGACCACAAACCGTACATTATTTTTATCGATGCCCATCCCAAAAGCAGTCGTGGCCACAATGATATCATACCCAGGCTCGTTGGCTACCCATTTTGCCAGTGTCTGCTCTTTGGTCTCTTTGGTAAGCTTCGCATGGAATGGCTGAGCGCCAATACCTTCCTGGCGGAGCTGTGCGGCCAGGTTCTGACATTCATCGCGGGACATAGTGTATATGATACCGGAGACATTATCAACCCGTTCACCAAGAGCAGCGAGCTCACTTCTTCGAGGCTCCTCGGCCCTCCGTCGATAAACCCCCCGCAGCCACTTAAGAAAATCATCTAGTCGTTGATCATCCTCATCACGTGTGAACCGTATCTCGAAGTGGATATTTGGACGACACGCGGTCATGATAAAGGACTTTAGGCGTTCTGGGTTGGCTGCAAGGCCAAGCGTCTGGAGGACATCCTTGCGTACCTGTTTGTTGGCTGTAGCTGTAAGACACATGATGGGAACATCTGGGAAGGATTCGCGAAACCATGATAAGCGTTTGAAATCTTTGCGAAAATCGTGTCCCCATTCTGAGATGCAATGCGCTTCATCAATGGCGATACGGGCGAGTTCACGCTGTTCATGGACGATTTTCAGACGGTCTCGGAAACGGTCGGTAGCACATAATTCAGGAGTCACGTAGAGCAAGCGAGTACGTGGATGGCCCGTCTTCAAATCGGTCATGATGCGGTCTCTCTCTTGGAGAGGTGTGTTGCTGTTGAGCGAGCTGGCGTCAATATCGGCAGCACGCAAAGCTTCTACCTGATTCATCATCAGACTCAACAAGGGCGACACGACGATGGTGACTAGCGAAAGAGTCAGCCGATACAATCACCAGGATTTGAAACTGTAGTCGGCAACCTACTGCCATGGTCGACGACCGCGGGTAGCTGAAAGCACAGGCTTTTGCCAAAAGACGTGGCAGCTTGTACAAAGACATCTTTGCCATCCAAAGCAGCCTGTATGATGTCGCGTTGTAGCGGCCGGAAGGTAGGCTTATTGAATTGACGTCGTAGTGTGAAGTCAAGGTCCGGGATGAGAATGCTGGAGCTTGACCGTACGAGGGCGGGCATGTTGGGGCGCAGAGTTTCGGCTTGTTCACGTCGTCGCAGAGCAGCCGTTGTCTCCACACGGAGTTTGCATGGCTGAGAGGGTTGCCTTGCGCTGCCTTGGGTACGTTACGTCCAATCTCGAGATCGGAGTGTCGGCGCGTTATGAGGCTGACAAGGCGGCTGTATCGATTGGTGTCATGAAGTACATAGGAGCAGACGCCAAACACGGTATTCCCCTGTTTACTACCTAACTTTAGGACACGGACGTAATGAAATCCACCGAATCTCATACATCTAGTGCGAAAGTTCAACAACTCAAGCCGGAGGACAAAGCTTAAAGAAGTCGTGGCTGCGCGCAGTACAGGCCTTCGAATCCTTGAGGGAGGTACCTTCTCTTACCTCTCATTAGCAGCTCCGCTGTCGCGTGGTAAGAACGTGCTTTGCTGCCCTTGCATTCGTCGCCGTTGACTTAATATGAGCATGGACAGCAGGATGGCTCATGCATGCCGCTAATGCTCAAAGCTACTGCCGACGGCCGCGTGAAGGCTATACACACCCCTCCTCCGGCTGTCCTTGGCTGTTCCCCACCCCGTTCGGTTGGAGGCTTCCATTTGTTTCATGTGTTTCAACGCTGCTGAAAAACGCATGTGTCAGGTCAGGAAACCACCGGACAATGGTCATTGTACCTGTACCGATGCCAACGGGAAAAAAGAGCAGTTGGAGTTTAGCTGCCCAGGCTGTTCAAACACAAAACGTTCATGTACGGTTGGGTATGAAATGACAATAAGTTTCCTCATAAGGCAGATGGTCACGTTGTATGGAAACATAGGTGTGATTAAGTAATGTGCCATCCAATGGCCCAAGGCTGGCAGGCTGGGGGCTATCACGGCCACTGCCATGAATTGATAGGTAGCCGCCAAACCATTGTTCGTGCCTCTACACGCGCGACACACGACCCATTGAAGCGTTGCCACAGGGGGCCTGACCTGCTAATGTGCCGCTGAAGGTGCCCTATTCGTTCGGCTCTCAACGTGTCTAGAGGTTCCTGGCCTACCCCCTTTCCAGCTCGTCTTGGCCTGCCAATCCACGTCAACCCCTTCCGCCGTGCCCTTTGGTTTACTGTTCACACTCCCCTATCTTGTCTTGGCGCCACCTAGATTTGCCAGCAACTAGAACTCGCAAGGGAATACCACGACCAACCCAACCCCTTAGAGGACGGAGCAGCGGACGGAGGTACATCCACTTGGACTTTGGCCCCGATCCTAGTTCAACCTTTCGCCCTTCCTACTGACAACAGAGGCAGGCGGAGAAGTGTAAAGAAAAAGAAGGGAGAGAGAGAGACGTGATTCATACCCATCTGCGCCACGTCGCTAGCCCTCCAGCCTGAGAGGGTTTCCCTTCATTGTATCTGTTTTTTGTTTATACCCGTCAAATTGACTTTGAACGCTACTGTTACCGCACCCTCGATCCAAAGTGTTTCAACTTCGAACTTCTCCCACAGCGACGCCAAGAGGCAGTGTTGAAACAAGATCCAGATATCCTGACAGGCCCGTAGGAGACGGGAGTGGTGAGATGCGTTAAGAACCAGGGCTTTTACTTGCGCATACCACCCGATTGCGCATACCACCCGAGTAGCTGTGAGAAGTCCATCTGCTTTCTTTCTTTTTTTCGGCCATGTCGATTATGGCTTCCTTGATCCAGTATTGTAACAATCCTGGGTGCTAATGCATGGTGTGAAGGGTGTCCCGTCTTCACTTGTCCAGCGCTTGCCTGATCCGACCGTTTTGGCCGTCAAACCCCCGAAACTCAATTGACATAGCCCTCTTGTTTGCCCTTTGTAGTATCTATCGACCTCGATTTGATGCCCACGCCGTTCAAACTCGCCGTCGTGCCGCTTCTTTGTCAATTCGACTCCAACACTCCGTGTTTGTCTTGCCACGATGAACTCGATTGCCATGCCCATCCAACGCATCTCCTCCTCGCAATTGGCCTGATTTCTTCGGCATAGACATAAGAGATCCGCCCGCTCCGAGCGTCAACCAAGAACCCTGAAACGATCGACTCGACTCACTGTCTCGTCTCCGACACATCACTTTACATCCTACCATATCCTGAAGATCCAGCCATGAACATCGCCTTGGGTGGAATGGGCGCTGCGGTTATTCCGCCTCAATCGTCCACTTCCAGAGGTCTCCCTACCAATCCAGCACAAGGAGTGCGGCGAATGCCTCCCATCGCTGCAGCAGCTCCTCCTCCTCCTCCTCCTCCGCCGCCCATACCTGAGAAATTTGCCGCGCAATCTACTACTTCTGGCTCGACATTGTCGGCCTCGACTCCTGCAATGACCTCCGCTCAGGTCATCGCCCTGGCCAGGGACATGATGAAAGATGCAGTCCAGGATAATGAGAGTCAGGCTGCCGAAGCCAGTGGTGTCAGCACCGATCTCAAGCCTGGTGTTACCATCGATCTTAGCCGGATGAACATTCAGACATTGCCGGAAGAAGTTGTCGACATAATCAAAGATCAATTAGAACGGTCCGTTTTAACTTTCCCTTCACTCGATATAAGGCAACATTGCTGACAGGCTCTTCTGTGCTAACAGGCTAGCACTATCACATAACAAGCTATCATCCTTCCCCTCCAGCTTCTCCGAGTGCACCTCTTTACGTTACTTGAACGTGCGAAACAACCACATCAGGGAATTCCCTCTCTCGGTAACTATCCCTTCTCGATGTCTGCCAAGCAGCAGGTAAGGAAGTAGCTAGGGCTGACCCGTATTGTAGCTATGCGACCTCAAGTCGTTGGAAATATTAGATCTTGGTAGGAACAAGATCCGTATTCTCCCCCCGGAGATTGCAAGATTGGCCTCCCTTAAAGTGCTCGCGGTTCAAAAGAATCGGATCGAAGAGCTTCCTCTCTGCTTGGCCGATATGGTCTCGTTACAAGTGCTCAAGCTGGACGGCAACAACATTAGCTTTCCACCGAAGGAAGTGCTCCAGGTCCAGGCCAGCAGTCCTCCCAACGAGGGGTTCCTCAAAGAAAATGAGGTCGCCGAGGTCACCGTCACCGCTCATATTAAAAAGTTTTTAAGGCAGCATGCCCAGAGCATAAATGGTCGGGATAGGGACGCAGACAATGGCGGGGATGAGTCTAGTGAAGGAACAGAAACGCCACGTATGCCGATCAAAAGAGTCGTCAGTGGGCGTTTTCCAATTCGTGTCAATGGGAATGATGTTTCGGATCCTCGTTCGCCTGCAGCTCTCCGACCACCGCCCATACCGTCCAGATCCCACGCCCGCGGGCTCTCTCAGCAGAACACAGTGCATCGCAGGCCCACTGTCATGCCCCTGACAATAGGGAATCCCAACGAACGATTGCGATCCAACAGTGAGACATTATTACAAGCAAATAGGGCCAACGGGCCATCGGAACGACACAGAAGGATGGGTATCGTTTCCAAGAAAGCCAATGAGTTAGGAACCCTCGACGAGACACAGGCCAACAATCGCTTCAGTCATTATCGTGCACTCAGCCATGGTCCCTCGATGACGGGAAACCCTACCCCCGCGACTTCTGTTGCGAGTCCCAATAGCCCAGCTGAGCCATTGCTTCAGCGGCCCGATTATGTGCGACGTCTTTCCGTGCTGCCTGAGCAGCGCCGAGAATCAAAGGTTTTCGATCCAATTATGGAATCCGCTAGGGGCATCCTTTACGCAATTTTCCAAATCCATCCTATGATTCAACTCTTCACAAGGTTGACCGGCGATGGGACAGCAAAACGCTCAAGCCTCGAGATCGTCTTTTATAACACAAATGTCCATGTCGAGGAGTTGGAGCAGGAAATCCAGAAACTCGAATTCGCCATCGAGAATGGTGCATCGCGGGAAAACGCGAACGTACAACGAGCTGTCTTAACCCTGATCAATGCATACAGTCATATTTGTTCACTACTCATGACCAATATGGACACCATTGTTGATAATGGAGATCCACGGTACATTCGCACGATGATGATGTTGCTGTACAACAGCATCATGGAGCTGCGAGTGACCGCCCACGAAGCTGCATCAGGAGTGACTGGTTACGTACCGAGCTATGGGTCTCGACGTCCTGGACCCGGGGACACGTTCAAGCCACATTCTCGCGAGAGTTCCATGACTCCCACAGCGGTTCGTCCAAGTCTAGGACCAAGGACTCGGACAGCATTCGTGCACAATCCTAGCAACCTTCGGGTTGCAACAGACGTCGCTGCAGCGCCGTATGTTAACGGAAACGGAAATGGACGCATGGCGCAAGTGAAGGCTTCGACTCCCCGATCCGGTGAATCATTCGCATCGAATAGTACAGACGGGCGGTACGCAGCAGATTACTCGGCAGACGAGCGCCTATTCGAAAAAATATTCCTATCTTTACAGAAGTCCACCGATCTGGTGATGCGGACCCTTCCAGTCTTCAACATCCAATTCAACAATGGCAAACGAAGTGCCGAAATGCAAAGGGCCCCATATGAGATTATTCAGTGCTGGAAGGGTTTGATTGCAACATGCACAACGGCAATTAGAGAGACTGAGACATTGAAGAACCGGCTTTCCTTGATTAAGCTGAAGGAGCCCGGTATCCGGACAGATCCAGTGTTCTGGAGTCTCTGCAAAAGTTTCATGCACTCTTGGACTGACCATGGCGATAAGTTGAAGCGCTCCATGGACCACGTTCAGCTGCCACTCGATATCAGAACGCGCCTTCGACCTATTCAGTCCAGTATCAAGGAGACGACGAGCCTTATCGTATCATCGCCTTGGCAATATCTCCTTACACAAGCTGGCAACTTCTCCGACACTGGAAGCTATTACTCCCCCAGTCATTATTCGTCTAATTCGAGTGTCACACATATACAACTTCCGATGACACCCCAGAGTGCTGCCCTCGGCCCAGCCGTGCAAGCGACTGTTCCGTCCACCCCTCAGAGCGCCTCATTCGCCGGCGCGTTCTCGGGTAACGTATTCGAACGAGCTGACGCTTTGATTAATATGGGCGGTCTTTCCATGTCCCGCACCAGTACAATGAATAGCATCTCTTCTGTGTCTATGTCGAACGGGGAAGACCGTTATGGCTCCAACACAATGCTAAGCCCCAATGGCAATATGGGCACAGGCTCTTACCGAATGAATGGTGCAAGCAAGCCCGCATTCTAGTCGAGTGTAGCCTCTTCCCTCCGACGATGGCGTCGGCGGGTATTGCGCCGTATAGGACGGGAGCCAAGTTGGGCAAGGTACGAGAAACAACCACCTTAGGCGGGGCTTTATCGTCAGCAACCCTTTTTCTTGCCGCTTTCCATTCGAAGCAGGCCTGTAAAAGAAACGAACATCGTGGCAGTGCTTCGGCTAGTGTGTTGGTCAGAATGCCTCAGCCGTGCTGGCCAGCGCTCGTTGAGCTTTCTGCTCGTAACACTCTATACTCCTGGGATCGAGGTAGATGCTGCTCCATCATCGCAATGTTGTAATGCTGGACGGAACCTGGCGGACTGTAGTGAGGGGGCTTCGAAGATTCGGCAAGATGTGCCTCACCACCATAACCCAAACGACATTATCACTTGTCATTTTGCATATATACTCGGAGTTCAACAGCATCTCGAACCGGAAGATACGTAGCCATTAGCATTTGAAAATCCGGCGTCATTGGGCTACTGGGACTCGCGGGTCGAATTGGGTTGGACTGCTCGGGAGTTCCTTTGCACGGAGCTAGGAGTACAATTAGGTCAATGTGTCAAATTATAATGTCTGAATACTACCACTATGAGCTACTGCGCAATTGCTTCTACATCTATCTGGAAGTTCATTTGGCTGTGATGTTGCTCTCTGTTGTGACAGCTGGTGTCATGAAAGCGGCGGATAAGGGTCAAATATCTCACATATCTGCTATTTCCGGTTCCCTGTACAGTGGACCGAGAGGATTAAAAACCAAACATAATTTGCAAATTTTGGGGTTTGCAGTACATTCTTGCCCGGGCGTCATTTCGGAAATCGATACACCCGTAGCCTCGCTTTACTGCTAGACGACTGCGGAGGTTGTGGCCTCCTGAGTCATTTGCATTCTAGGGAGGTCACAGGATCCAAATTGAAGATTCAGGACGAATGGTAACGTTGCTCATGTCGATGTTCGATTAGCTGACCTTCTACAGTAAGTGATTCTAGGATTCTATCCTCCTGGTCCAGATGTCTGCTCCGTCCCCCCTGAAATTGCTCAATTTTTCTACAACATATCCTTGCTGTCGTTCTCCTCCTCTCTTCTCTCTCTCTCCACCATCCTCATTCCCTTTACTTCAGCGTGACCAGCTCCTCGGCGCTCGTCGGGTGGATGGCCACGCAGGAGTCCAGGTCCTTCTTCGTGGCGCCCATCTTGATGGCAACGCCGAAGCCCTGCAGCATCTCGCCCGAGCCGAGGCCCATGATGTGCAGGCCGACGACCTTCTCCTCGGGGCCGGCGCAGATGACCTTGTACTTGGTGGGGCCCTTCTGGTCGGGCTCCATCATGGCGTAGTACATGGCGGGGAAGCTGGTGGTGTAGATCTTGAGGTTGTCGCGGCCGTACTGCTCGACGGCCTGGGGCTCGGTGAGCCCGATGGAGCCGACCTCGGGGTGGGCGAAGACGACGGAGGGGACGTTGGAATAGTCGATCTTGGTGGTGCGGAACTGCTCGGGGCCGTAGAGGCGCTCGGCGAGCCGGCGGCCGGCGGCGATGGCGACGGGGGTCAGCTCGACCTTGCCGCAGGCGTCGCCCAGGGCGAAGATGTTGTCGACCGAGGTGTTTTGGTAGTCGTCGGCGACGATGTGGCCGCTGTCGGAGAGCTTCACGCCGGCCTCCTCGAGGCCGATGTTGCGGGTCATGGGCGTGCGGCCGATGGCCCAGATGAGGTGGTCGACGCCGGAGAGGGCGCCCTCGCCGTTACTGTCCTTGTAGTGGATGGTGAGCTGGCCCGTGGCCGGGTCCTTCTCGACCTTGGTCTGGGTCGAGTCCTTGTGCAGGTGCACGCCCAGGCGCTCGTACTCGGCGGTGACGCCGTCCTGGATCATGGGGTCGAAGTTGCGCAGGAAGGTCTGGTGGCGGATGAAGAGGTGGGTCTCGGTGCCGAGGGCGTTGAACATGCCGGCGAACTCGACGGCGATGTAGCCGGCGCCGACGAGGGCGACCTTTTTGGGCAGGACGTCGATGTCGAAGAAGCCGTCGCTGTTGATGCCGTGCTCGGCGCCCTCGACGTTGGCGGGGGGTTGCGTGGGCTCGCCGCCCACGGCCAGGAGGATCTTGTTGGCGCGGACGGTGGTCTTGGTGCCGTCGTCGAGGGTGATCTCGGCCTCGTTCTTGTTGAGCAGCCGAGCCCAGCCGTGCACGTACTCGACCTTGTCGTTACCCAGATTGCGCTCGTAGATGCCGTTCAGGCGCTTGATGTAGGCGTCCCGCTTGTGCTTGAAGGTGGTGAAGTCGAAGGGTTTTGTCTCCTGCAGGCTGAAGCCGTAGGCTTTGGCATCGTGTATCGACTCGGCGAGGGCGGCTGCATTGAAGGTGATCTTCTTTGGGACGCAACTATGAGAGGCAGTGTTAGTGGAATGGGCGCAACACTGCTACGACAGGGTTTGAAAAAAAGGAGATTGCGAACATACCCAACGTTTACGCAGGTTCCTCCCAGGCGGCTGGACTCGACAATCATGGCCTTGGCCCCGAACTTGCCGGCGGCCATGCGCGCGGAAGCCAGGCCACCGCTGCCGCCGCCGATGACGAGGTAGTCGATCTCCTTGGATATGGGAGCCATGATGCGCGGGGTAGAGGAAAAATGTCGGGAGTAGGAAGCTATTCGCAAGGCCGCCGTTTTAGAAGTTGTCGTCGAAGTCGCAGCAGCAGCAGCAGAAACCCGACCAAGTAATGCAAACGCTTGCATACCCTTTTCCCAAACGAAGAATAATTACTACAACGAGGGGGAGGGGAAGAAAATAGACCGGGGAGGTGGGGGGAGGTGATGACGTCTTTTATAGGGCAGCTCGCGGGATCACGATGCAAAAAAACAGTGGTAATAATAAGAAGTACAGTTACAGCGTGAGGTATGTTCCTGCAGCTATGCGCAATCCGCGTGGCCCAGTGGTGCGGTAGTGCGGCTGCGGCTGCGGAATCTGCTCCAATAACTGTCACAGAGGCCGAGGAGGAGAATATTATAGCAAGCCAATGGGCCTTTTCCTAGGGTCCTCAAGTGGTCCCCGAAAGGATGTGGAATCAGTTGACTGCAGCGAGGATCGGGTAGAGGCACAT
This sequence comes from Xylariaceae sp. FL0016, assembly GCA_022578815.1. Taxonomy (NCBI): domain Eukaryota; kingdom Fungi; phylum Ascomycota; class Sordariomycetes; order Xylariales; family Xylariaceae; species Xylariaceae sp. FL0016. The sequence goes on along the minus strand of MU388727.1, from coordinate 1,055,346 downwards.
GTGCTCCGGAACAAGCTTCGGACGGTTTTCAGCCCAGAAAGTGGCAGCGTTCGAATAGTACAGGCTTCAGAGCGGTTGAGATGAATAAGCAACACCAATGAGACGCGTGGTATGTGATCTGTCAGCAGCGATGCGGTACGATGCGATGCGATGCGATGCGATGCGATGTGATGCGATGCCATGTCATGTCGAAATATTTCCACGTCGACAGGGATCTGATTTGAAATGGAGCGAGACTAGCAAAGCACCTAATGTAAGGCAGCTTGCCGAGGCCGGCCACTGATGAAGCAAGGGTCTTTGTCTGATACTGATGCTGATACTGATACCGATAGGCAACCGCCCCACTAGCTATCGTGACAAAACAAAGAGTTCACCTTGACCAACCAGAGAGCTTCATCCGTCACTCCCTCCACGACTTGATCAGCCGACTCCTCGTGCCTGAGAGAGAGTCGCCCCCCTTCCATCGGGAGCCATGGCGAAAGCCAGAGCCTCGAGCGTCGCCCAATCCCTCCTCCCGCTGCAGGTCAAAAACCTCCGCGCCGACCAGCTCCGCCGTCTCGCTTTCCTATGCGGTGTGTCGACGGCCGGGACCAAGGACATCCTCGCCGCGCGTCTGCACCACATTGTGAGAGACGCGCGACCTGAGGCGAAGAAGGAGGCGAAGAAGAGCCGCGAGACCTGCCTGCTCAGCATCGACCTCGGCATCAAGAACCTCGCCTACGCGCGCCTCACGGCGCCGGCCCCGGACGGGTCCCAGGCCCCATCGTCGTGGACCAGCCCGCTGCCCGTCCACGTGCATGCGTGGGAGCGCAGGGATCTCACGACGGCGCAGACCTCGCCCACGATGCCGGTCGGGGTCCTGGCGGAGGAGCCCGCCGACCTCTTCACCCCGGGCGCGCTGGCCACGGCCGCGAACCGCTTCGTGTTCGCGGCCGTGGTGGGCGGGCGCCCGCGTCCCACGCACGTGGTGCTCGAGCGGCAGCGCTTCCGGACCGGCGGCGCCGCGGCCGTGCAGGAGTGGACGCTGCGCGTCAACATGCTGGAGGCGATGCTGCACGCGTCGCTGCGGACGCTGAGGCTGGCAGAGGTGTGGGATGGGGAGGTGATGAGCGTCAATCCCGGGAACGTGAATGCGCTGTGGCTGGATGGCGACAGGTGGGTTCCTGGGGTGAAGGCGGTGGGGGGTGAGGTTGATGAAGTCGCTGGAGAGGGGAAGAAAGGGAAAGAGACGAGTCAGAATATCAAGAGGAAGAAGATCGATCTGTTGCGCGGGTGGCTGAACAGTTCTGATATGGAGACGGTCATTCCTACGGGCGAAGACACGAAACTCAAGTTACATGACATGAGTCGCAGCAAGGGTCGGATGTTGAACAAGGAGAAGCTTGATGATATCACGGATAGTCTACTCCAAGGCATGGCATGGTTCCGATGGGAGCAAAATAAGGCAACACTATGCAAGCAAGGCGGCCTAGAGCAGCTCCTGAACCTGCCTTCAACCCAAATATAGAGCAAAGAAGTTGACGAGACATATCAATGTACCCTCGTACTGTAAATATAGGCAGAGAATAATATGTTCAAATATACAATAACCACGCAGTACATGTTTTGGGGTATCGAATGGAGATCATACTGCCCGTATTGTCTATGCAAAAGTCCATTCTTCGGTCCCAAGCACAATGATGAAGAACATCAACCACGACTTGTCGACATGGCAATCCTCAGGACACACTTTTATTGCTCCCATCGCGATTGCATCTTCATTGGCCACGTCGCAGCACTCCCAGCTTCACCTCCTCTTATAGCAGAATAACACTGGTCAATCCAGTAGCCAGAAGCGCGGCCGCCGCATACAAGAAGCGCTGGGGCTCCGCAGATGTGGCACCACCCTCTGCGACCGAAGCAGAGGCGCTGGAGCTGGAGCCGGTAGTGGTGCCAGAGCCGGAGCCGGAGCCGGACGTGGCGTCGGCGGTGGCGCTGGCCGAGACGGAGGCGACGCCGCTGCTGGAGGCGGTCGCGGAGGCGGTGCCGGTGGCCAGCTTGGAGACGGTGACGCCCTCGTCGAGACACTTGGAGCTGTAGACCGAGTAGGCCTTGGGCAGGAGGTCTTCGCTGCAGGCCTCGGTCATGTTGCCCGTGACGGACTTCTGGAGGCTGCCGCAGAGGGCGTCCATGTCGGTCGGGTCGTTGGTCGTGACGCTGTGAAAGTAGGTTGTCAGTCTGATGTTATGCCCGTATGCGCTTCCATGTGGTGTGCTTGGGCGACGTACCCAAGGGCAGAGAGCAGGCAAGCTGGAGGAGTGGCAGCAGCAAACTGCACGGAGGCCAGGACGGCAGCGAAAAGTCCGAAAGAGGCACGCATTTTGGCGATTATATGATGATTGAAACGTTTTTCTTTTCGGTCGAAGGTATCAAGATTCGGCGCGGGCACAGGCAAATCGAACTTGCGATGGTATCGAAGGCGCGAGAAGGTGTCGTAGAGACTGTGGGGAGCGAGTATGAGTGTATGGGTGGATGAATGAGTGTGTTACTATAATGAGTGGCAAGGCTACAGCGTAAAGAATGACTGTAGGTCCTAATGCGAAGTCTGATCCTTCCCGATGCAAGAGTCGAAGTCGAGGTGATGATGAGGTGGGAGGTTTGAGATCGCACGCGCGCTTCTCCCCTGAGTATCTCCAGACGCACGGGCGGTTGTTGGCGGTCCTGCCCAATCAAAGGTAAAACATCGGGAAATGCACCGGCGGCGATCAGCGGGACAGTGTACACACTGTGTGTTTTCTGCTTGGCAAAGCGCTCTCTCCCCTTCCAAGGGCAATGAGCTAATACTGTATTCGAGATATACTTATTATACTCACCTACTGTACCTACCCAGTTTCTGCACCATCCCGCCCGTCCGTCATGTTTAGGATGGCGCCGGAAAGCATCCAGTCAAGCTCAGTAACAAGTCATGAGGAGGAATGAATATATCGACTCCATCTCGCGTGTCTGCGCATCGTACTCAAACCTCATAGTGCTGATGCTCAACGGTTACAACGCAGGTAGCGGTACATTTTCGAGATTGTGGATGTTGAGTGGAATGATCGAGGGGGGGACACTCTTGAGCGAACCGCGTTACTGACTCTTCACCGTCAGCAATTATCTTATCGGGCAGTGTGTCATAGAGCGCTTCACATATGGTCGACGTATCCTCTCCACAGGAGATAGCTGCTGGCACAGTTCCTAAGCGGCGCAAGGCATGAACACGGGCATGCAAGATGCCACCAACCTCTTTTGGAATCTGTTGCGGGCTTCACGGGGACTTAAGCACCACTATCCGGTATAAGGACCATACCGGTTTCCATCTCAGGTCATGAGTATCAATCAAGAGGTAGTCGAGCCTTTGACTCTCGGTAAGCGACTAGCTATTGCCCATTGAACCTCGTCCGACATATCGACGGTGGTCCGGTTGGCTCTCTGGGCACCATGCCGATGAACAGCAAGTTCTGGGTCGTGTTATTCGCAGGATGTATCGCAGACGGGACCCGCAAGGAGGCATTCAAGAAGCTCTACGACTCCACCGGACCTGCTTCAGACCAGCACGGCCTGGGCTACTACAAAGGACCACCATCGGAGGGCAAACAAGGGTGGTCGTACGAGGGCAATAACTTATGGCCAAGTGTCATCATGTGCTGAAGAGCAATAAGACTGTCAACTTGTAGGTCGTTTACACTCGTCCGCATCTCGGGATGGGGCTGCGGCCCGAGTTCAGACTCTGGGAGTACAACTTCTTCGAGGACCTGGGTGGTGCAGTATTGAGCACCAGCGACACGGCATGAACCACGACGACGGAATGGTGCTTCGCCTGGTCAGACCAGACAATATCACGGCTATGATCATGGAAGGAAGAAAGTCGGTGGTGGGATCAAGGGCTAGTTTAGTCAGGGATGGAAGGAATGTTCATAACGGTAAATACATGGCGAATAGAATATTCTGTTCTTGAATCCGCCAGAGCTACTCTACGGCAAGTAGCTTGAGGACCAAGTCAGGGAAAGAAGATCAAACGTGTAAGTTCCCAAGAAATATGCAGACAAATTAGGTCCGACACTGCATCGAAGGCTCGGAGCTAATTGAGATATGGTGATCGATCCATTTCTGTTGGGTTGTTGATTCTAGCGAATGAACGTAGTCTGTTGACCTGCACAGACACACTGCGGAAACCAGAAACCAGAAATCCTCCCATGTAACAGTGAGCCGCCCATCTTGCCAGATCGTTTGCTCCAGCCTCCCACATCATCCTAGCTACTCTGATCCCAACCTTCACGACACCACGCAACTATGTTCGCGAATTCTCGTGCCATCGTTTTTCTCCAACTTGATTCCGATACCAAGTTGCGGCAAAGTCTGGTTATGTTCACCAAAAGTTTCACTTCGAAGTTGTTTGAACACCTCTTCCATGACGAGCTCGCCGTATAAGGGCACTACGCTTTGTTTTTTCAGAGTGATCTGAATGAATCCTTTTGTGCTCGATCGACCTGTTACTGTATTTATGACGACCCTTTCAGGCCGCTCGGCAAGGACTGCGGTGATGTGCTCCTTTATTTCGGTCTTATTCGTCTCGAAGAATACCCATGGATCAGTATTTGGAGGCGGAGGACGTTGTTGAGAGTCATCGCGGTGATGTCTGCCATGACGGGCATGACTGCTATGATGGGCATGGCCGCCATGACGGCTATCACTACCATGATGAGCACGACTACCATGATGGGCACGACCACCATGATGGCTACGACTGCCATGATGACCATGACTGTCGTGACGGTGATCACGGCTAGATGCCCGTTGGCTGTTGTATGGGTCGCGATCGGACATGGCTGGAAAGTATAAGGTGGATTTCGAGCGATCGCTACCGGTGGTGAGCTGTCCAACCAGTGATGATGTGTTTACATGCCTGGTGGAAAGAGGTGTCTGGAGGTTGAGTACGTGAATGAACGAAGACACGGTCTTGCGTCAGCTTTTTATAGTTCGAAAGGGATTATATGGTGCGCAAGGAGAGGCATGAGAGGCGTGACAAAACGGTACACAATATCTCCTCCTATTATCGGGTAGGTCATGTTGAGGGACAAGAAACCTCCCGTAGGTAGATTGGACAAGGGCAATAGACTCCAGGCAGATGGAATGCCACCGTTCAGCAATGAGTCAAACTACGACAAGTTCGGAGGCTCTTGGTCTGCTACACGTACAATAAAGGTTGCCCACTAGACTGTAATACAGAGGAGCTTGGTCAGTTCTGTACACATATTCTGCACACACAGCGAGCACAAACTGTTCACGCGGTCCTGGGCACTGATCATCCTCATCTCGTCCTACTCAAGGCATTGAGAGAGTGATAAGGGCTGGGGGAGGCTGAAACTCGATTCTGTGGTCGACTTTCGAGAGTACAATGAGCCTCTGTGCTATATGATAGATTCAATCACAAGGACAGGCCTTGAGCTGGACTTCAAGCAGCGATCCTCAGGGCTGTACCCCCAATGACAGTGGATGGGCTAGTATTCGCGTCTCCAGTAAGCCTCTGTTCAGTATCCGCCTTTTTCCAGGCCTGACCCTCTATGTAGGGCTTTTCTCATCGGTATTGTTTCGTGTCTGGCGTCGTATCATCAGTCGAGTCCTGACGTAGAATGCGGATATCCCCCTTGTGCACCGAAACCGCGGAATCGAGTCTTGCATATTAAAAGGCCACAAAATGCCGGATTTCGATATGGAGCTAGGTCGCTTTAATCCAGGGCGATCGAGAATCGGCGATGAGAGAATGGCTGGCGCGCATACACAAAGAGCTTTGGCAATACGAGGGAGGAAGCGTGTCATCCGGACAGTCATTCGACGCAGCTATTCTTTGAAGTGTCGTACCTGATAGGGTACTACACTCTGACTCTTGGTAACCCTGAATCGCCCATTGTGATGTCAGCTGTTGGTGGCTTGGGCCTGTTTGGTTGATGTCTGCTGTATATTTGGGGTCAGCAGATCTTCATTGAACAACTATGCTGTGCCTTGGGTAGTTGACTCATGGCCGACATATCAAGACCAAGCTACTGGCTGCTGTATACAGCCAGTTGTTCCCGATGTCAACAGATCCTTTGTCTTCAACTTTTTCGCGACTTAGTTCCTGGTTCAAGCGATCTCCGCTGATGATGTGCAGTATCACCTTGGTCCCTGATAATATGTAAACAACTGAAATGTTGAGCAATAGGGAATGCAGAAGAGGGATGGTCTCTTCCAGCGGACCTCGATCATAGACCATGGATGGAGTAGTTATCGGTCAGTTAGTCGACTCGCACTCGTATCGAGATAGGGTGCATCTATTCCCGATCCAACCTTGAGTAGCTGAGACAAGTGAAGAAAGGAGCAGCAGCCTGCCTCGAGTCATCAAGCAGCAGTGCTACCTCGGATGCTGCACTGCTTCCAAGTTCTTGGGACATCGTGATGTGGTGCGAAAGCACCTGCAGAAATTGAGCGTATCTGCATTATGTAACCACACTCAGCTCTCATGTCGAGGGCAGGTAGGAATATTGCGCTCAAAGGTGCGTGAGCCTGCGGATCGCTACGGGGCTTCCCAACTGCGCTCCGTGTGTCTACGACAAAGGGCTGATTCCTTGCTTAGAAACCAACAGTGTCGCACGAAGCTCGTTGCCAACAGGCCATAACAAAGACTGTGGCCACCAACGATCACGGACCATTCCCACGGGACTCGGAGTCCTGGCTTCTCGTCAAGACTTGGGCGCATGATGTGCTCAAGTGAGCCAACACGTCACACTGGCATGCCTTCGTACAGACCTCCTTGGTGGGCATGACTTTTGGATTGGTTAGTGCCAGCCCGGTCTCATCCACAAAGACCGCTGTAAAAGGTGCTGAGCGACTTTATAAAGCCACAAACAGCGCACTCTCTTCGGCTCCCAGAAGATACCCTCTACACAACAAAGTCATCACATGAAGTCTCAAGGGATTTCATCATCTTACTGAATGTATTAAGCTACCAGTGCATCGACCGACATACCGTGTCTCCAAATCTCTCCGGACCACATCGAGACCATACCCGCCCGCAGATATGAGCAAAGCATCGAATTTGGAGGCGGACAGCCCAACGGCCTGGTCTGTATTCAAGAACAACAAGGAAAGGGTCGGGGCCTATATACAGGGGTTATGGAGAATGGAGGAGGAGCCCAAACTTGAGTACCATCATCCCCTCGACCCGGAATACAAGAACAGGATGCCGGAAATGAAAATCAAAGTTCCCGTCGAAGTATCAGAGAAAAATCTGGGGGCACTCAAGAAATGCGATAAGCTCCAAGAGGACCTCAAAAGATTCTCGCTTCGTGGAACCGATAAGAAGCTCGAACAGCTGTTTGATGTCAGGGTCAATTCAGGCGGCAGAAACTACTATCCGATGCGATGCATTCTATGGGGCTGATACTAGACAATGACTGGTGCACACTTTGAGAGATCTAGCGACCTGCGGGGTTTCATCATATGGACACTGCCGACACGGAGATTCACAAGCAAGAAAGAAGAGATGAGGAGGGAAGGCAAGCGACTGATCGAGGATCAAGTCTATATAATCATGTTTTTTTTAGGATTAAAAGAAAACCTTAGTATTTCAAACAATAACCTGCGGGGCCTACGAACTTCCAAACTGCAATTCCGATCTTCCTATTGACCTCCATGACATAATGCGAGTATGGCTTTTCTCAACATCTTTTCCATAGTGGTTAGTTATAATGAATCTCACGCGGAGGCTCCGCGGAGACCGTGAGGGTTCCCCAAAAGTGCGTCGACCAAATCCATGTTGAATACGTTCCAGTGTCGTCTCATCGGCTCTGAAAAGACTGCTGTTACTCTGGACGATAACCCGGACCTCATGTCTGATACCGCGCTTCGTGTCGTGTAATCTCGCGTAGGCTGAACCCACAATGTCCTCCCCGAGGACTTTTCCGATGTGCTGGCGGATAGCAACTCCATATACACCCCAGAGATCACCTGCATCGTACTCGCGCCGCACGTTCCCGGTGGTGCCTTGGCTGCTAGGACCACGGCCATGATCAACGGTTTCAGCACCCTCCTCTTATGTGATGGGCTGCAGTGCGTCGATTGTCGGGGATGATGGTGGTGATGGCCTTGACCAAAGCTCCTATGACGGCGGCTGCGGCCAGGGAGCTGGTCATGACCAGACATGATACTCAGGTATGCGACTTGACGGTAATAAGGTATATTATTCGTTCTTTTGGGGAAGGATTTGCCTTCTGTGTTCAAACAGTCTTCAATAGATAACACTGCTGGACTTTGTGCCTTGAAATCGTGACGAGTACACTCCTGGCACATCAGAGGTACGACATGGTGGAACCCAACAGCTCCATTCTGATCATCTGTATAAGGATAAGGATAAGTAATGATCGGATTCTGCATCAAAGCAGACCAGTGTTGGTGGTCAGCAAGGCCACGCGGGTGCTTTTCGAGGGTTGTGTGACAAATGGTGGCTATGGTTCTTTGTTCTCGAGGGTGTTGTATTGGTGATCAGTTGGTTACTCGGTATCTCTGTACAACCCTGCACCAAGCGACTTGAGTCACACACCCTTTGTCTAAACGGCTGAATGATCATCGGAGTAACCCACTGAGAGCTCATACAACCCGACTTGTGTTCAGGGGAAACGTGGAAGCCGTGTCATTTGGCGCGCCAATGACCTAGAGGCGGACTATAAGGCACCCCATGTTACATTTCGATATCTGGGAGGATCTAGAGCGAGTGTCAAAGGCTCTGAATTCTTGGATTTGTCCTGCTCTATAGGCAGCTCTAAGTTACAGGCTGTCCATAGATGCCCATCGGGTCAACCCGAAGCAAAAGCAGCGAAAGACGACCAAGAAGAATAAGGGTGCCACGGACGCGTCACACAGTTTATATCAGCAGTCACTCGGCGGAGGGTGTATGCAAATACGAAAAATCAACTCATCGATTGTGCGGCCGCCTAACAAAATAGTCGATTGAGATCACTACGCCTTGGCTTTGTGATGCAGGATACTTGTCAAGCATACATCACATGCCATTTCTGCGAATTACGGGAAATGCGTCTGATTGCTGTAACGTGAAATGATGTCTCTTGGGGAATATCATCGGCGAACAATGACTTCCGGAAGTGGGAGGTGTCTTCCGGATCCTTTTAAAACGAAATGTGAAGAAGTCTTCCCCGTACACGACGAGCCGTCACTTAGTACACAACTCTGGAAGTAGCAGTCGGTATATACTTCATCGTCGTTCCTTCGGATGATGTTGTTTTGCAAGCTGCTGGCTGCGCTGCCGATCTGCAGCGATTTCATTCGGCATGCGTCTCTTCTCACAGGACGTTGATGACCTGGTGTGGTCGAATTCATTCTGCGATACTCTCTAGCGGAGATCTTCAAAGTACTGTGTAGTGAAGGTAACCTCGATCTTTGACTCGCAGATTATTTGGGTGCGTGACAGTAGACCACAGAAACCCATGCGTCTGTTGACTCCCACGAGGACAGATATGAAGGTCAGCCAGACAACCTGGGGCGTTTGTAATAATCCATGTCTACTCAATGTACTCTAGTCGATATCGTTGAGAAAAAGGGAAGGCTACGACCTAGGTTCGGCGGGGGCTTCTCTGTCGGGACTGCCCGGCATGCGTTGAAGTTCGATCGCTTGAAAGGGACCCGTTAGTATATCGCGAAAGCTAACATGGCATCATATGGCCTCGTGGCACCCATATAGTCTGAGTATACGCGGAGCAGGCGGGCCGCTCAGCCAACGAACTAAAGTCCAGCACATTTGGATCGGTCTTGGGGAATTCGAGTTGGCGATGATTTTTGGGTGCTTCATCTAGGAACAGCGGATACGATGTTGAGCTGATAGGCAGAGTTGATGCTTTCCCACAATTTGCAGAGTATGCTCACAAAGCCTCTTGATTGACGAATATGACGATGATGTGATGAGATAGAGACATGATGATTGCGCAAGTACCATCTGAAGTGCATTTTACGGTAATACATAGCTTTACTCTCTTTATGTCAAGGCTTGACGTATTTTAGCGGATCAATTGTAGGCAATCAAACATACACTGTTCTAACTGCCTTGTCTAGCCGATACCATGGGAGCTGCCGACCAGTTTGATCCCATATAGGATGACTGGCTGAGATTCAAAGCACTGAGCCTCGTCGAGAGCGCCTTGGAGATATGAGGCTTGCCGAGGATCAACGTCTCGGTGTAACTTGCAGCCTCACCTTGGCGACGTGTCATTGGCATATCATGGTAGCTGCCTGGATTGTAGGCTCACCGTCGCACCAGATCACCGGATTTGACCCTGTCCCAAACGATGGCATCTGCAGCCACAGCCCCAGAGAAGTGCCGTTTCAGGCACCTGGCGGCCACTGCAGTGAGAGTGATTGCCGTGGGCGAGACACCGCATCGTCCCGCTTGCTGAGCGCCCGATCTGACGTTGGTCGGACGGGAATTCCCATGCTGCCGCGGGAGGCCCGCGAGTAATATCTGCGCAATGGCGCCGGGGCTTTTTTGCAGTCTGCCAGTGCGGCTGCAGATCTTCGTCGCCTGATACTTGCAGGTAAGGATAAACGACCCGATATGCTGCCCTGCTGCGAAGTCCCAAAATCCATACAGAAGCCCTAGTATTTTTTTTGCTGCTGGTGGTGGTGGTGGTGGTGGTGGTAATTTTGTCATGCTATCTTGGATGCAGCCAGCAACATGGGACAGGACAAAAAGACCTCTGGGAGCATGGCTTGCGCATACCCTCAGGCTAGGCTTGCGCACTGCTGCAGCACGCCAGCGGCTCGTGGATGCAGGTGCGGTCGTTATAATCGGCGAGGCGCAGGCCTTGCATCCGTACCTTTTTACAGCGCGGTTGGCGTCGTAGTGGCGTGGCCCATTCGCACATATCCATTGCAGTCGATTACACGGCCACATTCGGACTGGAGGCATGTCAGAAAGAGCAGCAGCAAGGCACGTCAGAGTTGTAACGAAGTGTCTTGGACACCGGACTGCTCCCGGATGCGCCTCACTCTGCATCTGACCCGCACTCTGACATTTTGTTCGACAGAAAGTAAGTAGGTAGATAAAGAACGTACCACGTTTTTATTTTTATTTTATTTCATTGGCTTTGCCCGGCCACAGGAACGTACATACCTGGAAGATGCTGATTGGAGGCGCCTCGGCATTCTCATTCTCGTGGGGCGTAATCGCTCGCGCGCCGCTCTTCAAACGATCAAACGGCATTCCGAGCGCGCTGGCCAATCGATCGGGGGAAATGACAATCGCACTGGCGAGCGCCGGCTGGCTGTCTACTCCCGCAAGCTAATCAGACACGAACCCGGCGGATCTGATATGTTCCTTTCCGAGGAAAATCGTGCGCAGCCGGGGCGATGGATTGCGGGTAGTTATGGATGATCGCAGGACCTTACGCGGAGAAAGCGAGTACCTACCTTACTTACTTACCTACATACCTCTTTCTTCTGGGCGATGCTGACTATGACCAGCAACCTCCTGCATAGGTACTTAGGCTTTTACCCTTTTACCTCCGCAATTGCATTCGTTTCTACCGACCTACCACCTACCATTTATCTACCATACCTCCCACAAGTAGACATGCAGAGAGGAGGAATGTCTTCGGCCGTCAAGTTCAGGACTGCAAAAACTCGCCAAGTTGACGTTAGACGAAGCAAACGAGGATCCGCAATCCGGCGCCCCGAAAAGCTACAGGGGAGCAAGGTTCAGGGGCAGCTCCAGACAGTGCGAGCTGAGGGGCGCAGATCTAGGTACTATGTACATAGCTGCACTCTGATCGGGCTGTCTGCTCAAGAAGTGTGGCTTGGGTACTGGGAAGCTGGCGACACCAACCCTGCTAAGATAGCGTTGATCAAGAATCCCTTCCTTGCGCGATCAGATAGTGAAGGCGATCTCCAATACCCAACTTCACATCGACAAGGTAATACTAAGCTTGCTTCTTAATCATATTCTTATCAAGTCTCGGTGAAATCATTGCTGCGACCGACACCGATGCTCCTGTGGCTGGACGAGTACAGATCAGTGTCACTAGAACACTTACATCATCAATGATGCTACGAGTCGGAGGTCCAGCTTAGATCTCTCTCTCTCTCTCTCTCTCGCCGATGCCTTGTCTTGTGTATCCCACCAAGGATGCTTTTGCGCTTCCAGTTCTCCAGCGCGCGCGAACACCTACGCCTTACCATGGGTGGTCGGCGGCTATGCAACGCATTGGTGGGCATGTGCCGCAGAGCCTCCCTCAATCCCCTTGTCATCATGAAGCATGGCCCCCTTCTAAACGTAGCTGTAGATGCGACTTCAAGAGTTCGCTCTAGGTATGCTCGTGAACAGATTACGCGCAGACGCTGGCAGGGCCTCGTCCAGCCACGCCTTGGCTAAAGAGGAAATGTCCCACATCATGTGCTGCACAAAGTGTGACAGGTGGGATCTGAGGTGAATCAAATTCTTCCTACCCTCTCCAGGACTCTGGGCAATTAGGGAGAAACATGGGATTGCGGCTCTGATGGATATATTGCAGAAAGCGAATATTGTGCACCCGTGTATGTATGCTCATAGGATAGACTGGAGCACACGCGCTGCCACAGGTTAGCCAACAGGAGTGGTCTCAGAGATATGTATTAGCTTATGTGCTTCGCATGGCTCTGACATGAGACTCAAGGAGCCGTGGTAGAGCGGCTTTTATCGGTACAATCCACACTCATAATTCCGCAGTACCTAATGGGGGCAGGCTCTTTTATAAGTTGCTGTATTAGATTTGAAACACCTACACTTATATTGTATTGATAAGTAGGACTTCTTCATCCTGGACCTTGAATGCAGATTCTCTAAGACCGTAGTACTCATAAGCATACCTGGGCAGGGTGGGGTCCGTGACAAAACCAAAGGCTGTAGACAATACGGATGCTGAAGTTTATGGGAGAGAATAAGGTAATGTCCTTTTAACAAGGCTTTGATTTGAGGAAGCATCCATATTGTCAACCTGCCTCCGAGGTCTGCAATCTTCAAACGTCATACTCATGGTACACGTATTGGACCTGTCAAGACATAGAAGCTGGAGGATATTGCAAGGTGCACCAGCAATCATGTGACAGCAACCACTATGCGTATGGGAATCACACTACCACCATCAAGCTTGAGTCTCAACTGGACTGACAGTCCAGCATGGGAAAGACGTTTATTTCTCCCCCTTAAAGTCAACCTTCGAGGCATAGCTTCCACACCGTTGTCGACTACAAGAAGATTCCAGATATACTTTGAGCTTACTTGTATATCGGCTGTTGGGGAAGCTTGTGACCACAAGCGGAGGCAAAGAAAGAAGCAGAGAACAACAGGGTTGGGGTTACTAATATGAGTACAATTGTGTCTCAATAGGAGAGGGTTGAAAAGCGAAAAGCAATTAAGCACCAAGCTCAAGCTGGAGAATCTCCAAGCTACATACCTATGGTCGCAAGGTACGTTATCAGTGCTCGCTGATGCAGACTGGCAGCACTGCGTTACTAGCCCAAACCCCGAGGTGCACAGTGTGCGCGATCATCGTGGGGACTTGGTGTGTATATCGTGCCCGGCATATGGTAGACGGAGGGAAACATTGATCGGTTCTTGCTACAGGGATCCCCTTCCAATGATTGACAGAGCATTTCTGTGCACACCACCTAAGCAACCTTTGTATGTGGGTATAACGTAGGGATGAGGCAGATACATAAGGTAGCGATCATGCCGACCTGATGGTCAGATACATTCACCGAGGTTTTGCACAATAGGCACATATCAGGTAGGCACAGCAGGCATGGAAATGCCTAACTACCTAGGTGCCTAAAGATTTCCACTCATCAGTCTGGCTGAAAGGCACCTGCCTCGCCCTCGAATGTACCTGTGCACTTTTCATTTGTGGCAGTACCTCATCAAGAGAGGACGCCAAAGCCCAATTCAGATGCAACCAACCACTTTGGCAGCTTGTCAATATGCGTGACCTACATTCTATAGTGCCCCTGGAGGTACATGGAAAGTAGTGATCTCTTGGACATCAAAGCTGGACTTTGGCAAGCCTTGAAGGTGCAAAGAGCAGTTACAATGATCAGACATGGTTAGAATACCTACCTACCTATGTATCCTCGCGGGCTTTTATTTTGGATACCTTAGGTAGGTACTTCACCTGCGTGGAAGATGCTACGGTAAATACGCAAATTGGTACCAAGTTGCCGAACAGCCAGCTATGCTGGTGATGTGATTTGAAGAGAAGGGACATCACTTCAGACGACAAGCAATGACAGTAAAGAAACAAGCCAGCGGCATGTGTTGCTAGTAGAAGGTCCTCTGGTAATTGACAAACAGAGCTTGCACCCTAATAAGGCAACCAGGACGCCCCATAGCTGGCTGGTCGACAGCATGGCCGGATTTGTTTGCTACCTCAGTACACACCCCAATATCTGGCCAGCTACCCGAGATGACCTTTGCTTTCTTCGACATCTTCACCACACAAGACCACACTCTTTTTCGCCGACATCTTCGCAAATTACTACTCTCCACGGCATATTCTTCAACCTGAGCTGGCAACAAACACCTCAGAAAATACCAACCAACATTTATTTCCAACATTTACTTGAGGCAAGTGAGATCGAGATATACATCACCTACCTACCTACATGTACCAATGTACCTGCATGAAGTGGCACGGTACACCTTCAGCCCACAGTGACTGAAGAAGTATGTACAGTGTACAATTGGCGCTCATCAAAAACCTAGCACATGGCAGAGTCAGGTGGCCTGGTCTGGTGCGCAAGTCACTGTAAAATACAGTGTGGCACTGTACTCAGCACTCGGCATCTCTCCTTCCATCGCGGTCAAGCCACTGACAGAGCTCGCTAGTGCGGGAGCCGACGCCAATCATGGCTGAGCTCAGCAGCAGCAATAGCGCTGAAGGACGCACTGTCCCCAGAGACAGCACCAAAGGTACAGTGAAGCAGCTTCTCCTCTTGCACCTCTCAAGGTCCTCCCTCCACATCCACTCCCTCTTCCAAACCACTGACCCCAGTCTTTTCTTCTACGACCACGCTCACTTTAGACCCAGCTCTCAACGCCATCACCTCCTCCATCCCTCTCCCGTCGACACCTCTCCCACCCCGCGACAGCTTCGTTCAAGCGTGGGAGCAAGCAGCAACTGTCGCTGGTGTCGAGTTCTATTCTGCCCGCGTCCCAGCCAACGGCGACGACCAAGAAGAAGACCTGTCCGACCCGTCGTCCAGCACAGCCAGCATTCCGAGGTGAGACACGACCCTTTATTCTCAGTACCCTTACCATCCATTATGTATTTTAGGGTAGCATGGGTATCCGTGGCCAACTGCTGGCCCGCACTGCCCTGCCCTTTATTTTCCCTTTTCCTCGAGTGGTGCCGTTGTGAGAGACTGATGGTCCCAAGACCGACCTGACCACTTTTTTTTCTGGCAACTTCCAGTCTGCGTGCCGCTGTCTCTCGTCCTGGCCGTTGGCCTTGTCAACAACAAAGCACTCGACTTTTCCCTCCCAACCCATCACCTCCCTCTCGCCTCTCCTCTTTGTACACTTCAACTCCGCTCTCTGGTGGCTGCAAGCTGGTTCCAGTTTCCTACATATTCAATAATCGCTCTTTTGGTCCCGTTGTAATCTTTACATTGTCCCACATGCGCTGCTAACACGCAGTCTTCCTTTTCCACAGACGAACTGCAAAGCAGCCGACGAAGCAGTCTAAGAAGAAAACGAAGAACCAGCAGCGGCGCAACCCACAAAAAAGGCACATTGAAGCCTCTTATCTCATCACATCGAGGCCCCTTAATTCCGTCGCCCAAAGCTTGTCCTCGCATGACAAGCTTGCATTGTCTAATTCACTTCACCAAGTAAGTCGATCCATTTTACGTACTAGACTCGAGAGCTTCCTTCGTTCTGATTCGCGTCACCTCTCTCCACCTCGCACGTCCAAACTCCAAACTCCACGCTGTGCTTTCCACAACCCTTCCTATCCGTCGCTTCATCGCTTTATCACCCTCTTCCAGCTCAATTGCGCCACGTGCATCTTCTTCACGCGACCCTCTGCGTTTCAATGCTACTTGCAGCTAACACAAGATCCTGCGCAGGGTGAACGGGTCCAAGTTGCCCTCGAGGGAAATTCGGTGTTCAGCGGTCACCTGAACCCCTCGAACGAGTCTTCCTGCCGCCTACGAATGGTGCAACAGAAGACGGTTTTGACTTCCAGTAAACCGAGCGGGAATAAATCAACTACCCCTAGCATGTCCTTCGCGAAGAAAGACTTGGACTCCAAAATCATGGGAGGCAATACCGGAAAGCGGGATGCCAAGATAAATGGTATGATTATTGATCAAAAGCGCACTCGACCATCACTAATCGGAGAATTGCTCAGGCACACCCGCTGGTTTTCGTACTGACACCGCGATCACAAGCACCCGAGGTACTCGTGAGAAGACACTACAGCCCTGGGTGGCCCCAGGCGGCTCCGAGGGCGTTGACATGAGTCTCGAATCGTCTTCGAGCAACGGCAAGTGGGACCAGTTTGCTGTGAATGAACGACTGTTCGGCACCAAGACCACATATGATGAGAATATCTATACTACTACTATCGACAAGAGTCACCCTGACTACAAGACGAGACTGGCCAATGCCGACAAGATCTCGCGGGAAATCGAACGAAGTGCTCCAGTCACGGCACATGTAGCTGAGGAGCGAAGAATGGATTTCGCTGGTGGCGATGATGTGGGAGGTGATGAGGAAGACAAGTAGGTCTTGCGTGGCTTTGAAACCCAAGGGCGCACAGCTAATTTGTTCATAGGTACAGTGGTGTTAAGCGCGGAGAACAACTCCTTGCTGGTAACCGGGAGAACAAATACACACCACCTGCGCGACGAGCGCCTACGGCAGCAACATCCGTCAAAGGTGCTCCGGTAGATCCCGCCATTATATCGTCGCAGCTCAAGACCTCAAAGGCTCAATCAAGCAACAAGTCCGAAGACCCCAAGGCTCACACACCATCCAAGAATGACGTAAAATCCTCTACGCCTCCTACGACGCAAAATGCAGAGCCCAAGCCCGAGCCGAAGACTGATTCCCAGGCAAAGCCGGCGGAGGCCAAAGGCGCAAACCAGACACCTACTCCCCTGCGTCCCTCGGCAGCAACTAGCCGAACCATTTCGCCTCAGGCGAAGGATGGACCGACAGTTGCACCAAGTGCCACCTCCACCGTCGAGCGCGATGTGCTGAAGGAATTCAAGACATTCGCCAACCAACAACGCATTAACGTGGAGAAGGTTCGGTCCAACAAGGCCAAAGCTGATAAGGAGGTCAAGCTCATCGAGCTGAAGAAGTTTGCTACAAGCTTCAAGCTTCCGACCCCTGTCCCCGTTGATTTGATCTCCATCATTGCCAAAGACCCAGCGAAACAGCGGGAGATTCAAGAGAAAGCCCAACGAGATGCTGCCGAAGTCGCGAAGCGCAAGGCTGAAGAGGCCGCCTCCAAGGACAAGAAAGGGGCCACACCTAAGGACTCTCAAGCTGGCGTTGCATCACAGTCCTCCGAGAACAGAGCACCGCGCCCTGTGTCTAACATTCCCACTACCGGTCCAGCCGCCGGCGGCGCTCCTGCCCGCCACACCGGACGCATGCCGCCTACGTATCCTTCGTACCAGAACCCTCGCTCTGGTCCACATGTTCCGCAATCTGGCCGAGGCAACTTGTCGAATCGGATTCGAGCTATCGAGCAACAGAAGGCCGCCCTACCAGCCATGCCTTCTGAGATGAGAATGCCTCCAACTGGACCCGCCAATACTAACGAGTTCCCTCCCCGTCGAATGGGCATGCCTCATCATGTCAGTGGTCCCAAGTTAAACCCGAACAGTAATGAATTCCGGCCCGGGGGCTTTGGCTCTAATTTCAGCCCCAACGGTCACCCTAGCACGAGTTCCAGTCCCCGTTCAGGTGTAAACCATGGAACTGAATCTCAGCAAGGCGTCGCCCAACCACAAGTGTCTCCCATGGTGGTTCCTAAGAAAAGAAAGGTGGTTGAGCCAAAGAAAACAAATATCCTGGACAAGGCCAAGACGGTTGAGCCGCCTGAGGGCAGGAGCTGGAAAGATAACGACGGACTACGACCATCCTACGACACAGCTCCCACTTGGCGTGCTATGAAAGACGACGAGAGCGCTGATTCGTCCATGCGCCAGAACTTTGATCAGTTTTTCGAACGACAACCTTTCAACGCTCAGCCAACCCCCACAGTGTCGCATCTGATTCCACAACCAATGCCGCATCATCATCAACTGCCTTTGCACATGCAGCCGGGCGCTGGTCACAACACTGGACCCCGCCCCTCTCCTCATGCACCAGCTGTTCAAATGCATGGGGGCCAGCATGCCCCAATGCCTCACGCACCATTCAACGGCGGAGACGATCACAGAATGATGCCCTCTAACTCCGCGCAGTCTTTCTCTTCGCCGAGAATGCCTCCCGCAATGATGTACCCGAGCAACATGCATCAACCTCCACAGATGCCTTACGGCCAGCAAATGATGCAGTTCATGCCTCCTGGCGCACAGATGAACAACTTTAACCGCAGTCTTTCTAATAATGGACAGTATATTCCTCAGCCCAATGCGATGCCGGGTCAAGTCATGATGCAGCCCCAGTTCGTTCCCCAAGGAATGCAGGGCATGATGCCACCACAGATTTTTCCCGGTGGTCAGCCTTACATGGCCCCTCAAGGTGGACCTCAATCCATGCCAGTAGCGAATGGCTATCCTAGCCCTGGCCGACCCCAGGCTCCTATGATGGCCCACCAGGGTTCTCAGCAGGGCCAGCCTATGTATCATCATAGTCCCAGCATGCAGTATCAACAGCCGCAATTCATGCCTCCTTCGGGGCAGAGTAAGTAACCAAAAAAATGCTCAATCGTGAAGCAGAGACTAACTGAAAAAAAAGTGCGATATAATAGCGGACCTCAGCAGTTTGGCACGAGCCCTCAACAAGTGCACCAATACGGAGGACCGCCTCACCGAAACGGCAACAACTTCAACAAAAACTACCAAAACCAT
This sequence comes from Xylariaceae sp. FL0016, assembly GCA_022578815.1. Lineage (NCBI taxonomy): Eukaryota > Fungi > Ascomycota > Sordariomycetes > Xylariales > Xylariaceae > Xylariaceae sp. FL0016. The sequence continues at coordinate 1,036,221 of MU388727.1, read as the reverse complement.
AACCAGCATCATGGACCTCACACAGTCCCTACCGGGCCACAGGGTCGCACTTCAGCAGATGCCCCCGATGAGGCCAAGTGAGAAGCGGCGCCACTTGGCCGGCTTTCATAACCCAGCACTTGGGTCAGGCCGAGAACAATGTTGATCAACCGCCTGTGAATAACAAGCATGTCGCGTTGTTCTCGAAAGGGATAATAGGCTCAGGCTTGCCCCTCTTTCGTTTGACCTATTTGCCATTCTTGACAAGACCATAGGCGGACGACATACTGTTGTCGCGATGGTCATAGTCGAGAGATGATGTGGCACGTACCCTGCTGAACCTTGAACAAACCTTGCATGCTACTGATATCTTACTCAGCCTATATTATTTTGGCTCCATAGGATATTCCCCGAATGCTCCTACCTGACCTACTTCCTACACAGAAGACAAGCCAGGGGCGGATGGTGATGGCTTGGAGTAGGCTTGGAGGTAGCGGACATTAGGTGCAATGACTGGAAAGGTTATCGCTATGCTAGGCCTGCATGGTTCAGATGCTATCTTTGGATCGGCAGGTAACTTCTCGAGAAACTGAAGAGTGTCATCAACTCGGCACAAACTCGAGAGCAAAGATGAGACGGTAGTGCCGGCTGAAGTCACGCGAAATGACTTTGAACCAAAGGCTCTAGGTAGGAAGCTTTGCAGACTCGCAGCGTAGGGAATGAGAAAAAGTCTGAAATGTGATCGATCTTTTGCAAATGCAAGTGACGAGAAAAAAATCAGGTCCAGGCCATACAGTCCATACCATTAGGCCCGCAACAAAGCTGGTTGGCAGCAAGCAATGGATTCTCGACCTACCTTGTCACCATTTTTTTTTATGGTTAAGAAGTAACCAAGTGCAGGAAGACGAGGTAATTGGAGAACCCTCGAGTTCACCAGATCCATTTACTATGAATGGATTATCATGCACTGCTGATGATCAAGATCGGGTATTGTAGTTTTCGACGTCGATTCATGTAGCATAAGCAGACGGCAACTGCATAAGTACCCAGAAAGGTTTTTAAAACATAGTACGCCCTAAGTCTTATTTATCACAGATCAGTAGAGTACTTCCCCGCCTGACGTACAGCGATTCCAGTATCGGTTGCGAGCAGGACTGACTGGCAAGGCCCGGTTTAGTCGCGGCCAACGCGTGTACCAGGCCATCCAGGCCCAGGACAGCTATCCTGGCCCCCCTTGCACGATAGCATAAATAACGAAACGAGGCGAGCGAGGCCGAATGTGGGACGCTGAGAGAGCCTAGTCGAGCTGAGTCGTGCGTGTTGAGGTCGCCACCAACCTACGTAGGTAGGCACTTATCTGCCTGCCTTATTGAGGAAGGGAGAGCCAGAGCGAGGGAGAGAGATGGAGGTAGGAAGGAAGGAAGGAAGGAAGGAAGGAATAATGGGGTGGATGGGCTAGAACAAACACACTACAGAGATGAATGACTTGTGGGTTGTGAAGACCTCATTCACCTAGGTGAGTCTGGCAAGGCTAGTAAGTAGTGGTGTAGAAGTCGTTTATTGTTGCTCCACGCGGTCGCCGGGTCTTCCCGTGCTGTGCAAGGTGAGGCGTTAGCGACTGTTCTGCTAGTTGCGCCCTGACTCCATCTGAAGACTCCAGTTGGGTAGCTGTACACAGCATTGCAGGTGTGCTTGGTGTGGTATCTGTATGGTGGGATGCCATGGAGGTGCCAGACTAGGTAGGCAGGTATTTTAGGTACGCCGCAGTACGATATGACGAGCACGTGGACACAACACGAGCACACACGCGGAAGCGCACACGAACACGGCTTTCCTCTCTTTTCTCTTACGTGCGAAAAGAGGAATACGGGGTCATGGGATACGAGGGCGGAGGTGGAGATTCAAGGTGTCTGGAAGAAGCTGTATGAATTGCGAGGAGGAGGCGCGGTCTCTGGCAGGCTGGCCAAATTCATGCGCTGCGGTCGGGAGGGCGTGGCTTTGCTCTGTCTTGGCGGTTTTGCATGCGAACAGGACCGTGCCTTCTCTGTCGCCAAGAGTTGCAATGGCGATGGATCCATCATGGGGGAATGGGAACAGGAAAGCCGGAGTGCGGACGGGTCGACGAGATGAAGATCGCTTGCATAGCCGTCATCACGACCCAGCGAAATCTCTATTGCGACCTCCATGGACCAAGCACGCAGACAATGTGGAATGAGCAAGGACATCCAGAGGTCCAAGGAGATAGGTTGCTGACGTAGTTTACTTACTACCTACTAGTAGTAGTTGTTGTAGTAGTAGTGTCGAAGATTCGCCACGCTGGATTGAGAGCCGACTGGAGGATGGATTATTATGACAATTAAAGTTTACTTTGCTGCCCATATGACTAAACACTCGATCAATCTTAACAAAATTTGCAGAGTTTAGGCACAAGCAATACAAGTCGAGCGAAACAAACAAATTGTGGAGGAGGTTTCGACGATTTGACCAGGCGCGGCAGCAATCGTGCTCGCTGTTCAGACGAACGGACGACCGAGAGAAAGCAATGCGCGATGAGGGATCAGCAGATATCTCCTGCTCTCTCCTCTCTTCTCCAGGAGAAACTTCGGACGGAGCTGCGGAGAGCTCTGTGAGCAGTGAGAGCTATGTGGAAAGAAGCGCGCAGGAAGTTGAGTGAGAGTTGGTGGTGCTGGTGTGTGGTGTTTCAGTGTTTCAAGTCAGCGGCCAATGAGAGGTCAGATGGGCTCCCTCAACATGGCGAGCCGGGGGAGGTGGCGGTTTGAGAAGAGATCCTAAAGGGGAATACAGGGGAATAATACCACGATACCTTATGCAGGGGTCGGCAGACGAACGCACAAGATGGATTGTGAATAAGGGGGGCAAGCGGGTGGGGTTGGGTTGGGTTGGTGCGTTTCAAGTGTTATGCGTGCAGTACCGCGCGGCCGAATCAGTGGCTTGGGATGGCAGTCAGGCCCTTCTCCACAGACAATTGGATAGGCTAGCCAGCCATTGGAGTCTCTATGTGAAAAACATCGCGGTCTGGACTGGAATCTGGGTTGGGTGTACATACATAGGCAGTGATGTGGTACGGTGATGCAAATCCACACCATCTGCCGGCCGGGCGCGTTTGTGCGAGTGCGCAAAATCGAAAGTCGCGGCAGAAATCACGGGAAGAGGTCACACTCCAGAAAGACAACTGACTGGTTGTCTGGTTGGTTGTTGGGGAAGGGGAAGCGCCGGCAAGACGGTTCGATCACGATAGGAGTCGGACGAGTCGTGGAAGATGGGGTTCTAGAAGCAGAGCACCAAGTCATTCACCAGATGTGATCATGGCCTTGTCATTTTCCCATTCCCTCAATCCGCCCGTCGGCTTCTGCCTATCTACAGTGTCTACCTTTTCGGTAGGTAATATATAAAAATTGCATCGTATATCTCTCTGTCGATCTGATATCGGAGCAGGAGGATTCGGCCGCCGTACCGAGATACATAGATCATTCAGCCTGGAATATATTCGCAGGAATGGCATGAATCGAGTGGGAGGATTGTGTGCACGTGTAATTATTCATGTGGTGTGGGCAGGTGTGGTCTGGTGCGGACGAAAGGGGTTGCATGAAGTGGGAGGTAGCCGAAGTGCATGCATGCGCCGTCGCTTAAGCCTGTTAGGGTGTAATCTTTTAAGGTGGTCTCGGTGGTGTCCCATGCTGAACAGCCCTTAATCACAGCCCCTCCCTCCGTCTCTGCTCCGGCTCTGTCGAGCGTCCCCACTTCTCCCCAAGCCCCTCGACTCCTTGAACAGAGCTTGGTCAGACCCTGGGCAAGCCCCGAATGTTTCCACTTCTTTTCGGATGATCGTCAGTAGGCTCGCAGCCAATCAGCCACCGCAGAGCCTGTCAGGTTTTACCAGCGCAGGTACGAACGGGCACCGATTGGCTGTCGACCGTTGCGCCTCGAACCCCAGCTTTATTTTTTTCCTCTTTCCTTTCTTCGTCGCCGCATCGAGCAATCGCCATGTCTGTCTCTACCAGCTTCCTTGTGCAGAACATTGAAACTTGGGGTTACCATACCGTACCATTTTACCTCCTTGACCCTGCCTTAGGTACCGTAGGTGGTCCCTTGGGTGACTTGATTGAACGTGGGTGTATGGCAGAGGCGGCTAGATCTGTCCATCGTTACTCCCGTACCAAGACGGTTACCTCCTGTCGTCACCCCGATCCTCTGTTGCCTCTCTGGTCCGTGATATGGTCCATCTGCTGGTCGCCATCAGCCCCAATCACCCCTGGATAATAGAGGTGAAAAGTAAGTACATACCTAAATATGTACATACATAAGTGTCCGCTTGAAGATCCCTTGGGCTTTGGTCGGCCCCCGCATAGTGGATCTCGTCGTTGAAGATCGCACGCGACCCCGGCGGCTGTACCTGGTAAGACAGGGGGTATCCGCCCACGCCGGCTAGGCTACTCGCGATCTCCGAATGATATCTCCCTGTCTGTCCAAGTCTTTCTGCGAGTCTGCCTGCGCATCGTCAGGTACATGGCGGCTCTACCGCGGTTCCTCTGCTCACTCTGCTGCCGCCATCCTGCTGCCCCTTGTCATCTGCGCTTCTTAATCGCCTTCCCATATTGACTCGTCCGCTGGGCCAACACGGCTGACTGACGTTTTGTCGGCCCGCTCTCCAAGTCTTAGACCACCCAAGAGGCCAAGACCTGACCCTGACCAGCTTAACACTGCACCAGGGGGGACGAGCAGGCATTGACTCAGAAATATCACCACCGGAAGTGGGGCCCGGCCATGTCTTCTCGACCCTCTCTGGCGCTTCTGTTTAGGAAATACAGTAGGAGGCTTGGCTAGGTCCTAGGAATTAGGTGAGGAATGTATCGCAGTACGGTAGACTGGTAGCAAGCAAACAATTCGCGGGTGAATTCAATGTGAGGTCACGGGTACCCTCTCGCCCCCCGTTTGCCCACCAGCACCACTAGCACAACCACCACCACCGCCCTGCAACCCCCAGTAATGTACAGTCCAGCACCACTCATTGTCTTGTACCCGCCTTTCCTACATATAAAGCCTGCCACCCTTCAACCTCCCCCTTCCACCCCGACTCTCGTTTGGTCTTTACAGGATTCACTCTCTTCCTACCCTTCCTTATTTTCTGATTCGCATTCTTCCTCAGGAATTCCCTGGTGGTTTCCCCATTCATTCTCTGATACATTGTGTGCAAACGTGCCATTGTTTTCCTGCCCTCTTTGTGGAATCCCGGAGGTTCTCGAGCTGACCCATCACGCCTCCCGCCTCAAAGATTACTGTTCACCCAGTGAAAACTGCCTTTGTGCCTTGATCACTCCTTTGACCATCTTTGGCAACACTCGACTTGGATATAAGACAGCTTCTTGGCACACTTGATCCTCGTCCCTTCATTCTCTCACCAAACACTGTCAACGAGACACCAACTTCGCGAACTAAGAGACATCTGACCAAAGCTGCCAGCCAGCAATATCATTCTCTTCGCGACGCAATAGCCAACAAAACCCCGTTTTCATCAACTGACAATCCAACATGCTTTTCCGATCATCTATGTTGGCCATGCTGGCCGCCGGATCGGCCATGGCTCACATGAACATGAAAGACCCAGCTCCCCTCGAGTACAAGGGCAACCCCAACGCCAAGGAGCCCGATATCGACTACTCCATCACCTCCCCCATCACCGCTGCTCAGTACCCTTGCAAGGGCTACCTGAAGCTCATGGGCACTGACGAAGGTGCTTCGGTCAAGACCTATGCGCCCGGTGAGCAATCCACCATGAGCGTCGAGGGTGGTGCCTCTCACAACGGCGGCAGCTGCCAGCTCTCTTTGAGCTACGACAAGGGCACCAAGTTTACCGTCATCAAGTCTTTCATCGGTAACTGCCCTACATCGGGCGGCGGCACCTTTGACTTCACCATCCCCGATGACGCTCCCGAGGGTGACGATGTCGTCTTCGCTTGGACTTGGGTCAACAACACCGGCAACCGCGAGTTCTACATGTCCTGCGCCGTGGTCTCCATCAAGTCCGGTGGTGCGAAGCGCGAGATCCCCATGAAGAAGCGTGGCACCGCCTTCGCTGATCGTCCCGAAGTCTTCCAGGCCAACCTCGGCGGCAAGTACTGCACCAAGGAAGGCGTCGACACTGTCTACCCCGAGCCCGGTCCCGATGTCGAGAACACCTCCAGCAACCCTGGCCCAGCCATCCTTTGCGATTCTGGTGAGGATGCCCCGACTGGCGACGCTTCCGGATCCGACTCTGGTTCAGGCGCCACCTCAGCTGCCAGCGCCGCCACAACCGCTGCTGCCGCTACATCTGCAATGTACGTATCAAGCTCTTTCTTTGCAAGCTCAATCACACCCTCCACCCCAAGTGTGGCGACGAGTGTCTCTGCCACGACCACTCAGGCAAGCACGCCTTCTGATACTCTGGTCGTTGTTCCCGTCACCACTCAACTGCCATCCGACTCTTCCACTGTTACGACCTCCCAGCTAACCAACTCATCCAGCTCCCCCACTGGCGGTGTCTTCCTGACCCAGACGGCCACCACAGCCCAGGCTACCAGTGCCCAAGCTACTACTGCTGTTCCCACGACCATGGTCACCGCGACATCGGTTCCTGTTGCCTCTTCGGTCGCTACGGTGCCAGCTGGAACGAGTAGCGCTTCTGCCCCTGCCGGCAGCTCGGTAGCTGGCCAGCAGACTGGAAGCTGCAGCCAGGATGGTGCTTGGAACTGCATTGACGGCTCCAACTTCCAAAGATGTGCGAGCGGTCAGTGGAGCGCTGTCATTCCCATGGCAGCTGGCACCACATGCACGGTTGGCGTAAGCGAGAATCTGTCCATGACCCGCCGTCGCGACAGAGTTCGTCGCCGCGCCGCCAACGGCTGGGAGTGGTAAATGTATCCAATTCCCTTGTCTAGCCCCATACGGCCTTGACATGATTGGATGAAGCGTTCTCGCTCATTCGAGTCCCTTCTACTCTTCACTGTACATACTTTTGCATTTTATGCATTTCACTTCGCCTTCTTTCGCTCTTCCATTGGAGGAAAAGAATCACGGAATTTTAGGGAGGGGATTGTACAATAAACATACTCGACATCATGACACACGAAACGACAAAAGACATCGCAGGGGCGTTTTCGCGGATTTGATGGTCCTCGATTTCAGGGGATGCCATTTGGGGTGGCTGACCAATGCATAGAGCATATAGCGCTTGCTAGCCCGTCGTGGTTCTCAGCAAAGCGATGATCAATTGATCAGTTGATGATAACTTCTTGCTGCCTTCTTTCCGATGACGTGACTTGTCCATTCAATCGGGACAACCCGACAATTTCTGAGTAGGTATCATGATTGTACAAGGCCTTCTGTGTTTTCCGTTGAAGAGTCACCTAAGTATCGTAATGGTCCAGTCGATCTCATTCATCACAAAGCTCACCTAGGTATACAACCGTACATAACTCATCACTGACTGCCTTACAGATTACTACTTCGACTCTTTCAAGGCAACCCTACCGATCATGAGCTACTGGCCCGTACGATGCTCGTGTGTATCAGGCATGAACGGCTGGGCCACCTTCACCTCTCCACGACATCTGATCACCAGGGACCGGGGCCATTTTCAGGCCCCAAAGCCCCTGTCTTGACAAACCACCACGAGCGCGTCAGGACCGGGGAGCAAGGGCGGCGACGAAGCCCGGCAGCGGCAGCATTCTGCCGCAGATGCTGCCGCCACCAACCCGCGGCACGACCGCCGCCAAGTCGTCGTCGTCGTCGTCGTCGTCGTCGCCGCCCTCGGTGAAGAGCCACAGGTGCGTGATCTCGGCCCGCCTGGCGCTGGTGCCGCGCCGCGCCCGTCCCTCCTCCTCCTCCTCCTCCTCCGCCGCCGCCGCCGGGGCTATCGTCGATGTCTTTGATGTCGCCGCTGCCGCTGCCTGGGGGGGTCTTGCTTGGTGGCGGCCACCACGGCCCGGATGATGGCGGCGGCTCAGCTGGCGCGCGATCGTCGAGCGCGAGCGACGTTTGACGCCCCCTCGCCGGCGAAGGGGGGCATGAGGTGCGCGGCCAGTGGAGGCCCGGGCGGGTGGTGGTGCAGGCGCCGCGGGTCCGGGAGACGGCTTCGTGGAGGAAGGGGGTGGTAGGACGGGTGGGCGAGCTCGGATAGCAGGGCGTGTCGGGCGTGGGTCATCGGGTCGTCCTGGTCCAGGGCGGCGGGGGGAGGGGGTTGAGCGAGTCCGGGTCTGGGTCCGGGTCCGGGTCCGGGGGGTTCCGGGAGGGTGCTGTTGTCGACCGGACGACGCAGGCGTCGCCTCATCTGTTGGAGGGAGAGCTGGCGGTGGGGGTCCGTGGACGAAGACGCTGCCGCGGCGCGGGAGGGAGGGAGGCGGGGGGGGGAGGCGGTGGTGAGGATGAGGCGGGTTGTCCGGGTCGATGCGCTGGAGGCGGTGGCCCCATTCTATGGTGCCGGGAGGTAGCGACTCCGCTAGGAGCCGGACGAGGTCGGCGCGGTCGATCTCAGGGCGTTCGCCGGTGAGGCTCTTCAGGAAAGTGATACTGCCGCTGCTGTTCTCGCTTTCGTCTGTCCCGAGTTCGAGGTACGGTTTGGGGCGCGGGTCGCACAAGAGGGTGTACTGACCGTCGAAGCGGGCGCACTTGATGTACTCGTCCCAGAGGCGGGTCTCCTTCATGGCGGCGAGACCGGTGGAGGTATGGAGGTCCAGGGTCCCCGCCTTGGGAGCGGCGGGCGTCGAGGTCGGCGTCGCTCTCGTAGATGGTCGTAGGGATGTCGGCGAGGGCGAGGATGCGGGCAAGGGTGCAGCCGGCTGGTCCGGCGCCTATGATGGCGATTCTGGGGGTTGTTGTCATTGTTGGAAGTCGTGCTGGGGAGAGACGATGCCTCTGGGGGGGCAAGTGACAGGTAAACAAGAGAGACTGCACAGAGCTGGAGTTCAAACCTAGGTAGATTTGGTCGAGTTTCAGATCAAGGGCTTTTGTGTCAGTGGGTTGACAGCATGATGCGGTGTTTTTCGCATCGTTCTCTTGAGAATACCCATTTCCAACGAACACATCTGAGACGCAGAGACGCAGATTCAATCGGAGGCAAGGACATGATATTTAAAGCAGGACAGCCCATTTTCATATTGTATCCCATTGTGATTACATGACAGGACATACGAAACAATCATGCCGCGACCTCGGCCGGCGGGTGCCTATCACAGGGTCATCGGAGCTCGGGCTAGGTTCGCCGGACAATGAAAACCGGGACGGAAGACGCCGCGCTCATTCTCGCTCTCGTTCCCGGTCTGCAGGTTCAGTAGGTACTTAAGGTAGGTGACATGTCATAAAGCTTTAGCCATACATAAGACATGGCGACATCCCGCATGATAAACTATTGGAGAGACCAAGTGTATATTAAGTTTGCGGTAGCAAGAGTTCTTGATATATGCGTATGCCGTTTATTTGGCTCTTGTCAAGTTCTACTTTTGTAAGACTTTCCAAAGCAGCTGGGTTGAATCTGATGTTTTGATCACGTAGCAATATTCAAAAATTGGTGGTACGATCCCGGAAGGTAAGGAGTCAGTCCAACTGCCGAGCAGGGACAGTTCCCACTACGACCTACCACCGATGGCATCTTCAAGTGGTCACTGTTGTTTTTGTCAAGGCAATTGGAGCCGAGTTGTCATCCCAACCCAGGTTCATGGAAGAGTGGATTTTGTGGTGATTGTCACATAAGTATGATGGAGCGCCAGCAATGGACACGGACATAGAGCTGGACAGCTACCACAGTCTGATACGGACGCTTCTGTCTTTCCACTTCCATGTGTGCTGCGAGTTGAGTTGTAATGTAGGTACCATATATTCATGAGTACCGGTAATAAGCCACCAACAACCGACCGGTCAACTTCAAGTCTGGAATGGCAATGCGCCTAATTCCCAGCAGTTGAAAGCGGGCGCAAATCTCCATTATGCCGTCATGACTAGACAAAGCCGGATGCAGTGTTGAAACATGTTTTAGTCCGTGACCCTCTCTGGGCTGGTGTGATAAACTTGGTCGGCCTGCAGGCTGGAGTCGTAGTGGTTCCAGACCAGCCAAAAGTCCCAGGATCACTTCGATGGAAATGGCCCGAGCAGTGTTCCGCAGACAGGCGAGACAGCCCGCTCACCATCAGACAATGCCCGCAACTGTAGTGCACGTCCTGAGTAGGGGCATTGAGGGCTATCACAAAGCAGGAGTGCGTGAGAGTATCAAAAGCATACATCTGCGTACTTCAGTATCAATGCAGTCGTCAGTCCCCAGCAGTGCCCGCCCAGCAGTATGTACATACATACATAGTCCCCCTGGCAAGCCCTGCAGCTCGCGAGCACGGAGGCGGCCAGGCCAGAAACCAGAAACACACAGGCATTGGAAGGCACGGGTAAGAGGTACAGTATGTACACAAAGACAGGCGAGCAGGCGAGCACACGGGCTGGAAACGGCTAAGCCCTGTACGGCTTAGCGCCAAGACGCCTCTCTACGGCTCCACCTCCACGGGCAGAGCACGGGTCGGGCATTAGCCTTCTCGTTCCTTTTCGACGTCTGGTCTTGTCTTGCCGGTCGTCGCGACCTCATCCGACGAAGAACAAGTCCAGCCATCTGTCTGTTGTTGCGCATCTGCATCTGCATCTGCATCTCCCATTCCCCGACCCTCCCTCCCTCCATCGCCGTTTCCCTCAGTCATCTACGGCCCTCATTCGTAGGAGACCGACTTATCTCATTATTGGCTCCTCTTTTCTTAGCGATCTCTGCTCCTCGCCGGCCACACGAAACGAAACGAAACGACGACCTCATCCATTCCAGCTATTTTCCAGGATATATATACATACACAGGATCTGGAAGTTGGCACTACTCTACCTCCAGAAGTAGGAGGATTGTTAGAACAACTAGCTTATATCTGAGCATCGGCGAGGCGGAATAGCAAAAGGGCATCTGAGGTTGAGATGCAGGCCCCCTCCTCCCAAAGATCGCTGCAGCGACGCTCTCCAGGCCCTGAAGGCGGGCCGCCACCCAATGTTCCCCCACGGTCCATGTCACCTGCAAACATGCAGCCTCGCTCGTCCACCGCCTCTAGTAGATCTGCTGGGAGCAGTACACGGCGCAACGTGAGTGAACAACCGAGCGCGTTCCCATCTTATCTCTCTTTCTCACCCCCAATTCTCTACGCTGCTTTCTTCCGTGGTCAATGATGCCGCGATACGAGACTGTCCTACCGCTCTCCATAGCTTATGAAAACGTTCGTGCTGGGTCGCTGACAAGACGCCTCTTCAAGCAATCAAATGGCTCCAACATGCCTCTCTCACAGATCGAAAAGAGCGTCACCCATCTACTAGTTGCCACGAAACAGCTGCTCGAAACCTTGACGCAATGGTCTCGCGGTTCCGCCACTGATACCCAGGTCTCCGACGTCTACGTAAGGCTTGGCTACGAGTTCAATATGGCCTGCAGGGCCTTCACTGCGATCAATGTCGACACTTCGGATCTAGGCAACGTACCCGAGTCATTACGACACATCTTAGAGGCAACCTTAAGCCAAGAGGCGAGCACCGAAAGTCTCGAGAAATATCTTCCGCGCATCCGAGATATCATCATCAACCTCCTGCATGGGCTAAAGAGAAAGCAGCAGAAACTGCGCCAAAAACAGTCACGAGATGGACAGGGCTCTCCCGATAACAGCGGGATCGCCGCTCGCACGATGAGCACCAGCACGATCGGAAGCACAAATACGGGCCTAACGAACCTATTGAATGAAGGCATTGAGAACGGTTATACCAATCCTTCGCAAAGGGATAGTGGGAGTCAAGGCCCAAACGGCAGTGGGCCCTCCGGAGCCAATACGTCACCGAGCCGTCGAATACAACGAGACCAGTCACAGGCGTCTAACAGCACAGATCAGTCCACGCTCTCGAGCAATACCATGCAAAACATTCCGGTGCTGCCCCCTTATCCAGGGGACGAGACGATTCCCTCAGGGCCCTCGAATGGCAGCATCGATATCGATTCGTTCCCTCCACCTCCCCCTCCACCCAAGTCACAGCAAAGTGCATTGGCTGCTTTGCAGCGCGGTGGAGACTTGGAAAGAAGGGCTTCACGAAGATATTCGGCCTACCAAGTATCAAAGCTTTTGGGGGCACCAACCGGTGGTGTTCCCATGCTTCCAACCCAAAATACCCCTTTACCAAATCGAGGCCGCGGAGAAGTAAGAGAGTCTATGAGGGCTGTTCAGGTCCGTGAGGCTTTGAAACATAATCGAACCCAGTCCAACCAGTCCAAGAGCAATTACGAGCCTTCGCCAGCCAGAGCACCCAGTCGAATATCTGAAGAAAGCTCAGCCACAGATCTACCGCCCCCTCGACCAGCGTCCCCGCCAGCTACATCGCCAGAGGAAAAGTACAGACCCAGTGCAACCATATCTGGACCTTTACCGGATGCCTACCCAGTCGATCCATCATCCCCAGAAAAGAGTAAAGCGCCAGCTGATGTGACGGCTGAATCAAAACCACCACCGCAGACTCCTCCCGAGCACAAGCAAAATCGGAGCGAACTGGAAGGATCTCCGCCATCGGATAAGGACCTTACCCTTTTCTTGCAGTACAAGTCCAAGGTGAAGAAGTTTGTGCTCCCCGAGGGCTATGCGGACTTGACCATTGGCAGGTTGCAGCTTGCTTTTATCGAGAAATTCTCTTGGAATACTGCCTTGAACGGATCTGACCTTCCCGAGATCTATATCCAAGACCCCGTCTCAGGTATCCGACATGAGCTCGAGGACCTATCGGATATCAAGGATCGCACCGTTTTGGCGCTCAATATTGAGCCCCTCGATGAAGTCAAGAAACACTTCGATGAGGGGCTCGGATCCCTCAAGACAGCGATGGATGAAGTCAGACAGAACGTCACGGATCAAGGTATCTCTCTTCAGCGAGTATCTGACCGACAATTGGAGACCGCGAAGGAGATGGCTCGTATGGCAGCAGCTCCACCTGTTATGATGGACAGTTCTCAATCTGGAGCTCCGGGTGGCGGCGCCGGCGCTAAGCTAAACCCAAGTCAACTCAGGGAATTGCAGAGCCTCCGCCGTGACCTCGCGGTCCTTCGCCAGACATACTCCAATTTCCAGACGGAGATACAGAGCTCCATGTCTTCCCTGCGCAGCAAAGCTGCGGACGTCAAGGTTGCAGCAGCCAAGGCTACCGTTCCTGATGTCGAGGGTAGTGGTGGCTATTCGTACGTCGTGAAGGGTCGCAAACAACTGAACACGGACTCGGACCGTCTTGTCAACAAAGTAGATGACCTACAAGATCTCGTGGAAGACCTGCGAAAGGATGTAGTGAATCGAGGTGTGCGACCTCTACCACGACAACTCGAAGGTGTGTCCAAGGACATCCAGCTCCTGACCAAGGAGCTCAAGAAGATGGAAGAATACATGAAGAAAGAGAAGCCAGTTTGGACCAAGATCTGGGAGAAGGAATTAGAGGAAGTTTGCCAAGGTCGTGACGAACTCAAGCTCATGGAGGATCTCATGGTTGATCTGCAAGATGATCTTGAAAAAGCATCTGAAACCTTCGCGCTAGTAGAACAGGCAACGAAAGAGCAGATGAAGGATAACCAGCCCACATCCAGACAGTTCTCTAAGGGTCTGCAGAACTTGGGCAATGGCGCGGACCCTTCTGCTGCCAAAGAGGGTGTACTTGGCGAGGTCCGGGCGCTTCAGCCAAACCACGAGGACCGCCTAGAAGCCATAGAGCGCGCGGAGAAGCTGCGGAGAAAGGAGCTTGAGGGCCGGAAAGATAATCCTCTGACAAAAGAAGTCAAGAACTTTGTTGAAGAGGGCAAGTTGAAGAAGAGCGGCGGGTTCGAGGAGGTGGAGCGGGCCAGGAAGGCAAAGGACGACAAGATCAGGAAAGAGGTCTGGGAACGCATGAATGGAATTGTACCGGAAGAAACGGTCGGCGAGGAAGAAGAGGCGGCGGCTGAGGACGGAGAAGAGGTTGCTACTGGAGAGGAGCCGGGGCCGGATGCTATATGAGGAAAGAAGGCGGTATACCCCCATTGATATTTTTCTGGTTGATTGATTCTTTATTCGGCTATCCGATTTCCTGGATACGCTCCATCCGATTCTACGTTCCCCTTTGAGAACTGGTTTTTCGTGTGCTTTGCCTGTATCTTTTTACCATCCAGCTGGTTCATAGCCTTGGCGCGATATGGGTCAGGGCGCCTTCTGTTTTCTGGCGTCTTGAAATTGAGTTCGAGGTTTGAAAGTCCATGGCTCGGGCAGGGATGCTATTGTTCGTGTATTTTGTGTCGATTTGGATAATATGGCCCTATTCTGCAACTGCTCATCTAGCACCACCACACGAATCCCAAGCATCAAACTCTTCGTTGTCCTGTAACCTTAGTACCCAAGACCCTTGTTTCTCTGGCTAGAGCAGGTGTATTGTGGTTGAGGCAATAATTAGGTCCACGGCAGGCCACATATATTGGCGAGGTACTCCCCCGTGTCATCTCCTTGGACAGCATAGAATCTGTGGTCATCATAAATGGCCTATCACTATGATATAAGCCTGAATTCACTTGAGAACCCATACTGACTACCGTCCCTCTTGACTCATATCGCATCTCGGATGCACTCTTTCTACCGTTGGTTTGGGAGACATCGTACGTTGCTGTTCAATTACGCGGGTGTCTTAGCAAGGTCCGCATCCGCATGGTGGTGGTCCGCGGGAAATGCCGAGCCCTTCCGGGGGTTGTCGATGTATGACCTTCACATTTCCGCTCTTCCGCACTCATGATGCCGATATGGCGCAATCTGTCCGACAGGAATGTTTTGAGAGCTCTGCATTGCGACAGAGATCAAGTTCCTGTCCTGACATAACAGGAATCCTGCCAGATAAGTAAGTAGCTCGTAGAGTAAAGTCCATTCGGCTTGGCTATAAATTCAGAGATCACCGGCCACTCATCTATATGTTTATGTCGAGATCTCTTCAAATGAAATACATATCATCAGGGGCAGCACTGCGAGCGAGTCCCAAGTTGAGTCCATGCGTCCGGCCCATCATCTCGCAGCTCCCAGAGACCACCTGCCAAACCACCGCCAGATCTCTCCGCGCATCCAACATGTCGCAGTTTCCGACTCGGTCCAGTGATCGATCGACCGAAGCATGAGATGCAGTACTTCCCCGACACGCTCACGGCTCTGCCTGCCACGTCGGCGGGATCTCGAAGGGTCCTATGGACCGGTAGGTCATTCACCCCGGCGGGAAACCGGGTGATCGTGCCGGCGGGGACGCCGGCACCAGTTCGTTCAACACGGGGGCCGACGCCGCTGCTGCGGTAGGTACACGGTCTACGCGCCCGCGGAGCACAGGCCGACGACGGTGCACGGGACCAAGGAGGAGGAGGAGGAGGAGGAGAAGGAGGATGAGGCGCCGGGGTGGAGCCGGAGGAGCAAGGGGGAGAATGAGAGGGAGGGTTGGGTCAAGGGGCTGGGGTGAGGGAGCGGGAGAGGGCGGTCGGTGGTTTTTTTGGTGGAATCGTGACGGCGGGGGATTGTGGAGAGAGATTGTATAAGTTATGACTCACGGTGCGTTGGGCTTGGGGATTCGTGTTTTAGGAGTGATCAAGCCTAATGTTTCTTACTATTGTGTATTATTCTACGGTGGATTCTCATGCGGGTGAAGCTGAAGGTAAGACAGAAGCAATGCTGTTGTGCATGCTTCCTGGTGGTACCCATGTTATCGGAACTCGTACACAGGCTACTTCATTATTTTTTAACCCTCCAATCAGGAAATGTGACGTTTTCGGTAAGATGAGCCGAAGTGATCTCACACATGACAACTAGGTTAATCTACCGCAGTGGCCTCATTCGATATGCTCGACATCCGCCAGCTTTTCTCGTGGCGCGGCCCCGTCCCTCGTCTCCGCCGCCGCCACCAGGACCTCCTTGGCCCTCTGTGCTCCTATGTCGGCGAGACTCGTCCCCCGCTTTCGCATCGCCTCGACGTGGTTGGCAGCGGCGCCGTATTCCGCCCTCTCCTCCTCCGTCATCTCTGGTCCGAGGAATAGGAAGAGAAGCATGTAGACCCAGACAGCGCCCATGAAGATGCCTATGACACGGCCATAGTCGTAGCGCTCGACGCCTTCTCTCGGAGGCAGGGGGAATCGCTCACCGATGGTCGCCTGGATCGTAGCGGATGCGGAAGATGCGAGGTTTCCCAGCTGGTAGGTGAGGCCTACGGCTGTCGTCCGTAGTGCCGGAGGCGATAGCTCGCTCAAGTGGATGGGGATGGGGCCCCAGACGCCGCCGACGAAGAACTGCAGGAAGAACGCGCTGGCGACGAGGTCGAGAGATCTGGGGAAGATGTAGGCGGGCAGGACAGCGCCTCCGAAGACGCAGCAGACGATCATGCTGAGCCGACGCCCGAAGAACGTGCTGATATACCCGATGGTGGTGCCGCCGATCAAGGCGCCAATCTGTCCCACGACGCTGATGACGGTCACGTCGGTAGCCCCGAGCCCAACCTCTGTGATAGATCAGCATCTTGCATCGAAATGGCGGAGGCGTGGACTCACGGTTCTTCAAGAACGTGGGGTAGAGATCCTGGGATCCGTGGCTACATGAGTTGAACCCCGTCATCAAGACGATCATGTAGATGAACAGAAACCAATTCTGCCTGATGCCGGTCCAGACGTCGCTCAGCCATGCCTTTGCTCCGGTAGAAGTCACGTTGCCTGTCTCTTGCCTCTGCAGAAGCGCGGTCTCTCGCTCGGCCCTCATCACCTGAAACGCATTCGTCTCGGGCAACCACCATCGGAACGCGATGATGAAGACAGGGGGACCGGCACCGAACCAGAACAGGGACCTCCAGCCGTGGGGCGTCGTAGGCACCAGAGCGCGATAGAAGACCGCCGCGAGCAGGTACCCAGCGGCGTACCCCTGCTGATACAGCCCGGACAGCAGACCGCGAGCATCGTACGGCAGGTCCTCGAGCGCGGTCGCCGCCGCGGGGCCGAACAGTCCGCCCATGGCGATGCCGTAGAGGGCCCGCACGCCGAGGAACTGCGACAGGTCCTGCGCGAAGCCCGAGGCCAGCTCGAAGACGATGAAGAGGAACAGGTTCGTGATCATGGTCCACTTGCGGCCGTAGCGGTCGGCGAGGGCGCCGAAGACGAGGGCGCCGACGGACCGCAGCATCAGGGTGATGGTGATGCCCCACGAGACGGCCGCGTTGGTGGTGTCGAAGGCGGCGGCGATCTCGGTCACGCACAGCGAGACGGTGAAGAAGTCGAAGGCGTCCCAGGTCCAGGCCGCGAAGCCGACGGCGAACATGAGCCACTGGTGGCGGTCCAGCTCGGCGAGCACGCGCGCCGGGTTGCGGAGCGCGGTCTGGGGGGGCCGCAGCGTCGAGGGCCGGGTGAGGAAGTAGCGCGCGATCTGCGAGGGCGAGTAGAACCACCCGAGGGCCATGTTGTTGCGCATCTTGACCGACGCGGGATGGCTCTCGCGTGTTTCTCTTTGATGGTTGAGTGTGGTACAGTGAAATTCAAGCGTGCCAAGATGGTGGTGGTGGTGGTGGTGGTGGTGTATGGTTGAGGGGGAGCTCTAGCACGTAGGTAACTCGGGCCTTGACGTCGTGGACGGCACTGCTATATGAAGCAGTCGGCAGATCTGATATTGGAGTATCTCCCCAACTCCACACCCGACTCGTCATAGGTAAGTATCCTGTCGATGGCCAGCGCGGGGAACCTGGCTCTTGTAGATGCTACAGCGCGAGGAGTGATCATCATTCTCAGTGGTGGCGTGGGCGGCCTGCTGACATGTACCGGTAACGGTCGCAGAAAAAATATGTACAGGTCATACATACATACATGGCGTTGGTCGGCAGAGCGAGTATCAGATCATGTGATACCATCAAGTGCAAACAGTGATATCTTGTCACCTCACGGCGACGCACTGCCTCCGAGCGAGCATGATGGGAGCCGTAGGTGGTGTCCCTCACGCTGCCAAGCCTTGCCCGCCCTTGTGTACTCGTAGCGCAGCAAAGATCGGATCCTCGAATATTCGACAGCTCATTGAGAATCATGTATGCCCACATTGATATTGTATTGGTGGCATTGGTTCATGAACAGTGAGTACGGAGTGATGCGAAAGATCCGATTGAACGTCAAGAGACAACTACCAAGGGAAGGGTGACGTCTGCGTTGTACATATCAGTAGCAGCAAGTAATGCGATGTTATTGCTCAAGGAAAGCAACACGATAGTAACCTGCTCATTTGCGACTACCATCTTCATTTTGCGGAAACCAGCCCCCTTTTCTGCTTACCCTCCTGTTCTCGAATGGCAAGCTCGAGTATTCCAACCGGGAAGAATGCGTTTGCACCTACAATATTTTATCTCGAGTAGCATAGTTACATCATGAAAATGGCCCCAAAGCACTCATGAGTTGTTCCGCCTCTTCTTGTGTGTACATTACACTCGAAGCTGGCTCTGATGATAAACAACCGCATGTTCGCTACTTGAGGCTCTTGGACAAAAGCAATCAGCAGATCAAGAGCAGTTGAGGTGCAGACTGTAACATCAACCGGGGATTCCTGTGGCTGCCATCCAGTGAATCAATGGCATGGAACATTCATATGGTGCCAGTAGTAATGTGAGGCTAACGCCGAGGCTTCATGGTGACAATTACTCAGGCTCGGCATCCGAGACATTGGCCACCAAGACTCTGGAATCGTGACCCTGACAACGGTAATACTTTCTTCTTGGAAATTGAAGGAAGTGGAAGTGTATTGCACCGGCTCTCCACGCTCGGTTTGCCACGTTGCTCCTAACGTCAAGCAAAGTATAGGATCGCAGGGGATGAAAAGGCTCGGTATATTGTAGCAGGGATCTCTTTTGAGGACTGACACGAAAAACTTCTTTCCTGCATTGCTAGATACATGGACGAAAGAATGCGCCTACAATCATCAATACCACCGGAAGAGGTCAAAGAATGCCCACCACGCCGCACGTGTTCCGTCGTATCGTAACGTGTGGCCCAACTCCCGAAAGCGCACGAAAATTACGAATACTGTAGATACCAATTAGAAGAGGATGCGACGAGGACTCCCAGCCTTGCCATGTCTTTGCCGCACGATAGCGAATAGGAGACCCTGCTAGAAGCTGACTGCCACCGGCACTGCCTTTGTAATATGTGCCGCATAGGTGATGCTTGCTGGCATTGCCAAGAAAGCCAAGAAGTCATTCTCCCCTTGCGACCAACTACATAACTCATGGGAGGATTCCCGACCGAAGGGGTCAGGCCAAAAATCCCATCATCGGTTGCAGGTCCGCTTCCGGCAGGCTCATCGCCCAGCCAGCCTCGACGGGGAGTCGCTTGGTGTGGCAGCGCAGGACGTTGGTCAGGCTACCCATAGTTACAAAGGGAGCGGCCGGGCGATGACGGCCCCCTTCCCTCGCCTCGGGCATGTGCGCTCACTCTTCCATGTGTTGCAGCCGCCATTGACCATGGATGGAAGAGAGGCTCGTCGTCAACGATTTCTTCATTCTCATCCAAATCCACCCTCCCCTGTTTGCTTGCTGGCAATCGCGCCGTATTCAATACGCCTTGCCAAGCAAACGTCGGGGTTTAGCGTGCGGCTGAGCTGGCCCGTCACTACCTATCGGACTGGTGATCCCTTGGAATTACGGGAGACAGCATAGTTAGGTATTTACATCTATATCGACCTGTCGGGAGCCCCCTTCGTGTCACTCCAACTTCCCAAGCAGTGGTCGGTGTGTTGGCTTTCCGCCTTTGCTGCCCCCCTCGGTCAGCCCCGATTCAAGCGCCGGGACGACCTCCACTCGGGCGTGATCGCAGATCGGACGCCATCACATATAAGCAACCGCTGATCTACGAACCGGATCGACAGAGTTTCTCCCATCTGGATCACATCATACTATCCTTCCACCAAGCTCTGGTTCTCGCCCAAGGCGTCTGCTCTGTGAACAACCAGTCTACCATAGAGACGTAGATACGGCAAACACAACAGACCAAAGTCACGCCCTCCAACACTATCCATGACCGGACTGCCCTATTCCACGCTGCTCGGGCGCTCGCCCAAAGGCGGCGGCGGCGGCAAGGGAAGCAGCACGTCGAGTGGCGGCCACAAGACCTACGGCGCAGGCTACCACGGCGGCGGCGGCGGCGGCAGCGGGCACAGCAACCTGCCGGCGTGGGCCATCGCCGTCATCATCGTCTGCGTGCTCTGGCTCTGCTTGTTGTGAGTACCGTCAACTTGCCTCTTTGGTGGACGAATGACTAGGGGGGGTTGTCACCGGGGAACCTCGAAAAAAAGAAAAGTGGCATTTTGTCCGAGAGTCCCAGTGCACTCCCGAGATATCAGTCGTTGTCCCCCGACCCCGGATTGGATAAACAGACAATCGAACCCCCATCTCAGCAGAACAAGACCTGACCTGTCCTTTCTCCATAGCATAAGCCTAGCCGTCCACTTCAGTAAAAAAGGTAGTGAACCCTCTCTCTCCCTCCCCTACCCATCTCCTCCCCCCCCCCTCTCTCAAAAGAAACCCAACACTAACCCTCCTTCCCCCGCGAAAAAAGACTCCGCCCGCAACGGCCAAGTGAATATAGGCCGCGTCCTCTGGAAAGCCTTCCGCTACAGCACCGGCATCCAGATCTTCATCTGGACCTACCGGACACTCTCCTCCTCCTCCTCCTCCTCCCCCACCTCGGCCTTCCGCCGCCACGGCAGCAGCTACAACAAGCTCGAAGGGGGCGAGTACGAGCCGCAGCACCAGAACCCATCCGGCACCGGTACGTAGAAGAAAGCCGCAACCCAGCCCTCCTTCCTCCCTCCCTCCTCCCCTTCATAAGATACACAGAGAGGTACAGCGGACCCCAACAAAGTATCAAGACTAAACTCACGCCAGAACCCCCCCCAGGCCCCCCGGCATACACCGGTGCCGCCGCCGTCGTCGACAAGTATGAGCCGCTGGGCTACTCGGCCCCGGCCCCGCCACCGCCCACGGCCCAGTACGCCGAGTACGGGTACGGGTACAACAGCAGCAGCAGCAGTCCCTCTGGGCCGACGCCCGGGACGTACGAGGGATACTACCGACCCCCGCCGCCCCGGTCGCCCGTACCGTCTTACCACGGGCCATCATCGGAGGGCCGTTGACGGTGGAAAAAAAAAAAAGGGGGGGGGGGCTATGAGTGTGCAGGGGGGAGAAGCGTTGATCGGGCTTGAAATTGGCAGCATGGCGTCGAGGTCGGGCGCTTACGGGGGAAATCAAGTTTCTTGTCGCTTAGTGGCATGCCTGGCGATTTCTCTCACGGAGGCGAATGCTTGTCTTTGCTTTGACTTTGCTTTTGATTGTTGTCTTACGGCTCAGATCTCATGAACCTTATTAAGCAAGGCATACGATCAAAAAGGCCAGTACAGAAGGAGTATTATGCGTGATTAGTGTTGTTGGAGAAAGTTACATACAGAACTATACATTCATTGTTTCGTCCTACAATCTCCAGCCTGCTTCCGCCACTCTTCACGCAAGACACATAGTGCGTGTCTCATTCTTGTTTCGACAACTTCTCCGACCAGGCCCGGAACCTCGACTACGAACGGCTCTGCAAACAAAACAAAATAGGTGAAATTGAGTTGAAAAGAGCTCCAGCTCGCCGCCTATGCAAGTGAGGTATCTCCGTATCGAATGGAATAAAAGAACGTTCTTCGTGATTGATATTGGTGTCATGATATACTAGATTGTTCGACTTCCTCCAAGTCCCAGAGGATCGGCTACGATTGGCTGGTGAGGAAGTTTGCAGCCTATAAAAAGAATCAGTGACGTGCGAACAAGATTGTAAGGCCATTTCATACCCGTTCCATATTGTAGTCGTACTTCTCCAGCGCGTTGACCACGGCGGTCCTCGAGTATCCCATACCCATCAAGTTTTTCACCATCGGATCGTCGTTTTTGCCTTCTTCGGTCAGCGCTCTACCAGCTAAGCTGGGTCTCCCGGAACTCTGACTCTGCACCGGACTTTTTTCGCCCTCCCCGACCTTTTTTTCCTTCGTAACCTCGGTGGGCGAGTCGAGAGTAGCGAATATAGCATCCCAGTCATGATTATCGGGTGGCTGGGGTCCTGATCCAGACGCTGTGGCATTTGAGTTGTTCGTCTGTGCTAGCGCAGTAGTGGTGGTGGTCGATCCTTGTGATACGGACCCGAAATCGTAACTGCTGTCTCTGCCAAAAGTATTGGATACATTAGTAGACTCACTCTTTGGCTGGCTGGGTGGCGGGCTGCTGTCGAAAACAGGATTGAAGTCATCCAGGTTCGATCTAGAGATGTTTGCAAATTCATCGTCGGCTGAGCCCTCTTTCGCATCCTCGAGGCCCTCGAAATCGTCATCTAAATCGTCAAAGGCTCCTTTGGGCGCAACGGGGGCGGTATTCGTAGTGGTCGAGGGCGTGGGAGCAAAGGGGTCATCTTCTGCCTGGGAAGAGGAGGGAAAATTTGGCGAGACTTTAGGAGGCTCGGGGAAGTCAGATAAGTTGCTTAGACTGATGTTAGTTTTAGCAAGCAGGCAAAGCGCATCAAAGGATCAATAGGTCATCATACTTGGATGGCTGAGACACATGTGATTTGGAGTTCTCTTGCGTTGGAGTATCGGAAGTGGAGAGGGGGGCCTTTGCCCCAGAAGGAGAAGATGGTGCTTGTGGCGTCTTCTGGTCTTCAGCTCTGCTTTCGCGAGGCGATGCTGGCGCGAAATCGTCGTCAAAACGATGTCCTCCCTCGCTTGCAGAGTCCGATTCGTCATCTCGCTCCAGCTCTGAAATAGGTGGGAACTCTGTGTTGAAGGTTGAAAAAGCATTGCCTGGCTCCTTAGCCTTCTCTTGAGGCTTACCGAAGCTCGCAAACGCAGAATCAAAGTCAACTTTGGCGTTGCCACTGTCTTTCATGCCCGCAAAAGGATCGCTATCCCTATGGCCAGCGAAGGACGCACTGGGAGCGCTACCAGTGGGCGTATCGTCGGGGAACGCGCCCGGAATGGCATTGTTAGATGGCTTCTGCTCTGAAGAGTTCACACTTCTGTTGGCGTCCGAAGCCACGCTTTGACCCGTGGCAGTAGGCTCCAACGGGGCCATATTAGAACTGACAGAACCAGGACCTGACCTACTGAGAGGAGGCGACTGTTGTCGTGATAAAGACTCGGGCGCTTCCCCGAAAGGCGCTCGGCTGATGGTTGGAGTTGAGCCAGCGGGCGTGGAGAAAGATCCCACGCTTGCAGAAGAGGCGCCGGTATTTTGTTGCTTGAACGACACGGCAGGTGGTGGTGTGCCTGAGCTGCTGGCGCCGCCAAAAGCACCAAATATGTCGTCAAAAGACTTCTCGCCGGCATGGGGCTTGATGGTAGGGGAGGAAAAGGCTCCCATGATATCAGAACTCCCTGTTCGTCTAAAGAACGGGTTGTTGGCACTGGTTGCAGACGGCGCTGGACTTGCCACCTGAGCAGGTGCAGCTACCGGCGAACCAGCACTTGCCTGGCGGGACAGTTCTTCATTACTCTTGGTCAAATCCTCGACTTCCGTCTGCAGCTTGTCTCGTTCGCCCTCTACCGTAGACAGTTGCTTCTTGTTAATGGCCACAAGGCCCTTCTGCTGCCGAGCATCGGACTTGAGCTTCTCAATCTGCGGCTTCAACTGAGCAATTTCAGCATTGACTGCGCTTATGCGTTGCTTGAGATTGGCGTTATCTTGCTGGTCTGTCTGGAGAGCCTGTATGTGCTGATGATGCTGCTTCTGCAGATCTTGATAAGTGCCGTCTATAGACACCATCTCGCTTGTCAGCTTCCTCGTTTCGTCCCGAATCTGTTTGAGCTGGTCTTCTAATGTCCGCACGTCGTTTGCCTCCTTCTCATATAAGACCCGCAGTTGCGACAGTCGCTCCTCGAAGTTCTTCTTCTGTTGACTCGCCTGGTTGATCTCATTCTGAGTTGAGCTGCGTTTCGACTGCACTGTCTGCATCTGCTGTGACAGCGAGGTGACTTGGTTTGACAAGTTGGCCAGTTCCATCGTTTCGTTAGACACCTTTTTGCTGGTATCGTTCTCATTGTCCCCGAGCAGGTCATCAACGGCAGATCTCTGGGCGGAAGACCCAGAACCACCGGTATCATGAGCAGTCAAGGTTCGACCAAAAGAGGATGATGGAATGAAAGGCTTAAATGTATTGCCGGTCGGCGATGCTTGAGCAGGTGACGATGGCTTTCCGCCTGCAAACGGATCTCTCGATGCTGGTCTGGAAACTCCCGTACCCTGTGGTGATAAAGAGGCTTGTGGGTGAGCTGGATTAGGTGAATCTAAGCCGAACAGATCGTCGAGGGCAGATTTAGGTTGTGGGGGAGGTTGTGGAGGCTGAGGAGCGGGCGCGTCAAAGGGCGACTGTCCAACAGGCGCAACGGGAGGTCGGGATGGTGTCCTCAACGATGGCGGTATAAGATTTGGGGGAAGCGTCGTGGGCAGCGGGGCGTCTCTTCTGCTCCTCTGTTGGCGAATAAGATACATAGCTACGGCGAAGGTGTCCTTGGTCAGACGGCCTTCAGAGTTGATGTCCGAAAGATCCCAAACCTGGGCTAGAGCATCTTCAGACAAGCTGGACTGACTCAAGAATGGAACGGCCTCTTCGCCTGTGATGAAGCCCTTGCCGTCCTTGTCTAAGTTGGCAAAGAACTCATCGAACCTTGCCTTGTCACCTGGGGCAACTAGCCAGTCGCCTCCTGTCGTCTGAGGTACCAATCCCGTAGCCTGGGGACCTATTGGTGGTCTCCCCAGAGGACTTGCGGTCCTTGGTTGTGCCTGGCCACTTAGTTGTCTCGGTATAGCGGACATTGGTGCTCCCGTGGCCGTGGGACTCTGGCGTGGAGCCGAGCCGACGCGTCTCGTAGCAGCTTCGTAAAGCGCAGCAGGTAGTATATTAGGCAAGCCCCTCAGAGCACCAGCTTTCATCGAGGTCAGCAGGTGCATCGCGATCACAAACTCGGTCATAACAAGTGCGCCTCTCTGTTCGGTATCAGCCAGCATCCAAATTCGACCCAGCACTTCGTTGGGCAGCCCTGATTTCTCGAAGATGTTCTTGGCTTGATCGCCGGGCAGCAGAGATCCATTTTGCAGCGGCTGCTTCTCGAACAGCATGGAATATTGAGAGACCTTTTCCGGAGTCAGGGGCGGTATCCGTATAGGCCCGGTGCCGGACGCTTGCTGCTGCAACGGAGCCGGAGTGGGAGCGGGCGCGTTGCCGGGGACGCTGATGCCATCGAATCGAGGTAGAGGGCCCTGTTGCAAGGCGAGCTCCTGGCTAGGTTCGCGTCCGGCTTGAGCATGACCAATAAGTCGCAGCGCAATGCCGAAACCAACAGGTTCCAAGAAGCCGCGGTTCTCGCGGTCTGCTATTTGCCAGATCTAGCCATTGGTACTCGTATCAGCACTATTACCTCCCGAAACGTAGTTTGAACGTGGATATGGGATGGGCTGGAAGTAAACCCACCTCTCCGAGTATGCGCGAGTCGAGTTTCGTCTTCTCGAAGAACTTGACAGCTATTTCACCAGTGACGACACTGACATTATCGGTGTCAGCCTGGCGGAACAGTAGACCATATACGCGCTTTTCTTCGGGGCTCAGGTTGAGATTCGGCGCCGCTGCAAATCAAGTAGTGTTAGTGGGCTTTGCATCTCGCCGTGACATGCGTGGTGTTTGGGGCAGCTTGATCTGGAAAAGGGTGTTGACTCACCAGAGTCGGCGCTCGATTCAGCAGACATGTTTGCGCAGCCAAGATGGCTCGGCGTGAAACAGCAGACAGAGGGTGTCTGTGGCGTCGTCTGTGGGCAAGAGGATGGGAAGAATTGAATGTTTACTTCGGTTGATAACGGAGAAGATAGTCGATGCAAATGGGCGTGATAGTGTGTATCGGCTGGCTGCTCGAGAGGTAAGAAGAGCTAATAGTCAGACAACTTGGCAGGCAGTTGAGCTACTACTCCTACCTACCTACTACTCACTACCTTGCAGAGCTTTGGCGACAAATGAAATGTCTAGGCCTTCGCCGTCAGAATAAGGTAGCTACTTTAGCTGGTGAGCGAGGAGCAACGCGGGCGTTGGTGTGCTTTGCTTTGCTTCTCCAACTGCAAGTCGCACTGGATTTCGGCACAGGAGGCTGGTCAGCCAGAGGTTCAAGCAGCAAGCTGTGTGTACTCCAGCTGTACTGCACGGGCTATGTTAGCCCGTAACCTCTACCCGACCTATCAGGGCTCACGGTCCACCTCCTGGTTGCCTCTGCATCGCGCCTAAGCCTCTCTGTCCAGTCCTGACAGCCCCAGTATTTGGCAGGCCCCGGGCACCCGGGATACTGTGGAGCTGCCGTACGCGAATGAGAAAAGCTCTACACTTCTTGGATGGTGGGATGGGGACAAATACTCTCCTAAGCTGTCCTAAGCTCATCTGCCTGCCTCATGTACGTACGTAGGTATTAGGCGCATACCTATTCCAGGCATCATCATTCCACATTTCTTCAATGAGATCATCCCTAGATGAATAGCCTTGCCCAGACACTCGTCTCCGATGACGATACAGGTGGTTCAATTTGTGACAGTGAGGCCCGTCTATCAACAAGGTATATATCATCAGTGATCATTCCTCACGATGAATTCCCCAAGTGAGTAGTATACAGACCCGAGCAAGTAACATGTCAACCATCTGTCCACCTCTATATCCCTAAAAGTAGGTATGCCCAAGCTTCCTCCAAACTACTACCGTAGCCGCATCCAGGCTTGCTTGCGGTCCAAACATCCCCTACCGATTCGCAAGCGCTATTGGATCGAGAACGCCTGCATCGAATGGCTGTAGAATCCAAGACAGTCAGTGGCTGCCCAAGTATCGCTATGCATACATTCCTGCTGCAGGCTTAGACCTCTGCAGCTGTTCACTGGCTTGTTCTTGCTGCTGAAGCCTCATTGGAGACTCTGCATATGGTCGACTCGAGTCAATCAAGTCAATCCTGTAATGGTCCTCTCCTGCTACTGGTCGCTCCATACCTAGAGGTCAACACTGTATGGTTCGTCATCACCCGAACAAGTCGTTACGCCTGCGTACCAATCATGGCTGGACTGGTGTTAGTGAGAAATTGTCAGGTCGTCGCGTTCCTCTAACATCGCCTCTTGCCGGTCAAACATGTTACACTTCCTATTCTCTTACATCACGAAAAGTGAGCCAGCGTTGCGAAAGGCAAGACATGGACAGACTTAATACATTAAAAATTGGTAGAAAGGATTTACAAGGCTTATACTGCTAGTCTTCCGATCAGGCTTTTGCTTTTGCAACTATCAAATTAGAATGCCCTTCGCCAATCCCCAGCTCCCCCTAGAAGTTACTTCTACGCTGAGGATTACACACCATGACTGGAACTTCTAGATAAGAACACAGTGCGTCTATGCAGCGGGCAAAAAGGAAGATCAGGGTAATAGGAAGTATCTCAAGCAAGCCCACTGGCGTGGGTCTCGACTTGTCCGCAGCATCCGCTTTAGTACTCAGCCTCAATATCACCTTCAGCCTCCAGGGAGTCGGTTGCCACCTCCTCGTAATCACGCTCAAGGGCAGCAAGATCTTCACGAGCCTCTGAAAACTCGCCTTCCTCCATACCTTCTCCGACATACCAGTGGACGAAAGCGCGCTTCGAATACATGAGATCGAACTTGTTAGACAAGGCAGACCAGGCCTCGGCAATGGCTGTGGTGTTGGAAAGCATGCAGCTACAACTTGTCAGTCACAAAACATTGCACAGTAGACAGGCAGATGAACTTACACCGCGCGGTCGACCTTGGCGAGATCACCGTTGGGAACCAACTGAGGAGGCTGGAAGCAGATACCCAGCTTAAAACCGGTCGGGCACCAGTCAACGAACTGAATAGTACGCTTCGTCTTGAGGGTTGCCACAGCGGCGTGAGCATCCTTGGGAACGACATCACCACGGTACAATAAGCAGGTGGCCATGTACTTTCCGTTGCGCGGGTCACACTTGACCATCTGGTTGTAGGGCTCAAAGCAGGACATCGTCATCTCCTGGACCGAGTTGGCTTCGTGCGCAGCCTTGGCAGCCGAGATGACCGGCGAGTAGGCGACCAGGGGGAAGTGAATACGAGGGTAAGGGACCAGGTTAGTTTGGAACTCGTTGAGATCAACGTTGAGAGAACCATCAAATCGCAGGGAGGCAGTGATGGAGGAAACGACTGAGATATCAGTCAGCAAGAAGTCTCCTATGAATAAGCTGCAAACGCCATACCTTGAGCAATCAAGCGGTTCAGGTTCTCGTAATTAGGGCGTTCGAGACCAAGATTTCGGCGGCAAATGTCATAAATAGCCTCGTTGTCGACCATGAAAGAGCAGTCCGAGTGCTCGAGGGTGGTATGGGTAGTGAGGATAGAGTTGTAAGGCTCGACGACGGAGGTGGCGGTCTGGGGAGCAGGGTAGACGCAGAACTCCAGCTTGCTCTTCTTTCCGTAATCGACAGACAAGCGCTCCATCAACAGAGCACCAAAGCCGGAACCAGTACCTCCACCGAAAGAGTGGAATACCAGGAAACCTTGAAGACCAGCACAACTGTCGGCAACACGTCGCACCTTGTCAAGGACGGAGTCGATAAGTTCCTTGCCAACGGTGTAGTGGCCACGAGCGTAGTTGTTGGAGGCATCCTCCTTGCCTGTGATCATTTGCTCGGGGTGGAAAAGGCTTCGGTACGTGCCCGTGCGAACCTCATCGACGACGTTGGGCTCGAGATCGCAGTAAATAGTGCGAGGAACATACTTGCCCTGTCCTGTATTTCAGAGCATTAGAAAACCTGCTCGCTCATCAAAAAGTTTACATCGATTCGCCTACCAGTCTCAGAGAAGAATGTGCTGAAGCCATGGTCGGGATCAGCGGCTTTGCGCTCTTCGGTCAGGTATCCATCAGGCTACACAATGAATATGTTAGTTCCGTCTCATTCCACTTCTTGGGTTTTTTTTTGTGCGGTCATACCTGAATGCCATGTTCGAGACAATAAAGCTACACCAGTACTTGGTTAGTCATTGGTCATACCGCATGGCCCGGGATCGGATATGGTCCGGCAGTGATCGGGAGCGGTGTCGTCGAAAGCGGGCAACGTGGACGGTTAATGTTCCGGGAAACTCACCTCCCAGCAGGAGTTGGCGATCTGACAGCCAGCCTGACCGACTGTAGAGAAGACGATGTTAGTATGCGAAGATGCTGGTGGGTGGGCATGGAGATGTGGCGGTTGGATCATGGAGCATGGATAATGCGGTGAAGGGGCCAGGACGCGTATTGGGGAAAGACATACCGTTGATGCTAATGATCTCACGCATGTTGTCGGTAGATGGAATGCAAAAGCAGTACAGATGGATAGATGGACAAGAGGAGGCGAAGCAGACGAGTCAATCACCAAGGTTGCTCGCAGATCGTGGGGTGGGTTAGCAGGGCAAAAAAGGAAACAGAATAAATGCACTCTAGGATTGAGGTCGAGTCGAAGAAGTTCTTGTTGACGGGTTTGGAAGGGTCGTTTTGACTCGGTGGGGGGTTTTCTGTCTCCCCTGCAATGGCACGAATGGGCAAGCGCACTGGGTTGATTTGTTGATATGAGGTTGCCTGAACGGGCCAAGCGGGAGCTGGGTTTCACGGACGCTCGGGCCATCCTGGGATCTATCTCAAGCACCTGCGTACCTGCCTTCCACGACAACATGACAGCACAGGGAGCCAGGGGCCGGCTTCAGCGGAGCACGGGCACTCAGCAGTGGAGCTGGTGGACAGGTTACGCTGGGCACCGCTGGGATGCAGCCGATTGATGGTTTCTCCCGCTGATGGAAATAGCAAATATGATTAACTCAATATCCCTAGTATCCAGGCAATCTCTATCTTCGATATTCAATTTCACTATCTGTCAGCTACTTCACTATACCACTTACAGTTCAAAA
The DNA here is from genome assembly GCA_022578815.1 of Xylariaceae sp. FL0016. Taxonomy (NCBI): domain Eukaryota; kingdom Fungi; phylum Ascomycota; class Sordariomycetes; order Xylariales; family Xylariaceae; species Xylariaceae sp. FL0016. Next base: position 1,006,190 of record MU388727.1, on the reverse strand, counting down.
TGCTTGCTCAAATCGCTCTCATTTGCTCCATGATATCTGCTGTCTGCGCAAATACGGAGAAGACTATCTTCCTCGGACCGCCAACTGTCAATATTGCATCAGCACATCCGGCACTGGATGACTTACGTTTACATACACTCACTCCGCAGGACTTTCAGATCCGAACACATCTGGAGGCTCGATTTCCAATCAATGAGCTTCTCCATGGCAAGCCAACGTGGCTCCTGCTAGACCAGCTTCGCGAAGGTCAGCGTTATGAAGTGAGGGTATGCTGGGCCGCTACAGTAAGACATGCCTCACATTCTACATCATCTGCTGGCAATTGGCAGCTAACTTTGTTTCAGCAACCAACTGCATTCAAGATGAATACGTATGAGTTACAGACTGTCTTTGAGACTCCTGAACTCATCTCAGAGCTGTCTGAGTACTCCTGGTCTCGACAATCGATAGACGATGCTGGCACTGCGATTCCCATCAAGCCACTGGAAACTGAGCGGGAAGCATCAGTGCTCTTCCTGCAGATCCTCGTTGCTGCCGACTACTACACGACAAACACAACGCTGATGAGGCAGGTTCCTCCGGTCTACGTTGATATCATCCTGGACCCTTTCGTATATAACATTCTACCTAGGTCACTCATTCCCACAGTGGCTTATATATTGATCGTTGCCGTCACTACATGGTTCTTGGCACAGCGGATTTCGCTATGGATTCGTGAAGCGGCAAAAGGATCCGACCTTGAGAAAAAAGACCAATAGGTTCTTCTACACTGCCGTGTTGATCCCAATCCAAACCTGATCCGATCGAAGGTAATGCAGATATCGAGCATGACGATCTTATTCCTGCATGTGTCATTGCCCATATAACTTCAGCAAGCGTGGACTGGTTCTTTATAATTTGGTCCATCAAACAATCGATGCGATAAAATCGAGTTCGCCGAGTTGGTCATGAAATTGCTTACTTTGTTGAGCAAAACGACTGTGGAGTGCTTCACACATCATAAAATGGAATTCCGAGATCTATTGTATGCCAACCAATGCCCCATCATTAATAACTGCCCGCGGAGTCGGGCTACCACTGTTGTCCAGGATACCCTCCGTGACCTCCGTGGCCCTGGTGTGGATGAGTCCCTGGAGCAGGGCTTCCATTCGTGTACGATGGTTGGCCAGGATAATGCTGCGAAGCAGATGAGGGTGGTGGGTGTTGTTGGTTGTATGTTGATGGGGGAGGCGGATATTGCTGATGTCCGCCATGCTGCGGTTGGTCCGACGGTTGAGGAGTTGAGTAATGATGTTGTTGCGCTGTCGTTGTCATTAGCTTCGAAGTCTCAGTAGTTTGGAGATGGGAAAGAACGAACAGTAGCCATGCGTCTGAGGACCCGGGCTGTGCCCATACCCTGGCTGTGGCCCCGGAGCATGAGACGTCCCTCCATAGGGAGCGCCCGGGTGACCTCCATGTTGGCCTGGGGGCGGCGGAAACGAGGGTGTGCTTTGTTGTCCAGCGGGAGGTTGATAAGAGTGTGCGCCATGTTCACCGGATGGTTGGTTATAGGTAGGCGTCCCATGCTGAGTTGATGGCGGTGAGCTGTACGCCGGTGTAGAGCCATTCGGAACCTGGTAGGAAGTTGGCGGAGCCTGGCCACTGTAACCTCCTGAATTACCAGAGTTGGAGTAGCCGTAGTTTTGCCCCTATAAAGGATGTTAGCCGTTGATCAACTAATTCAGAATAGACTCACTAACCGATTGGTTTCCATGACTACCTCCAAACATGCCTGCTACACCTCCCATCACCTGACCAGCAAGGCCGCCAGATTGATGGGACTGCTGGGATGGTCCACCATGGTAGTTTTGAGGCTGCTGGGGCTTGTTGCCAGACGAGAACAGATTTGATGCAAGCTGCCCGACAATCTTCCCAGCGGTTCCCCCACCACTTCCGCCATGTCCATTAGTCGACCCGTGGCTACCGCCAAGAAGCTGGCCGGCAAGACCCCCAAGACCTCCTGAGCCATGACTACTGCCACCGTTGGAGTTGCCATGCCTTCCTCCGAGCTGGTTCATGAGCGTGTTGGCAGCGAAGCTCTGCAGATCACGAAAACCCCATGTCAGTGGTGTCACGACTGTGGTCAGATGGGATTGAGGTAACTCACGCCGAAGCCCCTTTCCCCATTCGGTCCATCGGGGGCTCCTCTTGCGCCGTCAGAGGGAGGCATGATGGGCTCCATGCGCCCGTCTGAATGCCTCAGTGTCTGGGTGCCGTCGGGGTGTGTAATGAGCTCTGGCTGGCTCGGTACGCCAAAGGGATGCTCAGCTGTCTGCGCAGGCGTGCCTCCGGGTGCGGCTTCGGTAGGTGTCTCCCATTGCGAAACACCAGTGGCCAGCTGAACGTAGTAGTATTTATTGGTCGTGTCATCCCATTGAGCAATCCATCCCGGTGGAAGTGAAGGAGGTTCGAACGTGGGGCCTTCGTTGGTAGACGCGGGGATCGCCATAATGGCGACTGAGGGGTGTCTTATCTCGGTCGTCTACAGCAGGGCGAAGTGAACAAAATGTGGGCGAGGGGAGAAGGAGGAGGGAGAGGGAATCAATTCATAAAGAGGGCCTGGTAGAAGTGGCGTCAGCTGGATAAGTATTGGTGAGGGTGGTATAGTGACTTACCTAGTCGAGTCTGAGAAGGAAAACATGAAAGAGGGCGCGGCCAGAAGGTGAAAGAAAGGACCCTGGCTTCCTTGGAAACAACTGACAGTGCCACAACCACTCGCCGGGACGCTATCTGATGACGCTGCACAGCACGAGCCCAGACTCTTGGAGGAGTGCCAGTGCCCAGTGGCCGGTGGGGCTACCCTGGAGATGGGTGATTTGTCGACGACGCGACGGCGCACAGCCTCCCTTTGCCTGCTGAAGCTTGACTTTTTGTGAAGCTTTCCCGTTCCCGAACGCCTCCACAGTGGACAAACTCCAGTGGTGCGTGCAATGGCTGACACCAAACCACGAGCAGACGGCCTGTGCTGCTCTGTGAGCCACAATCAGCATACGTTGCGTGGCGCTGTACATCCAGGCAATACAGGACCTCGAGGGGTACCCGGGAATCCAACTCAATTGAAGACTACCTAAAGTACCACCTATTGAGATGGATATCTTTCAAGCCATCTCTACTCCTGGAGTACCTTCATAATGAACTTCATATGCGCACTTAGTACTCTTTCGCTCGTGTTGTCCCTCAAGAAACGATGAATCTAGGAGTCAACAGGTGTGAGTGGTCTGCCACTTGTGTGGCAGCTAGGACCTGCTCATTCGTCGGAAATGATTGCGCCTCACTACGTAGGAACCTACTTGTTAGATCAACGATTCGGCAATGAACATCTGGTTCCAGATTTCCGTACTTCTAGTCACTCAATTCCAAGCTTATTTCCGCCCCGGTTGTTTTTCAGTACCACACTTTTTTTTCCCCAATCAGTGCAGTAGTTACCATGAACTTCTGCCTCCATGAAGAGGGAACATCCCCGACATTTAGGCGGACAGGCGGTCTCACCGGTATCTGCTGCAAACTGCTACTCAAGCGACGTACAATACCTTCTAGCTCACGGTGCTCGTTCTATTAGGAGTCCTCAGGCCAAATGAAAATCCGGCCAAGAGACACCTCGGAGGCTTGCTAGAGCAACGCACCTGAGTTCATCGCTGCTTTCAGTTTGATGGATTCTTTTCAGATGCGGTTCACGCATCCGTCTGGCATCTCGTCGAAAAAGTGGTCACACCTCTGTCCATTACGTGCGTAGCGTCGGGTAGCTTTGAAGCACGGCAGCTACTACTTGATCGATTCACCATATAAACCTAAAGTCTTTGGATTCTCTTCTGAGGCATCATTTCCGAGAGACGGGCAAAGCATCTTGTTGAGCTCACGCTTCCCGAACAACCGGAAAAGGCATTCGTCTATGGTATACATCATGGGGCCGCCAAGCATCCACTCGATGAGTTCGAATCCCTCGGCAGCTTGGGCTTGCGGGAACATGAAAAATGCTCTCAACATAAGTTGTATGGGAGTTAAGGCGCCCTAATGGCGTCAGAACCCAATGCCTACTCGGAACTGCTGCGGTATATGGCTTACTGGACTGCGCAAATGCTTCGATTAAGAAGCACGGTGCAAATGCGAACCACCAGCGCATAATCCCAGCAATGCAGCCGCTGCTCCTGGCTGTGTTCGGAGACCGGGCAGAAATATTCCACTACTTCCTAGAGTAGCGATTTGTGAATACCGATCTTAAGGTGGACAATAGTTTCGGCATGGACTCAACGGCACTGCTGTGCGCGATACAACTGGAAGCGACTAACAGAGCCGCATTGTTATCGCGGTACGGTAGGCCCGTTGACTATGTAGAGGCTTCACTCTGGAGCATCTGATAAATATAGTAGTATGATGCTTGAGGCTACGAGAGGGCAACGTCGACTGGACGCGCAGCGCCGGATCATGGGCTTTCTGCCTACTTGTCAGAATTGGGAGTTTAGGCTTGATCATAATCCTGGTATCTCTTCGGCTTTCGTTCCTAAGCCTCCACTGGTGCCAGGATCGTAAGAAAAGTTTTCCAGTTCTGGCAAGAAATCCATGTCAAGGGTGAGGCGTAAGGCATCAATCCAACGAGACTCCGAAAGAAAGGAAGAAGTGTACGTTGATGGTTTCATTAGCTACTACAGTCTTACCCAGCTGGTATTTACCCACCTTGCATCTTTCCCTAGCTAGTGGGACGTGGTATTTCAGGCATCACGTCGCAGTGGTGCCTTGCAATAGTCAAGGTCATTGAAGGGCTCTGTATGTTCGAGTTCAAAGGGTGACTATAACACCCCTAAGTAGATAATCGGTCTTATTATTAATGGAACCTAGTTGTGACGGAAATTCTTTCCCAAAATCGTGTAATCTCAAATGAGGGGATATGGTCCAATGACCAAAAACCAGCTGAAAAGGAAACTAACCCAGCGCACCTCCGCCCATGATAATTGCCTCAATCCAGTGAGCCATCATGTAGATGACGTTTCTCCTATCCTCTGAGAGGCAAGATGATATGTGACCGGCTTGTGCGTTGTTTTGGATTGCCGGCCTCAATCATCAGCCTCTATCTGCGGTTCACGGGGCCCTTCCGATCCCGCATAATTTCAGGGGTGACCTTTCCCGTAAGATTTGTAATGCTTCCTCCTTGCGATGAATTCGTCTGATCGCTCTTCTCACGTGGCTTGGAACTTTTGGCCTTGATTTTCTCACCCCCCTCGGTTTTGGTCGAATCATCTGGCATTGTCGGTTTTTTATCTTCGGTTGCAGACGTCTTGCTATAGTAGAATGAAGGTGTGGATGTAAAATTCCACTATGTGATTTGGAGTTGGAGTATCGAGTATCGATGGTAATGGTATGTGAGTTTGTGTAACTAAGTGGAATCTGCTGGCTTTATAGACATGACGGAGGCACTGATAGACGGATTTGAGGGCTAGTGGCACACGCCACGGCTGTCGAAATCGCATCAGTCTATGAATCACAAAGCATATGATCAAAATGTAAGTGACACATGAGGCATCGGCGTGCTATGCTGTTTGGTGAACCAGGGTTCGTGATGTCTTGGCCTGGACCGTGGCAGGGGTTGGCAGAGCATGAGGCTATCCCTGGGAGGTATGATGACCGCTTTGGCGATGTAGAACATGATGCAGGTCAACGGGTGCAAGGTCACAGAGCAATTCAGGAGATGTGTTGGACAGCTTCTTGCAGGTAGACCCGGGGGCAGGTGATTTTGATAGGAGTGTACATTGACCAAAACGTGACTCGATAGCCACATTTGGATTTTGATGTCCTGCTGGTCGTTCTCCAGAAATGCTCTAAGAGCTGCCAAATCCTCGTGATGTGTCCTCAGTCAGCGAATCTAATGGATTGTGCTGCACGGGGCCTTCAAAATAATGGCGTATGCCTTTTGTTAGTTGTTTCTTTGTTCTCACAACGCGTGTGATAGCTGTGGCAGCGTCATCTACATTTCTGGACTCAGCTCAGAGTGCTCGCCTGACCGAATTTCTCAATAGCGTCTGTTTTATAGCATAATTTCTCTTCTATTTACAGGTGTACCTACCGATTATATTCTGCATTCAGTGCGACCATATGCCGCACTTTAGGTAGTCCTGCCCACTTTCCACAAGTTTTATGTTGAGGCCCGTCATTGCTTCTACGTGAAAAACCCTCGCACCACTACCACTTCGCTATAAAGGTAGCCGGCGTATTAGCCAACTTGTGCTACATCTCCCGGTGCCAAAGACCACATATAGAGCATAAACTATTGGTGAATGATACTACAAACGTTATCGATGAGTTAGGGTTAAACTCGCCCCGAGATAATGCCATTTTCCGAGGTCAAAAATCCCTACTCCAGAGCCCAACCGCCGGACTGCAGCTTTGAGAAGGTTGCATAAGTAACGGAAGCTTCGTGCCTTACACAAGGCTACATAGTTTTCAAGTAGCTTGTGGTCTAGGAAATTATGTTACTGAGCCGAGCTTTCGGAGTTTCAGCTTTTTGCTTTCTTCGTACTTGTCCAGTAAACACCTAGGGGAAGAAGCTTCGAGCGTCACGTCTGGATTTGTTTAGCTTAGACCAATTCAGTTCAGCTACTGCTTACCTCATCTTTGAAAGGCCCCATCTAGATCCTGCGCCCATGATCCATACTGCACAAGTATTCCGTGTCAAGATATTGTGTATTCTACGTAAGATACTTTTGAAATCCGAGAGGCAACCGAGAATTGATAATGAGGGTATTAGACTTGCATGAATATTAGCGGCTGTTTCAGGTGTTGCGCTTCTGAGCTAAGTGAGAGCAAGAGAAGAACCTAGACACTCATTGGTTTCCGTATGAGAATATCAAGCAGTAAGTTGTGAAGGTTTTTATCCGAAACGGCATGTTATTTACAAGCTATCAGTACTGGGGTGGAGCTGGCCCTCTAATTGTAGAGGAACGTGCCGTTGGGGCTGACCAGAAAACTAGGTAGCTTCAGAAACTACCCTTCACGATGTGTAGACCTACGCAACAGAATTTTTAACAGCGTAGTAATGTATGGCGTTACTCGTGGGCTTTGAAATACAGTATCGCAAGTGAGCACCCCTCTGTTGCAAGTGAAGGCGAGCAAGGTTCACATTTCCTGGCCCACGCTATAACTAGCCGAACTACTGCCTCCGGAGAGCTGCTCTACGTGTGGACTCTAATACGCAGTCTAAGAGACTAAGTTCCATATGATAGTGTGTTCAAGGTTTGAGATGAATCAATCGATGTACAGAGGCAACTGCAAGTAGTTATTTGGTAGTAAGTTGTCGTGCCTAGCGCACTATTTCTAACGGCTGAAGTAGGTATACTACAGATATGTAGTAGCTTTAGCTAAGTCTTTCGCATACTATAGTGTGAAGTCTTTACCTGAGGGGGGACTTCGAGTTAAAGTACATAGCCTCGCATGAATTGTCCTAAGAGACATATGATATCAAGCTGACTTGTCTAAACCAAAACGCTCCCCCACATTTCTGCGCTGCATCTTCTGACTATTAGGGCTCGAGTATCTAAGCCAAGCAATTTCGATAGCCATCATAACTTCTCTTGGAAAGTATCCTGAAAGAGCTGGAGCTTTGCCAACTATGGCGACCGAGAGGCGGGTTAGCATGCCACTCTGCTGGCCGCACGGTACGTGCCACAATCCTGAAATGCCTGCGATGCTGTACCTTAGGTACCGGTAGATTGCCACACGTGATGGAATATTCAACCTCGTATCCGTGGTCGATACACGACCTGACACGACATAGGAGGTAGCGCACGGACCATACAGATCGACCACACACAATTGATCGACAGTGGCTTGTGGAAAGCTGTGATAGGGGGCCAATTGATTCACAGATGCTGTAAGCTGTGCACTACATATGCAAGATCCAACCCAGTTTACCGCTTGGATATCTACTTCTCGTACCGTTGGAAGCGTTCTTATATATGAGCTTCCCGATTATATCTTTCGACTAGTCCCACCTTGAAACCGAAGTCCACAGATCGAATGCTGGTTTGTGGCAACAGGTCGCAATAGCCAAGGCAGATGGTCCGTCCGAACTGAAGTCCGAGAAATGATGTCACGCAAGGCTGTCCAGCAGGATGTGCCTCGACATTGGTGAGAGTAAAAGGGCAAGTAACTTTACAATACCTACCTGCCATTACACTCTTTCTATCTCCATGTAACAGGAACCGTACCAATGATCTTGTACCAGGTACGGAGGAATGAAATACTAGTACTTGGTAGATTGAAGAAAAAAAGATACATATCTTAGGCCATTGACCACGGCCGCAGAACCGATGTTGTCATATGCACATTGAATCCGGCTCCTTTGCACATGCATGTCTTAGGTAGGTAGTGACAAGTACCTAGGTATGTACTTATTCTTACAAAACCTGGGTAGAATCAATGTGGTTGACCATGAATGAGGCTGTCAGTTGAGCCCCTTCAGTCCACTCTGGTGTACGTACGTACATATGTACATTAAGTAAGTACCTACTTCCTACATAGTAGCCCCTCTAGCCCCTGAACCCCTGGATTGGTTGGCAAGGTTGGTGCGGGCTGGCTGGGCTTAGCTGGTTCCCGGAGGCTCCCTGCCGCTAAGTACAGTACGTACCTGGCCTAATAGTGCGGTTCTCCGGCATGCCGCCAGCCTGCACCAGCCCAGGAGGAGCCCAGTCCAGCGCCAGCAGAGGACCTGCCGAGGAGAGACCTGGCACTTTGGGTCTGGGCATGCACGCCCTCTGGTCACTGTCTGCCCGTCTGAGACTGTCGGGGACTTCCAGAAAGAACAAGGGCAAGGGGGAAATCAATTCGATTCCAATCTGGCACAGTCTGAGCCCGCGCAGTTGGATCGGGTCACTTTGTGATGCCACACAATGCTTTTGCTCTTCCGTACTATGTAGATCCTAGCCACAGTCACCATTCACCGTCTGCAAGTGCCAACGGAGCCGTAGAAGGAATGGGGAAAAAAAGTCAAGAGCAAACCTGACCCGAGCTCAACACCAATTTCACTTCTTTCATGCTTCATCTACATTTCAAGAGGTACCTACTACACCTTCATACAGGGTCCCCTCCTAACGTACAATCAAACATAACAATCAGGAGGTACGTATGTACATGCATGACCCTACCTCAGGTACCTTGAATACATATCCTGGGTGCTTGCTTGAGCGGAACAAACACTCGATAGGTATTCACCGAGTCACCTCCAAGTGCAATAAACGTTTCGACAATCTCCATTGTTAGAATGTTTTCAACGGCTCCCTGACAACTTCTTCCAGTCCACTTCAGGCACCTCGCCTCGCACCTTGCACCACCTACGAATCGCTTTTCCTTTCTTTCACCGACACCACTCGGCTACGTTGCATTGTCTATCTAGAGAACCCCTGGTTCGCCTAAACCTCCAACTCGTCCACTTCCCACCCTCTGGTATCCCTTAGATAGCACCGTGATAGCGCCCTACAAACGCCCTCCGTCTTCCAATTCTCAACCGTCACTCGTTTGACTGCCAGTGGCCTTCAATATGTCGGACGCGCCGCCTTCCGAACGCATCCCGGATTCGCCTGCTTCGGACAAGGACACGGTACGTAGATTACCCCAATATCAGCCACCATGCCCCGTCGGACTCACCGTTCCCGTTCGCACCCACAACCTGCCCTTGATAGGCCCTGAGCTCATATCATGGTATTGCATAGGAAACATTCGAAGACGCCGTTGACACAGGGTCTGTTCGATCATTGACGAGTCGCACCGTATCCTACTCGAAACCCGCTCGACCAGCCAGCCCCGATACAGATGTTGGCTCGGACATCCCAGCGGAATCTGCTATCCAGGACCAGAAGCACAAGCAGACCAATGGCGATGTAAATAACGAGACTGAGAGTATTCACGAGACGAATGGCACAGTCCCTACCGAGTCTGCCAGGTCATCAAAGCGCCTGTCCAATGCATCCCTAGACAACGTGGATCTTGGTGACGGATCATCAAACGAGCCGGCTGATCCCAAAGGTGAGTTTCCCCATATCTACCTAAGCAGTATGGCGGGCGATCATGCAAGTGGAACACATGAACTGACGAAACAGTAGATGAGCCACCTGCAGTACCCCAGAAACAGCCCACAAAGAAGCTTTCATTGAGCAATATTGCAAGCTCCTTACCGTCGATGCCGTGGTCTCCTCCTGCGACTAATACCGAATCTCCTCCTAAGACCAGCCCCAACCCAGCCAATACGACATCTTCTGCTTTCACAGCACCGCCCCCTCCCCCGAGCCGAAAAATCACCAGTCCGTTCTCTTGGTTATCGCGAAACTCTACACATAAAGACCAGGTACCAGCGCCGTCTTCGCCCAGGAGAAACACCGCAAGCTCTATAGCCACACTTACAAGTAACCCTGAAATGATGTTAAGCAAGCTGGAGGAAGAGCATGAGGGTGCCGTGAACGGTAACCCCCGGCTATCCAGGAACAGCCTCAAAGATAGGTTCAAGATGGTCCGCTTGCGAGAAGAAGCAGGAATCTCCCTTGAGGAAGACCAATCTGAAGGCACCGTCGCCAGTCTGGTCTCACGAACTCCTGCAGCGGGCGTCATGAGTCCAACCTTAGAGAATGGACAGGATCAGCCGCCGACATCTCCTCTCCCTCCCAATGCCGATGCCAACCTTGCCCCTGGTACTGTCTCGGGCGTTTCTGCAGGGCCTTCGGCAATATCCGATGCTCAAGTAGACTGGGATCTATGGCAGTCTGTTGTCTACGAGGGACCGGCAGCTGTTGCAAGAACCAGTGCCGAGGAGTTGAATAAGGCGATTGCTACTGGCATACCAAACGTGATTCGCGGTGTAGTCTGGCAAGTCCTAGCGCAGAGCAAGAACGAAGAGCTGGAATTGGTATATAAAGAATTGGCCGCCCGCGGAACTGAGAAGGACAAGGACAGGAACAGCAATGCGACATCGATCAGTATATCAAGCAACAGCAACTTGAATACAGATAAAGAAACATTGGCGTCCTCTGCCTCGTCAATTGTGTCGGAACAGTCAAGCCCCAATGGCAAGAAATCGCCTACCACCCTCCCAGAACCCACAGAAGCTACGTTGAAGGCCCAAGCATTGGCATCTGCAGAGAGAAAGAAAAAAGACAAAGAGGATGCAGTAGCACTGCAGAAGCTGGAGAAGGTTATCCGAAGAGATATGGGAGCGAGGACAAGCTACTCGAAGCATGCTGTCGCTGCTGGCCTGCAGGAGGGCTTGTTCGGTGTCTGCAAAGCCTATGCGCTGTTCGACGAGGCTGTTGGTTATGCCCAAGGAATGAATTTCCTGATTATGCCACTTCTGTTCAACATGCCAGAAGAGGAAGCATTTTGTCTCTTGATGCGGCTAATGAACCAGTACAAACTCCGCGACCTGTTCATCGAAGATATGCCTGGTCTTCATATGCACCTCTATCAATTCGAGCGGTTACTAGAAGACCTAGAACCAGCTCTCTACTGCCACCTACATCGTCGGGGAATATCTCCACATTTGTATGCTACCCAGTGGTATCTCACACTATTTGCATATCGATTCCCACTTCAGCTCGTTATGAGGATTTACGATCTTTTGTTCTCGGAAGGGTTATCGGCCATCCTTCGATTTGGAATAGTGCTCATGCAGAGGAACGCCTCTACACTGCTTGGCATGACTGATATGTCACAGCTAACTACCTTTCTAAGGGATAAGCTTTTTGATGTCTACATCGACCAGTCACCAAGTGCCGGTAGTATTCTCGAGAACGGTTTCTTCGGCAGCAGCTCCGCCAATGTTGACAAGGAAGTGTACCGAGCTGATCAATTGGTGCAAGATGCGTGCGGCGTCAAGGTCACACCAGAGTTGCTTAATGCCTATACTGCGGAATGGGAGGAGAAAACTCGTACAGAAAAGGCAAAAGAGCAGGAGCTTCATGACCTCAAGACCTCTAACGCTAGCTTGGCGATCAAGGTTCGCAAGCTCGAAGACCGCATCGAGGTTAGTGACCATGAGCAGGCGAATATGGCGACCGATCTGGTCCACACCAAAGTCGAAAATGAGGAACTCAAGGATAAGAACGAGAGCCTCAACGGGCAGGTCAAGGAGCTACGTAACGTCATCGAGAAACAGCCTGAAGAAATCGAGCAGGCCTGGAAATTGGAAAGGGACGACCTAATGAAACGCAACGAGAAGGTTCATGAGGAAAACAGTCGCCTGGAAAAAGAGATGGCCGAGTTGGAAGAAGAGCTTGTCCAGACAAAGATGCGATACGCCGAGGTAAGAAAACCCGCTTTTCTCAGTACAACAATCGCCTTTTCTTGACACAGTTGATTCTGGTGCTGTTTTGAATCTTACTTGTCTACTCGGATAATGGCTCGCCCCGAAAACTCCACTAACTTTCTTCGTAGATCAACTCCTCTCACGAAACCCTACAGCGGAAGTGGCAGGATTTGAAAAAGCAGTTTGCCTAAGCTTTTCGAACTACTCTCCAGTAGAGAAGTTAGGCCGTTTTGGAGGTCTCATTCCTTGTACCAAAAGCATAATCAACGGCGCATTTAGGCTAAACACGAATCGATACGACGAAGACAAGCCACCTCATTGGACGTAATGTTTTTTTTTTTTTTTTTTAGTACACAGCATCGGCGTCAGAAAAGAAGAAGGGCAGAGAATCGGCGTTTTTACTGTTTTGGGGAAGATCCTGCTGGCACCTCTGTCCTGGACTTGGGCTACTCGGGCTGGGCCTTCGACCTGCAGTGTCGTGTCCCAACGACAGCCAGAGCCGCGGTGAGGCGGGCCAGCCAATCGTGATGGCTGAAATATACGATCAAGGGCAAAGAGTGCTTGTTGCAAGCCTGCAGGGCATTGGGGGAAAGCGCATAATCGGCGTCTGTGATGTCACATGGCTGGAGACGAGAGTTTGAGCAGGGACTGTTGCGCGCCATGTGCTTGGCAAGGACCGCGACGAAAGCATTACTGTATAGAACCTTATGTATGGGTACGAATAGTACGTCTGATGACTGATTTCAGTCTGGTCAAGAGTTTCGGGTTGCTCTTGTTCAAATATTCCATACGGAGGAAGTTTTTGAGTGTCTAGTAAAAGTACTGCGCAAGAGACCTTCACTTAACTGATGGTATATCTTACGCCTAATTTATAAGACCAAAGACCTGGTAATTTCTACGATCTGCGACAAGCGTGGTTACTGGTCTAGTCGCGCGAAACCAGCGGGTTTCAGAAAGAAATTCAGCTTAGAAGACTTCACGGTTGGAGATCACGGGGTGGCACGTAAGCAAGATTTATATGGCGGGCACAAGGAGGTACTTTTTGGTGATCTTTCATTGATCTGAACCTAGCAGAAACGATCCCTTCCCATGCATCAGAAGAGCAGAATCCATAAACACCAGTTCCAGTGCGGGTACTTTCGCGTTGATGATGACCTCAGAACCCATCTTCTCCCATTTTGTCTTGTGCCACCTAGACGCCGTCGTGATTATGACCACGTCTACTTGTGCAGCTTACGCTGGTAGAAAGCCAGCTCCTCACCCTCGAGGATGTATCCGTCACAGCGACCGCTCTGGCCTGGACGGCTGGCGATGACGGCGAAAATACGACCGGCCTCGAATTGCTTCTCAAGGGCAGGCTCGACCTTGCCCTGAGCAGCGAAGCGGGCGGCCTGCTTGCGCTCGACGGCGCCGGACTTCTTGACAGGCTCCTCCTCCTTGCCGGACTTTTGCTGTCGGCGACGGCCGAGGCTCTGGCCGTAGTGGGCCTCGTACCACTGACGGAAAGGGGCAGCATCGATCTGTACGACAGCGCTCTTGGTCAGGGTGTTGGTGCGGACCAACTCGTTGTTGGAGGGGTGGTAGGCGACGACGATGACACGGGTCTTGCGGGTGCAGCCCTCAGAAGCCCAGGCGAAGTTGCCGGAGTCGAGACGCAGGGCACGGTACTTGTGGTTACCGCCACGGGTGCGGACGGTGTGGATTCGCTTGGGGCCGATTCTCGTGTTGGCCTCCTGTCGGCCGGCCTCGAAAGCGCGCTTCTTCCCTGGTGAAAAGGTCAGAACGTATGGTCAATGAGGACTGTTACACCCCCATGATACAGATACGGGCTTTCGTATATTGTGTGCGTGTCTCAAGGACACGGCGGATATCATATTGGGCACGTACGGTAGTAGGCGCGCTTGGCACCGGAGGCGGAACGCTTGTGGCGGGAGTCTCGTGAGATACCCATGATTGCGGTCTCTGCTCAGAGAAAAGATGTTGGTTAGTGCAGGCTCTCAATATGCGCAATGATGGGTAGCAGCAGAGATTTCGCAGCCAGCGTTTGAACTGCAATTCGCAGATTCTATCCAGCCATACTCTTGTATACTGGAAGGGTTCGAAGGCGTACCTGATTATATCTAACGCAACCGAAGAGGGGGATCGTTGGGCGGTGGTGGTGAGGCGGTCGAAATGTGCACGACAACCAAATGATGGAAGTGAAGAGGGTCAGAAATTCAATGTAATTTTCTCAGGCGAATGTGGGCTCGCGAAAATTTCGGGGAGGGGAGGTGCCAGCTACACCTAGGGCTTGCAAGAGTGGTCAGTGCGCAAAGATCAAAAGGTCAAATGGGATATGTGCCAAGACAAGGCTTCGATATATGAATAAAAATCGATTAACAGGAAGCTTGCCTAGAAGCACTACCTAAGGACCGCCTTTAGATTGGAAAGAATATTGGAAGGAGAGGCACGACAGCCTGAGGACTCAGCCCTTCCCGGTGGCGCCTAAAGTGGCACGTTGAAAGATATTTTCCAAGAGATACCATATAGTCACATTACATCCATTCTTGCTTGACATTTTTGACATTGATAATCAACTTGTGGTCTATAGAAGATAGCACTAGGTGAATGCAGCATTTGCGGTATCCCTGAAATCAGGTACTGGCGATACCTGCATCTACTCGAAGGCACCTAGGCAGATATCCCTGAGGCCAACCCAAATTCCAGCCTGTCTCCTGGAAATCCCGTGATATCCTGCAGTAAAACTCTCTGGAGCTCTCTGGAGTGCAACGTATACACTCGTATCTTCCAAGTCCGAAGCTAGTCGATCGAACTCTGGCAACGCCAAGATGATAAGTACCTGCGAACTCGTCCAGTACCAACTGGAGGAAGAGGCAAACAGGACAACTCCCAGGAAACAAATACCAATCGGTGTCAATATCCTCCTCGGAGCGAGTCAAAGTAAGTGAGAAGTCCTAGCAAGGGGCTCACATCTAAGGTACAGAGCTCGACGACCATCGCCACTTCAAAAACCCTGTCCGATTTCCTCAACAAGACCTTGTGTGATGCGATTGACCTCGGACACCTTGATCTCCTGGCTCGGAGAATCAAGAAATGCAGCTTCAGCTAAGAAAAGGCCATCGAACTTGGGGTCCCTGGCAAACTCGGCGATCTGACGATACTCGTGAGGGACAAAAGGGCCAACGATTGGAATGGCTTCAGGCCCAAGAGCGAGGTGCAAGAGCTCTTTAGCGAGTTGTCTGATGCGGGGGAGAGGCAAATAGCGACCGCAACGCGTCTTAGCGCGGTCATCGCCCTCTGACTTTAGTTCCTTGTGCGTGGGCCAGTCGACATTTGCCGTCTTGCGGCAGAACTCGGACCAAATGGTCATGCGCGCGATGACAGTGGACATGCCATCACGATCATGGTAGGAGATGAGGTTACGCGAGAACTCGACAGGTTGCAGCAATTTCTGCAGAAGTGATCCTTCACTAGTGAGAGCCAAAGCCATTTTAAAACCCTGTATCTGTTTATTGGCAATACTTGTGGCTCGATGCTGCTCCGCACCTTTAGTTGCGGCTTCAAGTTTCAGAAATCCACGAAGATCGAGAGGAACAAAGGGCGAGCGTATGGTGCCTGCATGGCGCAAACCAGCCTTGATCTTCTTCCAACGCATGCGCTGCTGCTCTGTCGGACTTGTCCAGGTATATGAGGTTGTATGGCTGACCTTAGACGGGTGAAATAGCTGTTGGTAGGAACCATTGCTGGCCTCAGGACCGAGATCACTTACGGCCCCCAAGTATGAGTCCGAAGATCCTTGAGGATTGGAGAACACGCCGTTCAAATACCCATATGTAGTATTGGTCTCGTCGAAGCCGGCATCCATGTTCTCTTCCCATACTGTAGCATAGGAACGGTCAGTGTTGAGCTGAGGAGAGGCTTTTCCGTGAGGGAGCTGCACTTACACTCATCCACAGCCCACTCCGCGTAACGATCCATGGCAAGGTCTTGGCAGTGCTGGATGAGACGTTCTCGGGCCTCCTTACTTGCCTTGTCCATGCCATCGTGCTCAGCAAAGAAATTGACACCATATTTTGCCGCTTCATCAACCACATCATCCGAGCCAGTCAGCCAGTTTGAACAGAAGGAGTGATCGTGCGAGAAGGCAATGGGTTTCTTTCCCCCATGTTCCTGGTCGTGCAAGGTTGAGTTTGCCTCGAGATGGATCTCTGAAATTTTCCGTCCAGCATTGAAGGCCGCGATTCGATTAGCTTTAGTGGCGGTATTCTTGCCTAAGCTGCTCTTAGCAGTCGCTTCGCGAGCAGCGGCTTCGATTACGGCGCGCAGGCCGCCCATGGCATTACTGTTGCCTTCCTGCTGTGCTTCCGACCCTTTAGTCGCCACCGAGGCACGCTTAAGCTTGGTTTGATTGGCTTTCAGTGCGGTGAGAAGGCCATTCTTGTACACAGAAGGAATGTTAAGCCGCTCGACCTCTATCTTCTCCTTTTCGTAGCTGTTGTTGTCATTGATGAGCGTGACTAGGTCCCACTCGAAATTTGGCTGTCGAGGGGCTTTCTCGGGCCAAACAAGACCTGTGTAGTTCTTCTTCTCCGGTGTGAATGCAATAGTACCATGATCTTGGTTTCCGGGGGCCTGGATGGAAGTCTCGTTGGTACCATGTGTCGCTAGCTGCTGGTGTAAAAAATGCAGAGAGCCATGCGGGGCACGGCGCCGATGTTCATCTACAAATCCTTTACCATTATAGTATCGTTCTTGCACTTGGAAGTGATGAGTTTGCGTGCCTGCACCATTCTTCTGGGCACCCTGTCGTTGAGGCGAAGTGGAAGGGGGGGCGGGACTAGAAGAACTTCCCGGTCGAGAATGCTTCAGTATCAGTCGAGGGCCAGAAGGTAGGGCGTGAATGGGTGTAGTAGGTCGAGACATGGTGACGTTAGACCATGTCATAGGCTGTGGCGCTGCTGGTGCTGTTGTTGTGGGAGCACGGGAACTCGCAACACTCGCCCAAGGTACATTGTCATGCTTCCAGGGCGGGCGAAAATTACCAGAGTCCATAGCTACGACTATTTCAACAGATTGTTGTGGGGATGACGGCGAGAAACTTACCGCAGATAGTCTTGAAAAGGCAAAATTGTGGCAGTGATGGCAGGAGGGGATTCGGGATCGGTTATTTACTGCAAAGCGTAGGTTTGCCAAGCTCAATACTGCGTCAATACCAAGGTGTAGTATTGAATGAACGAGGGAGACATTCGTCTTCAGTGTGGTTGACTACCAAGTCAGATAGTAACCTTGTTGAGAGTGCTGCGACTGCTGATTTCCAATTTCCAAGTGACTGGTGGATTTGCACCTGAGCCGATCAACAGACTGAGGCCATGTGTGGAAATAGTTACTAAAATATGTGAGGGTCAGGTAGCAGAAACCGTCTGCTGATGGTCTCCTGGGCGCAATGTGGAGGGGAGTCAGGGAGCGCGTTCTCGTTGCCTAGGACAGAACCTCATTGTTTTTTCTGGGTGCTATCCACACGGTTCATCGTCGACGTGTTCAGGCATCTCCGTCATTTTCATAGCACCCGATCATATCGTATAGTGATATCTTGCCTGTCTGGGACACTTCTAGTAGCTGGCAGAATAGTCCTTGCAGCCATCAGCACGTTTAGCATGAACATGCTTTGTGTTTACTCGATGGCAGATGGCACTTGGCACAATAGCAAGTAACAATGGCACAATTTACTGTATTTGACCATTTACCTGACCAAGTATACTACTTAAGGTAAACACAAGGTCTGCAATTCTTGCAATAAACAATCACAATCGTGTTGACATCAAGGGTATCACGTGACAATATAGCCACTCTTCATCCCAAGAGAATGAGTCTGTAGGCAGTTGCGATGGGACTCATGTACACCATACGATGAACCAGCTGAATTTTTACCGTTTTATGGATATCTATGGGGTCTACAGTTCAAAGAGGTTGATAGCTTGATATTGGCTTTCAAGCCCTTTATAATCTGTCATCTCAGCATACATTAAAATAGGAATGTTCAGACACGGAAGGAGATACCGGAGAGGATACCAAGAAGCATTGGCCTTGTACTGCGAATGTTGTATCGATATTACGTCCGCAATCGCATTCTCCCACCTTGAGGGAGGAGATTGATATGTACCATTTCATAGCCAGGCATGTCACCTGTATTGCTATCTATTCATCTACCAGGGTACATGCCAATGGAACACTCGTTGCTTCCTACCCACAAAAATAAAGCCATATCAAAGCCAAATATATGCAGACCTTTCGCTTTCAATCTCACTTCAAATTCAAAGTTGAAAGACTGGATGAGTCAGCTGTACACATCCCTCATGAGTCCTTGCCTCGTCTATATCGCTTGTTCTCGTGACAGACGACCAACGATGCCACCTGAGATAACTGATTAGCTTGATAAGTTTCGAGGGCCTGCATGTCGCCCTAGCTCTCAAGACGCAGATAAACTCAATCTCTGCTGAGACACGCCCAGTAATAGTCTGATATATTTTATGACCGTTTCCAATTCCCACATATAGCCACTGTCACCATTCAGTTTGGATTTCCTCTCATCAATAAACAGATCTTAGTGAAGGGAGGCTATCAGTTGGGATTTAGCGAAGATAGACTTTTGCTAGGTCGGGACGCAGAAGGCTCTTATGCACATTTTCAGCAGACCATGGGCTAATGGTAATCTTGTATAGCCATCATCGTCCAAAAAGCACCTTCGCCAATTTCATGTTGACCTTGAGTTTCTGGTGGAAAGGAAACGCACCAAGCATGCAGATAACTGACTGGGGTCATTGTGTTGGTGTTTAGTGTTGATCGCGACGAGACTATGGGCTCAATGTAACTATTGGTAGAAGTCTCCTTGATCTTGGAATGGAAACAAGGCATCGGATAAAGACGCAGGTATTGATCCTAAGACTGCTACACTGGGCTCATTTTCAATAGTCAGACAGTTGCCGAGAAAAGCAGTCACTTTACTGAAAAGTGTTGTTATCAAAGTGATCTATTTTGGATGCTAATGTCAACCGTTGCTTATTATTTAAGTTATCCAATTATTTACATGAAGTGTGGCGCATTGAGAACGAGACCCATCAATACTCCGCCAAGTGTGCCCGCGACTGGAATCGTCATAATCCACGAGAAGAGAAGTAGTCCTACTCGTTGGAAATTCACGGCTTTCAGTGTTCCGTTGCATAGACCCACGCCCACCGTCGCACCCGTGATGCACATAGAAGTGGAAACAGGCAGTGAGTACTGCGAAAATACGAGGACGGTGACGGCGGCTCCCATCTCCATCGAGGAACCTCTGCTGGGCGAGTGGTAAGTGATCTTGTTGCCCATCACCTTCATGATGTTATAGCCGTAGGTGATCAAACCAAGGGATATAGTGGCAGATAGGACAGCGAGCTGCCAAAGGGGAACGGGGGCCTTCGATGCAGCAGCCTCCCCAGTGGACCAAGCGGAGTAGATGACGGCCCATGGGCCAACTGAGTTGCCAATATCATTGGCACCATGTGCGAACGAGGCTGTGCAGGCAGTGATGATCTGAATGAACGAGTAGGTGTGCTCAACCTCGTTGGGGTATTTATCAGCACTGGCGTACACTCGCTTCATGCGGATACCATCAGGCGTTCCTTCAATACCCGTCTGGGAGGCGTGGATGTCGTAGTGGAGCCCGTAGAGAGCACCGCATACGATCATGGCTGGAATACGATTTGCGAGGGTCTTCATATTCTGGAACTCGTAGATCTGCCCTGGGCCCATAGGGTTCTCGTGTAATGTTCTCATCGCCCAGCCAATGGGGCCTTTCTTCTGTCTGAGCTTGGCATGAAGCTTCTCGTCGCTCTCTGTCACGAGTTCCTTGTGCGTCTTCTGCCTGGCTTCGGCTACGACAAGGCCTTTCTCGTTCTGTGCTGCCTGTATAGAGGATGACGCCTCGCTCGTGAGACCGCTCTGGCCATCATTAACGTGAACAGAAGAGGACTGAGCATCGTCCTCCTCCTGAACAACGGCATAGTTCGGAACTCTGGCCTGCTCCGCGTCCCGAGGTGCGGGGCGCTTGAAGAGGAATGGGCCTTGGAACAAGTGGTACCATCGGAGAGTGTAGTCCTTCTTGACGACCTTGGCGTGTACGAAAGGGAGGAAGAACAGGGCTGAGAGCAACGCGAGTCCACCACCAGTACCCATAGTCACAGCAGCAATGTAGCTTGCGGGCTTCTCGCTGAGGCCCAAGTTTGGAGAGCCCTTGTAGACGATGGAGAGAGTGCAAATAGTGCCGGCGATGAGGAAGAAGAACGGTGATGTATAGACGGCCCATTTCACGGGGTTCTTTCGCAGGTGAACGACGAGCTTGATCAGCATGAAGATGGTGGCAGCGAAGCCAGCCGAGATGACGGGCGCCATGCCCAGACCAGCGAAAATGGCACCGAGACCCTTGCCGCCATTCCATCCCCATTCCACTTGAGAGGCACCAACCGTGGCCACACCAACGCCAGCGACTGCGGACACAAGCGAGTAGGTTGATGATACGTGGGCAGAATGTCGTGTGCACCACATAACCCAAGTTGAGGCGGCAGCAAGTGCGCAGGTAAACGCCAGCATCTGGACGCCGGCATTATCTTGGAAAGCATCGGTCGGGATAATCTTGTTCTTGATGGTGTCGGCGGTTCGTGCGCCAACGGTAATGGCGCCGAGCATTTCGAAGATGGTGCCGAGGATCATAGCCTGTCTGTATGTAATAGACCTTGAAGACACACTTGTTGCCCACGCGTTGGCGACATCGTTGGCGCCATTGTTGTAAGCATCGAGCAAGGCGAAAAATGTGCCGATGGCAAAAACGTATGTATATTCGTGAAGGACCATTCTTGCTAGCGGGGGAGACCCGATCCTCGAGATGAATGTGAATCAGCTTCAAACTAAGAAGGCTGTAGGGAGCAAGAACCGGAATGGAACAGCAATCAGGTTTAGGACCCGAGTCCTGGTTAAAAGGCCTCTGTAAACAGAAGTTTCTTGCTGGCGAGAAATGGTTGAAGGAACCGGCAATAAGACATAAAGTGAGATGCCAAATATTATATATTGACACACTATACGATATCTTTCAGGAGAAAGAAGACTTAGAAAAAAAAAAACCAACGTTCTCAGGTTAGGCGCGCCCCTCGGAACCTTGCACATTTCCAGAATAAGTGCTCGTCCGGTTGGAAAACCCACGCAAGCTACTACCAACCATTGTAGTCAATGGAATGCTCAGCGTCCCAAACGATGCTGGCGACCTCGATCCTATCCAATGGGCATAGCACGTGCCTTGCTATCGAACGATGCAGCTAATGTCATGTCGTGATCGGTAGTGATGGTGAGCGAGCAGCTAAACCAGCTTGAGCGGATCTGGCCGAAGCCTTCTTCTGCGGTTGGACCTATCAGCGGTGCTGGACTCGGCTTGATGGAAGGTGGACAGATTCGGAGAACTTGGCGACTGCTTGGCAGAACCGAAGACCAGTTTATAAGTTGGTCGGAGATGGCCAGATTCTGTATGGCGTTCATCGATGAGGCTCTTGGCGGGGAAGAGCCGCGAGGCCAAGCAGGCTAAGATTGCTAAGCCGCCTAAGGTTTTTTTTCCTATAACAAATGCCGGACCGCCCACGTGTGCTGGCCCGGCCTTGCTGATGGCCCAATCTTGTCGCCAGGCCGTGGGCGGATATCAGTGGCTCGAGTAGTGCCCTCCTCGTCGGCATTGAATAGATGATCGACTGCGCTCAGCCTCATGCCAACTTGGGGGATGGCGTCTCCGAGCTGAGATTCTAGAAGACGAGTCTGGACTGCCACCTGCCTAGCTGAGTATTGCGAGGCGCCTGCTTGGACACGTGCCTGGATGCCGATTTCAAATTTATGTCGCTGGGCGGGCCTCCCTTGATACTGCGGATCACATATATCGCATCTCTGTGGTCTCATTCATAGATTGCACTAGCTGAAAGAATGAGCGCAACTTGTCATGCCCGCATGAGATACTATGTGCAATGGAACCACTGTTCTAAGGTATACACATTCCAGTTGCAATCAGACTGTACCTTCCAGCGCGATCTTCTTAAGTCTTACTTCCTGATCAATGTAGGCCCTGGTTCGGAGGGCGCTCCAATTACTGGGGCAAAAATTCATCCGTAGTCATTTCATGCAGCTGATGCAGCATTGCACTTTCGCCAACAAATACTCGAAAGCGCCCGGGTTGGTATCTTGCTCTTTTCTGCTTGGCTAGGACCATCGTATCTTGCCATCTCTATGAATTCCGAAGTACCCTCCCGTAGTTATATTCTACGAAGTATTGCGCCACTGCTTCAGTGGTTTAATGAAAGGGTAAGAAAAAAAAGATCATAAGAATGCACATTGCTGTGCAAAACTGTAATGGAGCACAATGCAGGATTGTTCAAAGTTGAAGGAATGGACTCGCGGGGAATTGAACCCCGGACCTCTCCCATGCTAAGGGAGAATCATACCACTAGACCACAAGCCCGAATTGCTCAGAATAATCGATATCATTAAATATATATCTTTTCAAGCTACTGCACTAGAGATTTTCGGGTCGATCCGAGCAACCTCGGAAAGGACCTGGGTGGATCGACCAGGAAGGTGGGTGCCTAGCGCGCAATTCGGTTTGTGGCATATGCATCATTGTGTTGATGTATGCCGGGACGAAAACCGCCCAAAAGAGGGGTTTTATCGATAATACTTTCCTTAAGTAGGTAGCTAAACGTATATTACAAATAGCATGGATGAAGACCAACATCTTTGCCAGTAGGTAGAGGCGGTTGATAGAAAGCGTGTGTTCGGAGATTGACTAGATTTAGTTCGCAAAGAGTCGGTCTCTAGAAGCTCCAAGTGTCTAATAAGAGTTCACCTGCTTCATAGGTATGCGAGGCGAGGACAGCCGCTGAAATTTTGATTTCGAGTAAATCGAGCGGCACGCACCTTACGTCTTTGTCCTTCAACAAGGTATAGATATATCTTATTTCATTCCCTCCGGCTATAGCGATACCATATGTTGTCTCAGATGGAGTAAGTGGAATGCATAGATCTAGTCAGTGCTGCCATCGAATTACAATTGTCCAGTTACAATCTGTAAGGGCTAAATTGTTGCTGAGTCTATGAATTATGTACTACAGGTAGCGAGTCGAGCCAAAAGCAGTGCCTGCAAGGCGTGATACGAACACATAGCACCCGTAAGATGGATATTGTATGGTGCACCTCGGGTTAGTATTCGTATATTCGTAATAGAGGGCAAATCCCGGCCCAACGAGGAATCGTGAACAGGGTAGATATATCCATCGATTAAGCGGGCAACTGCTATTGAGACGCAACGCCCCCGGTTCTACCTGAATAGCACCCACATATTCAGGTACCTGAACATGATGACGATAAGTCAGGCTGTAGGGCAATGATGGAGTCAGATCAGGTTGCGTAAGGTATACCTACCTACTATTAGAACGTACTGGACTTCGACCTTTCAACGATAATCAATCACAAGAGTCTAGGTAGAAGGTAGAATAGCAAACTGTCTGTGGCCGCCCTTCTTCACGTCGCAGCCTTGCCTGCTGCATACATGCTTCCTACTCCAGCTCGTTTTGTCTTTCATCAATCGCGAATTCTTTGAAGCCACAAATTGGAGGAGATGAATCAGACACCTAGGTACATCTACTTCAGTTCCTCCAAATTAGGTACCTAAGTGTAAGTACCTAGCAATTTGGGTCAATTTCAAGAGGTACCTTTATGATTTGGCGCATTAGGCACCTCAAACTTGCAAGGCTGGGACCATCTCAGGCACTAGGTACTACTACTACTACAGTCTTATGCATACAGGAGTTGTTCACCCCGAGGCTTCCATCAGACACCGCGATAGGAGGTACCTACATCATCGGGTGCTGAGGCAAAGACACAAGCAGAGTCACAGGTGACAGGCCTCAGCAGGCAAGCGGACTCACAGTGGGGTTGGCGGGCACTAGGTGGCCAAAGCTCCCGGGATAGCTCCACATTGACTTCACTGCACAATCAACCATTACGCAGAGGCAGAATCGTCGCGGTAACTATTGGAACCTCCAACTGCCTGTCAAACCTGTTCATCCACACAAACACCACCAAACCTGCCGCGTTCTTTAACCCTCTCCTCCTGTCCTGTCCAGCCCACGATAAGTAGAGTTGTGACTTCTCTACGCGTATTCCATAAACACCCGAGAAAGACCTTGGTACGAGCTTGGAACCGTCGGAATAGCGGCCTGCACCCGTCTGTCCCAACTGCTTCCAGCTCCCCGAGTCTGCAGCCGCCTTTTCCACCTACACACACAGACACACGCAAGACATAACTCGCCTGCCATTCACCACCTTGCATCACCACCCCACCTCGTTGCGCGACCTACAAATTCCGCTTCTGCAATACTCATCCGACCTGTCGCCCAAAGTCGAGAGTCCCTTGAGAACGCGCCCCGAAGCTCGCAAGGCTGATCTTGGAGACGAGGCTTGATCCGCCTGTTCCCATTTTCATCTTTCCGTCGACCCCACCTCAACCGCAGCCTGTCACATCCAACACCCATCCTCAGGCTTCTGACGCTGTCTCTGCGGCTCTGCCGCCCCCGTTCGCGCCATGGGGAAAATCACCAAGGCTATCCAGCCTAAGCACAAGGAGACCTTGGTTCGTCATTACCCTCTTACCGTGCTTGTCTGCCCCTGCTAACTCCTTTCCCTGACAGTCTCCATGGCTTCAAGAATTTGTCGACGCCGCTACCTCGGCACCCTTACCTCTCCTATCCAGCACATTAGCCACATTTCCTTCACGATGGCCCTTTCCTCGAGGGGATCTGTATCATTGGATACCTCTGCTGAACCGCTTCGATGACTTACTAGAGTCGTTTTGTCAGGTCTATCATTTGAACGAGGGTCCTCAAACCCGAGACTTTGGCTGCGAGATTCTGTTAGGATCTGACTGGCACGACAATAATCTGACGGAAAACGGCAAAACGGAGAAGCTTTCTGAGTTGGGGTACGGTAAAGATGGGGATGCTACACTCATTGTATCCATTCTCATGTTCACTCAAATGCTCTTAGATCACTGTGGCAACCGCAGTATCTATGCGAGTAGCGTCCATCTAAATGATCTTCTACACAGCACAGATTGGTCCGTTATTTGCGCCACACTCCGAGTCGGCGTCGAGCTCGCCCAGCGTTATCAAGCTTCAGTGAAACGAATCCATGGCATGGGAACCCGTCAGGTGCACTCCGCTCTGTTGTCTAATCACTACAATATCGAATTAGAGCGAGTTCAGCAGCTAGCGCAGCCTTTCGTGAAGACCCTTCTCGTCAAGCCGTCCGAGTCCACTCCCTTATCCACCCCGAGTAGTAAGAGCAAGGACAAGGCTCATGGTGCGGGCTCTAAGAACATAGCTACCATGGTTGCGAATGATCTCTGCGCGATTGGGAAACCTGGATCTGGTGAGAATACATCTCCATCCTGTTGGAATGGCTGGGGCGATGTGAAGGTCACCTACTATCCTGCACCTGGAGTTTTGGCTCAAAACCCAGCCCAACCGTCCGTGTCTGATCGTGCCACACCTAACGCGCCAGCGACGCCAACCCCTCTCCGACGGAGCAATACCGCGACTAGTGTCCAGTCCACGCCTCGGTCTGGCCGCCAAGGTGTGTCGGAAGACAGCCCTGCCTCGGCATCCCGGTCTTCTGGAGGCCGAGATGAGAACGGTACACCTGGTCAGAAATCTCTGGAATTACCACAATCCTCAGTAGCGTCCACATCCATCTATCAACTTATTGAGCGATTCCCGAGCGACGCACCTAAGGATACCAAGTACGAGTTCTTAAATCGCTTGCGCGTAGCCAAGGCCTTGACTGGCTCTGTGGAAACACGGCAACAAGCGCTGAAAGCGCGGCTTCTAGCTATACAAAACTTGGCATACATCCACACGGAGAGCACGTTCAATGAGAAGGTCCTCCGCCAGGATAATGACGAGCCGCGGAGGTTTCAGCTAATTTATCAGCTTGCTGAGCTGATTCATCCCGGTCCCGATGGTGCAGCTGTAGTGCCAATAGACCTTCAATCGATTGCAATGGCTCTCCTTGAAGCCATATCTGGCTACCACTCTAAAGTCCCCGACATCTTCTCGGCCTTGAATGCCTCTGTTAACCACGGCGTACTGCTCTATATCATTAGAAAAGCGGTAGCTGAGATGAAAGAAGACGATGCTGGAGAGCGATGGACCCAAATGGACGAGTGGCGAGACAGTCTTTTCTCACTTACGCTCCATATCACCATGCAAATGGCCACCATCACCGGGCGCAGTACACCGGAAATTATCTCTGCTGGTCTTTTAGATATCATGGTTGAGATCCTCAATGTCCGATCCAACATCGCCGAACGAACATATGGCACCCTTGTGGGATTCTTGGATCAGTTAATATATAACGTACAGAGCTCTTTTCAAACTCTCGTCAACGCTGATGGCCTCGAATCCATTACGAACTTGATCACGCACGAGGTCGAGTTAGCAAAGAGGCTTGTTGAGACTGGTAAAGGAACACCCGGAAATCATCAATCGCAGATTGTGGACTACGATATCCCTTTCTACCAGCAGCAGAACCTCAAGTTCCTCTTGAAATTTATTCACCACCTGATGTCGAACGCTTTTGCCTTTGGTGGAAACACTGATCGGCTGCTGAGGAATTTGGTTGACAAGACGGAACTTCTCCATAGTATCCGTGATATCATCGAGAACATGACCAAGTTCGGGTCCCTTGTGTGGACGAACGCGGTAACCATTCTAAGTGACTTTCTCAATAATGATCCGACGAGTTTCTCGGCTATTTTTGAAGCAGGGTTGATCCAAAGTTATCTGCAGGCTCTTACGGGACGATCAGTCGATCCTGAGCAGCTTAAAGGGACAGCATCCCAAGCAAAAGAGAATGGAGACGCTGACGAGCAAGATGCTCCTACGCCAGATGCCTTGGAGCCTGATACCAGGCCTCATCCTCCGACGATAGAAACTCTGGAAGCGCCGCGCGAAGGCCCATTAGCCCAGGGGATATTGCCTTCGTCGGATCCCATAGCCATTGTCCCCAATGTCCTGAACGCAATCTCCTTGAACAATCTCGGCATGAAGATGGTCATTTCTTCCGGCGCCTTCGACAGTTTCTTTGAAATATTCGAGAGTCCCGGGCATGTTCGAGCGATGGCGGCAGATGAGGCACTTGCGCAGTCAGTTGGAGGAAGCTTCGATGAGCTCGCTCGACATCATCCAGCTTTGCAGCCGTTCATTGCCAATGCAGTCGTGGACATGATAGCTCGAGTCATGCAGCTCGCTCGAAACAAGGCTCGACACAGTCAGTGGGGGGCCAATTTGTTGGTCACTAACTCTGAAGGACAAGAACTAATTGCGGACCACCGCATCTTATCGGATGCTACTTCTATACCATCTTCTGATAAAGGTAAAGGTACGAGTACCGCAGAAACAGATGTTCATATGATGGATGCAAGTCCCCAGCAGAATCGGGATGCATCGTGGCCACCAGCCGATCCTTCTGTTCATACATCCATTGGACCCTACGTCTATGCCGTTGCCAACTTTCTCAACGCGTATATTAATAACTCGAACCTAAAGATGAGTCTGATTGAGAGTGGGGGGATCGAGGAGCTGCTTAATCTCTCTTACGCCCCAAGCCTACCTCATGATTATGGAGATACTGCAGCTGCGGCGAGTATGCAATCGGTCACTGCACAACTGGTCGAGACTGTCCCAGTCATTGGGCTTCCATCACTTCTCAGACGCACGCAGGCCGCAATTGACCATTTAGAACCACTGATCAAAACACCCGATGCGGAGTCGTTTCTGGTCCCTTTTGTGACCGAGAAAACGGTCATATCCAGCGACACAAGCCGAGACCTGGTCCAGCACCTCTCTCAAGGAACGGCGATAGTGAAGGCTCTGCTCAGCGCCCAAGTCCTGATTCGAACTCTCTATCGGAGTTTTCCATTCTCGTCTCGCGCACAAACAGTTACCCTGCCTTTGGTCAACGTCTTCGACTTTTACAGTCGCTTGATCGAATCCTTAGGCCCGCTTTTGCGCGCGATTATCCTGGAAGAGGCTGCTGTGGCTGACGCCGCGCCGCAGCATTGGACAAAGAATCCTTCGTTGAACATCTCCTCGTCTACCAACGGCGAGCCTCTCGCATTAGACGATATCGAGGACGCAAGTCTTCCAGCCATTCTGACCGGAACCGCTCTATGGAAACCAGGTTCCCAGAAAGGTACGGACTCGGCTCCTACGACGAGCGAACAATCCAGCGCTCGATATCGTAACTTTCGCATTCTACGAGACCTTCTCCATTCATTGATGCCTGCCACATTTCCGCTGTTCCAGACGATCGGCAAGGCACTGCTTCCCAGACGTGAACGTGAATTATATACAAGAGTTCACCATGCACATTTGGCGGAGGCACTTGCCCAGACTCTATTGCTTCAACTCAAGTCACCTAAACGCGAATTGACTTCGAAAGACTTCCATTACTGGATTATCATGCTGCATGCAATCTATGAGACGCTTGTAAACCGAGCACCTGATTCTCGTTCTGACCGAACACCTCCTCAAGTCATTGCCCCTGTCCTGATGGCTTTCA
This sequence comes from Xylariaceae sp. FL0016, assembly GCA_022578815.1. Lineage (NCBI taxonomy): Eukaryota > Fungi > Ascomycota > Sordariomycetes > Xylariales > Xylariaceae > Xylariaceae sp. FL0016. The sequence goes on along the minus strand of MU388727.1, from coordinate 977,191 downwards.
AGAAACTCGATGGCCTGGTTCTACTCAATTCTATGCTCATCAAATTCAAAAACCAGCTATGTCTAGAGCAGAAAGATCCCGAGGGATCAGCCATGTCCCGACTCGCAGCCATTGGCATGAAGAAACTACTGGATCTTTATTCAATGCTTGCCAACGGAAAAGTCATCACTGACTCTATCACTCATGTGAACGTTTTGCCGCGCAAAGATGATAATCGTCGAGTCGACGTTCCGGTCGCTCCAAATTTGATCGTCGGCATTCGGTCTACAATTCTACCGGTATTGCGGGAATTGTGGGATTCGCCTCTCGTTGAGAAAACTTCAGCCGAGATTCTTACCAGAATTATTAGCATCCTGCAGAATATCTCCCAAGCTGATTCTGAAAATAATGCTTACCGACGTTCTGACAAGAATGAGCCGCCTGCGTATTTGCAAGCCAAGTCAGCGACCGAGCCTACTTGGAGAACGACTGCTTTAGAAATCAAGAGTCTGGCCGAGCGCACGCCATGTTCTGAGGATCTTGCACGCGAGGCTTACTACAGATCTTACGGTGCGCCATCAACAGCTGCCGAATATTGCGTTGCACACGCAAAGGGCATTGCCGGTATTCGGAACCCCATCCCTGAGGAGGAAGCTGCACTTATGGTAGAACCAGAATCCCCCATGTCTCCCAGAAACACAGTTCCCTTAGAGTCGGAGGCCATGGCCCTTGATGATTTGCCGCCTGATTTACCTGAAGGCATACTGGATGACCAACTCATCGGCGACCTAAGAAGGGACGTCGCTGAGCTGGGTCCTGACGGAAATGGGACTGGCACCACTTCCCAAGCTCCTTCAGATCCTCAAGAGGGTGTACCGAAAGAGGACCTCGACGCAGAACGTGCCAGCCTACGCTCCAATCTCATTGACAGATGTCTGGACGTTATCCGAGCTCATCCAGACTCAACTCACGAGATCTCAGAGCTTGTCCAAGCTGTTGTTTTGCGAGTACCAGGTGAAGAAGTGTCAGCGAGGCAAGAGATCGGCGAGACTTTGGTGAATGCCTTAATGTCATTTGCCTCAGATGATGACCTCAAGTCTAATGGACAAAGCATCGCAGCGTATGCCCATCTTCTGTCGCTCCTCCTACACGAGAAACCTTTCTTCAGAGCTACTGTTGATACCCTTAAAGAGAACGTGGGGGGTTTCTTGCGATTCCTTCACGTTCCCGGCTCTCCTTCTACGGAAGAAATTGGACCTTGGATTCCATACGTGCTTCTGGTTTTCGAGATTCTTCTGAGTGATGACGAGCAGCCTGGAGACATCAAATGGAAATCTCCATCGACAGATACTGACCCGATCGACCCATTAGACTGGGCACCAAAAGATCTGAATGTCGGCGCTGAAGATCGAAAGACCCTTTTCACTTCTGTCCTCGACCTTCTTCCTCGTGTTGGTAAAGAGGAATCGCTAGCCGTCTCTGTTTTGCGAATTCTTACCATTCTAACCAGAGACCGAACTCTTGCGCGGGATATTGGAGAAAAGAAGAACCTACAGCGTCTGTTCGTTGCCGCCAAACAACTTTCGAGCGCCGGATCCGCACGCCTGACTGAGACGCGGATTGCTCCTAACATTCTAATTATCCTGCGCCATGTCATCGAAGATGAGGAAGTCACCAAACAGATCATGAGAAGTGATCTCCAATCTCAATTGGCTTTTCGAAATACTCGTCCGCTTGATCCGACGGCTTTTGTGCGACACTTTTCGAGCACTGCATTGCGTGACCCGAAGTTGTTCGTTGAGGCCACAAGTGAGATATGCAAAATGAATAGATGGGTTTCTCCCGAAAGCCGTGGCCAGGTGGTCGTGCTCAAAGAATTACCATCGGAACTCCCCAAAGATGATGTAGCTCCGACAGTTCGAGCTACCGAGGATTTGTCTCTTCAAGATGTGAAGCCATCTACTGAAAGTGAGGACAAGCAAATAGATGACGTGTCAAGGTCTACGCAAGACGTTAAGCGGCCTGTTCTGGAAAACCCGGACGGCGTTGTTCATTTCCTTCTCTGCGAGCTGCTGAACTACAAGGAGGTTGAGGACAAGGATATTCTACCAAGTAAGGACGCAAAGTCAGCTGAAGCTCAGAGCTCGTCCTCTGCTGTCCCCGCTGTCCCCGCCACCGAACACGATGGTCCTTCCCAAGACAACAAAGAAAAGAAGTCGAAAGCTCCCTTCAAAACGGAGGAGCATCCAATCTTCATATACCGTTGTTTTATCTTGCACTGTCTCACGGAGCTGCTTCAGAGTTACAATCGTACCAAGATGGAGTTCCTCAACTTCAAGAGGAATGCACCACTATTCGCCAACACTCCGGTGAAACCTAGGTCGAGTGTGCTGAACTACCTCTTGAACGACCTCTTGTGCCCAAGTCACATGGACAACACGTCAGATACCATCACTCAGAAAAAGGGATACGCCACTGCAGTCCAGGCCCAGAATCTACTCGTTGCTCTTATCAGCAAGACTGGTGAGAAACCCATTGAGCGATCACGAGACAAATACGATTACAACGATGAACCCGATGTCCTATTCGTGCGAAAGTTTGTTCTAGACACCATTCTCCGCTCGTATAAGGAAGCATCTTCGTCCAGTGATCCATTTGAGTCTAGATATAATAAAATGCTCGCACTGGCTGAAGTGATGCACCTGATGATGGGAGACAAAGACAAAGACTCGCCATCGGCATCACGAGCTGGACAAGATTCACCCGAGCGCTCGCAGGCGCAGATGCGACGTCTGATGTACGAGAAAGGGTATCTTGCGGCTCTAACGGCATCAATCGCCGACATTGATCTCGGCTTCCCCCCTGTCAAGCGTACAATCAAGCACATCCTTCGTGTACTCCGCATTTTGACGAGTACTGCTATTCACTTGAGCCATTCGAATATCATCCCTTCAATGCCATCGCAGGATAACGCTGACGACGACCTCGTTTCAGCCAGCTCCCTCTCAGACATGGAAGACGACAGAGAGGAAACCCCAGATCTGTACCGCAATTCAGCTCTCGGCATGTTGGAGCCCGGAAGAGATATGGAAGGGGATTATTCTCAAGAATCCGATGATGGTTAGTTTCCCCGCTCGCATTCTACTTCTTGGTAGCTAACAATTACAGATGACGACGAGGAGATGTATGATGACGAATACGACGAAGGAATAGAGTACGAGTCCGATGATCGCGAGGAAGACGTCAGCGACCAGGACGAAGATGAGGAAGGGTTAGAGGGTATGGGTCCCATCGAAGGTCTGTCCGGAGATCATGGCGTTATTGAAGTCACCATGGACGACGATGAGGATGACGAAGACGATGATATGGACGACGAAGATGATGACGATGACGATCTCGAATCCGAAGACATGGATGATGCTGAAGATGGTATCGAAATCGTTGACGATGAGGGCAACCCCCTCGAAGATGATGGAGCCTCCGGATGGGAAAGCGAGCAGGACGCTGCGGAAGTGGACGAAGATGGCCAAGATATTGATTATGAAGCAGAGGCACAAGACCTTGAAGAAGCCCATCTCCATGAGTTCGAAGATGTGGCAAGAATTAGGAACTACGGCATCCTGCGCGCTATTGAAGAGGGGGATCTCGAGCCTGGTGATGAGCTACATAACCTCAATGACCGTTATATGGAAGACGACGATGAAGATGGTATGTTTTCTCTATGGGCACAGGTACAGAGTTTTGAAAGCTCACAGATTACAGAAGAAGATGATGAGGATATGGATGAGTTGGAGGACGAGTATGCCTACGAAGAAGAGTATCCCAGTAAGTTGAACATCCATTTTGCCCACTTCATATCAAAATTCCTGGCACTGACTATTTCTCCTCGAAGACGACCCTCCTCCGCGTGACATAATCGCCCCAAGTTTGGGGTGGGATACACTGGTCGTAGAACCACACGGTGGCATCTTCGGCGGACATCATCATCGGCACAGACACGGAATTCGCAGTCCGATGCCCCCTCTCCCGTTCATGATGGGTTCTCGTGATCTTCACTTTGGTGGTAAGTTGAAACACTTGTCCAGGCGTCTTAGAAGTGCACAATCCCTCGGGTTCGAGAGAGATCTGGGACCCTGCATTTATAAAGAAAATTGAGGTATTAACACCCTCTTTAGATCCTCGGGGTTTCTCACGCGGTCATCGCCATGATGCACGTGCTTCTAACGAGGACGGGACCAACCCTCTGCTTCGCCGCGCGCGCGAAACCGGTCGGGATTCAACACCACGCCCAATCAATCATGGCAGTCTTGTTCGTCTGGGTCTTCAGGACATGCTCACTGGAACAAATCTCGACAATCCAATGTCGATCATTAATGACCTTGTGGCATCTCTTCCCGTTTCGCTGGGTCGGCACGGTCAAGCTCTCCATGTCCGTATAGGGAACATGGATGGAGATGTCACTGACTTGCCATTTACCATCGGCCACCACTCGCGAGAAAACCGCCCAGATACCCGCCGAGATCTTAATCAAGAGCCTGTTCAATCTACGAGCTTTTCCGCTGACTCCACGATCAACCGCTGGTCGGAAGAGATGAAAATGATTTTCGGTGCCACTCATGCGGAGAAATCAGTGAAAATAGTTCCGGCCATTCTCTCACACCTTGTACCGCCCGCTATTCAGCGTGAAAAGGAGCTCAAGGCCAGAGAGGCGGAGCTTCTGCGGCAACGCGAGGAAGAACGCAAGAAACGGGAGGAGGAAGAACGCAAAGCAAGAGAGGCGAAGGAAGCTGAAGAAAAAGCTGCTCGTGAAAAGAAGGAAGCAGAAGAGCGTGAGCGTGCCGCTGCAGAAGCCGCGGAAGTTGCAGCGCAAGCCGAGGTGGAACAGGCCGCAGACAATAAGGATGATACGGAACCAGACCCTATGGAAGGAGTCGAAACGTCTGAAGGATCCGCACCTACACAAAACGAGTCTTCTACTAACCAAGAACGTTCTTTTACCACGATCAGAGGCGAACAAGTCGATATCACTGAGCTTGGAATTGACGCTGATTATCTAGAAGCTCTACCGGAAGAGTTCAGAGAAGAAGTAATCGCACAAACCGTTAGCACGCGTAGAGCTGAGGCTCGGTTCGCTCAAAGAGGTGCCGGTGAGCAGCAAGAAGTATTCCAAGAATTCCTGGATGCGCTTCCCGATGACCTTCGCCATGAGATCGTTCAAACAGAGCGACAGGAACAGCGCCGGCGAGATCGTGACGAAGCTCGCCGACAGGCCACTGCATCAGGTCAAGCTGCCGAGGCCCAGGAGATGGATACTGCAAGCATTCTGATGACTTTCCCGCCAGCGCTGAGAGAGCAAGTCCTTGCAGATCAAGGCGCTGACATTATTGACTCTCTTCCTCCAGAGATGGCCGCGCAGGTGCGACGACAGATTCGTACAAATCCCATTGCTCACCAGGGTTCGACGCCATCAGGTTTCAATCGAGCACGAGACACTACTCTGACGACCCCTGCAACGGAGACCGACAACAAACCCCAGAGAAAACCAGTAGTTCAGATGTTAGATAAGTCAGGTGTTGCGACACTGTTGCGCCTGATGTTCATCAACATCAAAGCAGGATCGCTCGAAAGTCCCTTGAAGTACGTATTTAAGGATGTTTGCGAAAACCGCCAAAATCGATTTGAAGTCATCAGTACCCTCCTCCAGATCTTGCAGGACGGGTCCACGGATCTGGATGCCGTTGAGCGAAGTTTCGCCCAGTTATCGATCAAAGCTAAGCAACCGAAGGATAAAGATCTGAAGACACAAACCCCGCAGAGCCTGAAGCGAACGTTTACCAACATTAGCATGAATCACTCGATTCAGACGAGTTCGGAAACTTCGCCTCTTTTAATTGTCCAGCAATGCCTGGACTTGCTGTGCTATCTTGCGAATCAGAACGTCCATGTGCCATCACTGTTTCTCACTGAACATGATGCTGGCAGCACCACACTTAAACGAAGTCTGAGTCGCAAAGGGAAAGGCAAAGATAGTAAGGCTCACAAGTATGCCATCAACTCGTTGCTTGCTCTCCTTGACCGCGACCTGGTTATGGAAAGCTCTACTATCATGGACAGTCTTTCCCAACTCCTAAGCCGAGTGACCTATCCTTTGCTTGCGCTCGATCGGAAGCAGAAAGAGGCGGTTGAGGCGATTAAGAAGATGGAGATCCAAGCGTCCAATGAGGGCGAATCGTCAACTCGCGCACCGGCTTCCTCAGGTACGACAGTCGCCCACGAAGTTGGACCGGGCGAGTCATCAGAGCTTCCGCCGCTGATACCTGGTTTTTCTGCAATAGACGCCTCTGAACAACCGGCGCCAGTAGGCTCATCAAATGCTGAAGCTGAGTCCTCCAAAGCGGCAGAGAAGAAGCAAGCAATGTTGAAGAAGGTCAAGCAGCTGCATCCACCCGTTATCCCTGTCCCTAGCTTGACACTGATCATCAAGATCTTCGTTGCACGGGAATGTAGCTCGACAACGTTCAAGGAGACCCTGTCGACTATTAAGAACCTTTCGGTGATCCCTGGAGCAATGTTGGTCTTCGGACAAGAGCTGGCGCGTCAGGCACAGGTACTGAGTGAAAAGATTGTTGTCCATCTCGACGAACTTCTTCCCCACATTGAGAATGCTGCATCGGGGACTGAGATACAAGGCGTTGCTCTCTCCAAATTCTCTCCCGGTGCCTCTGATCAGAATAAGCTACTCCGGATCTTGACTGCTCTGGACCATCTCTTTGCACAAAAGAAACCGGATAGTACGGACGGATCTGCTTCTACGGATGAGTTCAAAAAACAGGATCTGTTGGCCACTCTTTATCGCAATCCAACGTTCAATGCTCTGTGGGACAAGCTGAGCGCTTGCCTTGGTGCGATTCGTCAACGTGAGAGCCTACTGAATGTTGCAACGATCCTCTTACCATTGATCGAGGCATTAATGGTTGTCTGCAAAGATACTGCCCAAACGGAAGTTCCACCACCCCAAAGTCAACCTTTCAAGGACATGGTGCTTTCAAGCCCTCAGCCTGAATCGCACATGGCTGGTTTATTCTTCAGCTTCACGGAGGAACACCGACGAATCCTGAACGAGCTCGTACGAAATAACCCTACCCTCATGAAGGGGACATTTTCGAACTTGGTCAAGAATCCCAAGGTTCTGGAATTCGATAACAAACGCAACTGGTTCAATCGAAGCGTTCACAATAAGCAGCAAGCTGTGCATCGACAATTCCCTACGCTACAGCTGCAGGTTCGCCGTGAGCAAGTTTTCCATGACTCCTTCAAGTCCCTCTACTTCAAGACTGGCGAGGAGATGAAGTTTGGTAAACTCAATATTCGTTTCCATGGCGAAGAGGGTGTAGATGCCGGAGGTGTTACAAGAGAATGGTTCCAGGTTCTGGCGCGGCAAATGTTTGATGCGAATTACGCTCTATTTGTGCCTGTGTCCAGTGACCGCACTACTTTCCACCCGAATAAACTCAGCGGCATCAACGATGAACATCTGATGTTCTTCAAGTTTATCGGACGCATCATCGGTAAGGCGCTGTACGAGGGCCGTTTGCTTGACTGCTACTTCAGTCGCGCAGTTTACAAGCGGATTCTAGGAAAGCCCGTCTCGGTCAAGGACATGGAATCATTTGATCCGGACTACTATAAGTCCCTCTCCTGGATGTTGAACAACGACATCACTGATATTATCACTGAGACGTTTTCTGTGGAGGATGACGAGTTTGGTGTTACCAAGGTCGAGGATCTCTGTGAGAATGGGCGTAACATCCCTGTCACGGATGAGAACAAGCATGACTACGTCCGTCTTGTTGTTGAACACAAGCTATTATCCTCCGTCAAGGACCAAATGGAGCATTTCCTTAAAGGTAAGGACCTGCAAGAATAACATCGATATGAATCCGTCGCTGACACAGTTACAATAGGTTTTCATGATATCATTCCCGCCGAACTCATATCCATTTTTAATGAACAGGAGTTGGAACTGTTGATATCTGGCTTACCCGATGTGGACATTGATGATTGGAAGAGCAATACCGAGTACCACAATTATACTCCATCATCTCAGCAGATTCAATGGTTCTGGCGAGCAGTGCGATCGTTCGACAAGGAAGAACGAGCCAAGCTGCTCCAGTTTGTCACCGGTACCAGTAAAGTTCCTTTGAACGGGTTCAAGGAGCTTGAGGGCATGAACGGTATCAATCGTTTCAACATTCACCGAGATTATGGAAATAAGGAGCGTCTTCCAAGCTCGCACACATGCTTCAACCGTAAGTCTACCGCTACGAGATGGACCATAGATCCCCCACTAACCTGCTGTAGAACTTGACCTCCCTGAGTATGAGAGCTACGATACTCTCCGCAAGCAACTTTTGCAAGCCATTACCACTGGCAGCGACTATTTCGGCTTCGCCTAATGTTCGCCCAGTATGTCCAATAGCATTCCAGGCGCATGTGATATTGTATTGTACAGATTAGAGGAAGCACGGTGCGGAGTTAAGGAGATCAAACTAGGGGATACCATTGCTTTGACTGATAAGGGCTGCCTCGCCACATCAACTACCCTGGCAACAAAATTCCGGCTTGGCCAGCCGCTACCTGCGGAGTGCAGGCCGCTGGCAGTGAGCTGGCCTGCCAGATAGATGGTACTTGGGAAAGCTTTCATGTGTAAATCATAGCATTCATACTTGCTTAATAGAGACGAAGAATCGACTGAGTATTGAGATGTAATCAAGTGCCTATATTCGCTACTTGCACGGCGTTATGCGTACGTGATGAGCTGCTGCTCATTCTACTTGGAATGTCTACTTGACGCGAATTTCGATGACATGGATATACATAATTCTGAGCTTACCATGGACTTGGAGCCTCACCCGGCTTAAGATTTGGCAGGCTATTGGTGACATGGTAAGTGAGGTTAATAGAACGTCGTATGGCGGCGTATAGTCAAAGTTTTCATATAGTGTACTCGTGCGTTAGGACAGGTGCAAAAGAGACTAAAGTTGAGGAGAACTCATGGTATTTTTCAAGAAGGGAACTAAACGGATCTAAACAAGTTCACGGTACGCTCACGATGAGAAGCCTGCAAGATAGGAACTCGAGTAAGCGATCGAGATCCGGTCTCCGAAAAACAACAGCCATGGTTCTAACTGTCCTTTTCTCTCCTCTTACAGCCAACTGCCGGCTGCCATCTCTAGTATTCCCGTATATTGCCTAAATGTATTGCGTGATAGACGGCAGCACACCTGTATAAGCAGTACCAGAAGGGGGCTCCATGCCATAGATGTAGTCACCCCACCACTACCAGGCACATTGAGTCAGCGCCGGGGTAAACCATACACGACACAGCTGGAGCTGCTGCTTTGGGGGTGTGCATATGATATTTGCAAAGAGGGAGACGAAGAGGTCAAGATCAGAGACTTACAGGACCAGCTCCCCACCACAGCCACCCGGTCCACACGTCCGCGTTGTCCTGCATGTAGGCGAGCATGCCCTGGACGGCCTGGATGCACTGGGCGTTGGCGCCGGCGGCGGTCTCGCCGATGATCCCCTTCTTCTTGTTGGCCTTGAGCCAGGCCGTGGCGTCGGCGAGGCGCTCCTTGCCGATGGTCCCTGAGACGCAGGCGGTGGAGGTGCCGGAGCCGTCGCTGTCGAGGTACTGGTGCATCTCGTAGACAAGCTTGTCGTTGGGATCTGTGAGCTTGCCCATGCCGTCGGCGGTGCCGGATGAGGTCTAGGACGGATGAGGGTGTCGTGTTAGTTTGACGAAACTTTTCTAGATATAGAGCGAAAGGGGAGAGTAGATTCCCGCTATGGATGTAAATAAAGACGGAAAGGGGTCGGGGAGAACAAACCCAATGCCAGGCTCCGGTCCACGAATTGCCCTCGACGAAGATGTGCTGGGTCGTGGCACCGGCACCGCGAATGGCGTCGATAGCCTTCTGGTTTAGACTGGCGACGAGAGCGTTTTCCTCGTCGTGAAACTCGTTGTTGGTGTCGAAGATGACCTTGTCGTTGGCGGCGTAGCGCTTGGCCATGACGCTCCACCACGCGCCGAAGCCGTCGACGTCGGTGATGATGTTGCTGTAGTAGCGGCCGAAGTTGTGTGGGTCGATGATGGCATAGGCGCCCCTGGGAGATCAAGAGTGTGTGAGCGCGTATTTCTGTGAGTGGTGTTATGGAAGAAATGACTGCGTAATATACTGACTTTCCGGTGATGAACTTTACTATCTGGAGAATCATGTCAACACCGGCACTAGATGACTCGGTTCAAGAAGACTTACATCATCAAGACCGGCGGCGTACGTCTCATTGACAGTACCAGTCATCTTGGTTGGGATGAACCGTTCCCTTGATGTGTATTTAGCGGCTACTCGACTGAAGACGACAATTTCTTCGTCACTGACATCATAATCGGGACACGAAATGTGTTCATTCCCTTATCAATCATTGTCTATAGATATGTGAGCCATGAGAAGCATCCCTGGAAACCGTAATTAGCAAATCTTACAGCGATAGCCGACTGAGCTGGCCAGGTATAGTCCTTATCGAGTCTTCCCGGGAGGTTCATATTCCCAAACTCAGCTCCCGACTCATTGACGCCGACGAACTGGAACTTGCTCGCTCTCTTCCGGGTTGGTGTCGCTGCAGGTGCCGCGACGGCGCTGGCGAAGGTAGCCGCGGCTGTGAGAATCTGTATGAACCTCATGCTGGGTCTATTCTTGGGGTCCTGAGCGAGATTTGATGCGATGGTACGGGAACGGCCCTCTCCATTGGTATTATAGAGCTCCTTGAGCCGCCTTTTATCTTAAGTTGACTTGCTGGGCTATGACTTTTCCCAAGCCTCGACATTACGCCCGGAGGCCTAGGCTCCGCCTCCTCATGTAAGAATGGGGACTATAATTGAGCGCTGTACGACCTGCCGTCGAGACAGCCACCGCTTGCGATTGGATGCGTACGCAGTGGTCTGAGAATCGGAAGCCTCCTCCTAGGGCCATTTCCACTCGAAGACGCCGGGTCACAATCTTGGAGAGACACTTCGTGATGGCGGGTGGCTGTATCTTCTATCATAAGTACCTATTTGGATCATGGCATGCTTGCACTGAATGTTCCACAGCTTCCTGACGAATAGAGTCGAAGAACGTCATCATGCAGACTTTGAACCGCCTCTGTTTGTACGGTCCTTTTGTAATCACCTCACGTGGTAGGAAGCAGACACTGCGATACACCTACATGTTGAGCTAGGTAAGGTACCGGACTTGCTACTGTACATACCTGAACCGGAGGGGCTATCACTCGGATCATGTTCGCAAGGTCACATTCAACGTGAAAACGAATCCCACGAAAGCCACCGTGTCAATTTTATCAGAGAATAAGAATAGGCGGCAGTGACAGGTTAAATGGAAAGTTTGCGAGCATATCCGGTGAACATTGGGAGAGAATGGGTACAGTAGGGGGTAAAGCGGGGCCGGCTCAAGCTGAGATCTGTGGCAGCTGCGGATATGACCTGGCAGCTGCCCGACCCTCCAGGAGGTTTTCCATGCGCCGCAAGCCCAGGCCTCGAGAGAAAGTGACCATGGGGATGCGAACAGCTTCACTGGCGTTTTAGCACGTAACAATTGCTTTGACGCCCTCTACACAATGCAGCCTACACGGTGTCTACTGAAAGGCCGATCGGTCTGGAAAGGTCCGTATAAACCCCCCCTTTCTGATCTAGACGCTGTGCTGTACACAAACTAACATACAATCCGCTCACCAGGCCCTCACATTGTCCCGTAAGAGCAGTGCAACTCGCGACCCAGCGCGCATCGAGAAAAAGAAACCCCCCATTGCTGACCAACGAACGTACCAGTCTGCCTATCGTCCGTCTAAAGCCTGGCGAGCGAGTAAAGCCCATCCGAACGCAGGCGCGCGCCGCCACGATTCTGCCCAACTTCGTCGGCCTCAAGTTCCACGTCTACAACGGCAAGATCTACAACGAGGTCACTATCACTGAAGATATGGTCGGACACAAGCTGGGCGAGTTCTCTATGTGCGTCTTCCCAGCGAATGCGTGCGCGCAATGGCTTGGCCCACGGTGCATCGATGACTAACCTGAATATACTTCTAGCACGAGAAAGCCATTCATCTGGTCCCGGTATTAGTAGAGGTTGTATTATTAATGTCATGCCCGGCGGTATTGGGCATTCTTGATATAAGGGGGGTATCACGGTACGATATCGCTTGTACAACAAAATGCAATTATATAGAGGAAACGGAAAAAGGTATCATTTAGGTGCCTGAGACTTGTCTGAATGCAATTACAATTGACGCAAACCCTTCGCACCTCTTCTTCTTCTTCGCAGGAGTGTCTTGACGTGACGTTTCCAATAAAGTTTCCACCATGCCATTATACCGAAGCAACTCCTGAACGCCGTCTGCCTCTTCGGACAAACCCTTCCCATGTCATGCTCTATTCATAACGTTGTTTTGGTCGTATAATATCCCACCCACTGTATCGTCCCCAATCCAATGATACACGCCCATACCTGTAGCCTGAGTATACGGCTGAGTTTGTATTGACATCCGCCGAGATCTATGGCCTGATCGGGCGGTTGAATATATGCTGCCATCCATCTATAGCTGGCTTATCGATAGAATTCGCTTCGCTTGACGTTGACGCCATATTCGCCGACCGCCATGCCCAGGTCTTCCATGGTGAGCACGGTGCGGTTCTGACTGCCACCTTGGCCTCCACCACCATAGCCTGCTCTTTGGATGCCCAATGGACCACCACGTCCCTGATCCTTGCCGCCGGCAGCTGGCTGTCCGGGAACAGAGATGCCCGCCGCTGCGCCGAGGTTGCCCATAGGGTTGTTGGCGCTCGTATTGGATGCACGAATGCGGCTGTATTGGTACGCATCGGCAGCAATGTCGGCGATGAACTTTTGCACGGCAAGGGCGATGAGACGGGCAAGGCGGGGATCGGTGTGCGGCGGCGGAGGAAGACCAGCTCTCGTCATGTAGTAGTTGGTGACTGCATCAGGAATCTGACATGGGTTAGCTGACGGCTGCATGCGGCACCCGCCGATTTCAGCATGGGCGACTCACGATCGGAGAGTAGTCGTCCATCTTCATCAGAAACTCCTTCAAGGACGTATCCTTCTTGCTCGCGAGCTTGGCCTCGATAGGAACAGGGGCAGGCTCTTCGTTCTGCTGCGAAGCGGCGGGAACACCCTGCTCGTTCTCGGCGGGTTGATTGGCCATGCTGAGATATATGTGTGTGGTTGTTTGAGGTGGTAAAGCGGTAGAGGGTAAGCGTAGAGGCTGGTCGCGTCGTTGCCGATGGGTCTCGATGCCTCGAGAATGAAGAGATACTTGAAAGCTAGTTCAGACCATTGGACGAGGGCGGCAAAGATGTTCAAGTGGAGGATATTGCGTTGTGTTCTGAGGAACGCGAATTTGGCAAAAGTGCAGCAGAGATCACCGGTGGTTGAAGGAGTGCCAAATGTAGCTTGTTGTTATAGGTTGGATGGAATTCGAGATGACGAGGGTCGCGATTGGGAGAGATGGTATTAGGCCGGCAGGATCCGAGGCAAGTGGGCGTCCGTCCAAATGTATGTGGCTAGTGTTAGAGTGGACTGTGGCTTGTACTTGACTAGATGTGGCTGGCAACCTTCTACACTCATGTCACTACCATCTGGCGAGAACCACACAGGTATTCTATGTCCCGAAGTTGGGGCTCGGAAGGGCATCTCGGAGGTATCTACTGGTCTATCAATTGAGCTAATATTTTCTTTCGAGCTTGTAGCTCCACAGAAGCCCTTCGTAGTGGCGTCAAAATATGCGAGCAGGTACCTACGATGTTAATGGCAGGTATCGAGGTAGGGAGGCCAGGGACGTATAAATGGCAGTAAATCTTGATGGCAGGACTTGATGGTGACAGTCAGCGAGGTTAAGGTCAGATTATGCAGGCTTTTGCGTCCCCGATGGCCTCCTAGCTACTTAAATAGCGTGGAGAGTGAAGCTGATGTAATCATGACACACAGATTAGGAACATGAATGATCGAGGTTATACCTAGATAGTTAGCAGGTTCACGATCTCCGAAATGGCTCAACGACTCTCACTCTGGGTATCTTATGCACGTGGTTGACAGGCACCATGATCATACAATACTTGCATTGCCTCGACAACTGGCAACAGATGATTGTCAAATCATTTTTGGAACAAGAACTAACAAGCAAAGGCGCTGTGTTCTACTGGAATCAAGGGTTCCTGCGTTGAAACTACTACGGTGTGGACCGATATAAAATGCAACATAACCACGTAACGGTACCACTATCTGAGTCGGAGCCTTGGCCGTATTGATATTAAGCGACTCGACTAAACCCAGCAGCAGCAGAAGTAATCGTGAAGGCCACAATAGCTCTCAAGGAGTACATTACCTGGCCTTCCAGTGGAGGGTGGCTTCAAACCTTGGTTCAGATTACCCTTAGTTATAGGGTGGGATGTTGGAATTGGCTTGACTTATTTGCTGACTTGTTACAAGTGTGTAACGAAGAAACCGGTACGTAAGGAAGACTGCTCGCAAATTTTGTTCGGAACTCGTTCCGCAAACCACACCGTTGCCTCTAATATAGTATTCGCCGACACGGATCTGCTGATTGGGTCTATGCTCTCGTGAAAAGTATCCCATAAAGGACCCGTATTGACTCCATGGAATAGGTTCCAACGTTAGGAATCGAGCCGGATCTATACGTTCGACACATTCCGAAAATAGTCCGTATAGGAGCATCAACAATGAAAGTGCTTGGGCAGGCAAACGAAAAGTAAGTTGTTCGTGTAATCAACCGATTCCTCGTGAGAGACCATGATTGGAGGATTCAGCCGATCTTAGGAAGAGGCGCCAGAGAGACGTATATGGTTATGTTCAAAACAGGCTTTTCCACGTGCTACCAGTAATCGAACAGCTGAGGGCTGACATCTCTTCCAGGGAAACACGCTTCGAATAAACGGAGAATGATCAAGTGTACATGTGGTATACGAAATCACCGTCACGGCACCATTGGAAAGGTCAATTCCATTGATCATACTTCTTCTACACAGAGCATGTCACTTTTTCCAAGAGTGCCAATACACTGGGCCGTGCTAAGTGTAATGACTTAGACAATAAATTTGATTTTGCGCTTTTTTCTATATAACTAAGTAGGAACGATTTGGTGTGAGCATACAAAGTTCTCGAAACCACAGCGAATTTCTAGCACCTGAAGCGGCGACTAGGATGCTAACGCACAGTGATTACTAGCTTAGATAGAGTTTTCCTTTCCTCTTTGTACAATAATGATACTCAATACTGGAACCATCAGCGGCTATAACCGTGTCAGAAACCCAATAATTTGATCAAATTCCGATGACACCTTATCAACATTTGCATGCGGATTGGGTCGACAGCTGGAGCACCTGGACTCCGGAGTGGGCGGAGAGTCTGCACACCACGGATTTTCCCGACATAAAAAACAATGGTCATACCATGTCCAGTCAAAAGCGATCCCAATGGATTTGAATTTTGCAGATAGTTGTTTCCTCACTGACGACAGCCATCGTGTATACTTCGGCGTGTCAACACGCCTTGCAGGCTGTATCACACGATACTCGAATTCCTGAAGATTCGGGAGCTTCTGGAACTCGTGACGGTCGGAACACAGATGCTTGAATATATTGTTCAGCCATCGTTCGTTCATTTGGATTGAGAGATACCGGTTCCTTTCCACCCGGCGCATGTTGTCGAGAGGCTGGGAATACCACCGTTGTATCAAGCGCAGTCGGACCAGCGACTGGGGGAGTAGAGTGGACATGCGAGGCAGCGTGGCGGGATCTCTCTTTTGGGAACAGTGCCCGAACAGGTCTCCAAATTTGATAGTGAGCTCCTTCAAGTTGGTGAAAAGGGGCAAACATGTGATCTGCTCCGTCATGGGACCGTGCATTTGGGACATGGCGCGATGTCCAGAGAAATACCTCCATTGTGACTCTATATGCAGGGTTTCAAGACTTCGCGATGCGTTCTTCAGAGCTTCGTTCCGTCCTGTGGAGGGTGTTTGCTCATGGGCTGTTTGTCGTCCTTCTTGTGATTGAAAGGTCCATTCAAAAACCTTAAGCGAGGGCAAGCGGCACAACAGATGGCCCACGTTGCTCGGGGATGCGTTGGAACGCAGGAGTTTTAGTTCCTCGATCTGGTTGCGTTTTTCCTGGACTTGCATTCCTAAGTGGTGATCAACATGATTTGATTCCCATAACCCTTCGTCCCCGATGACGGCGACCTGTTTTACACCCGGCCACAGTAGTGCCGGGAGACGTACGGGACTATAATCCCATACATGAGACCGGTCCGATCGAAAGCGGAGACTCTGTAATTCGGTCAGGATCCCAAGCCTAGCGGCATCCTGGAAAAGCGGCTCAAGAGCGTGACGGCAACGGCCAAAAAAGAAGATGTCTGTCAGACGAGGCGCCAGGATTATAAGCAGGGCAATAACATGATCCACGTATAATTGTCTCTTTGGAAGGCGGTCGAACCAAGCTTGAAGCCATGCCTTCCGCCACTGATAGCCATGCTCTGTCGTGGTGGTCTTTTCAGGCCACACTGTCTCGAAATCGAAGTTGATGGGATACGTGACATATGACATGGGTGTGGAGCGAAGGAAAGCAAAGTTTCGTAGATGGGGGCGAAGTCTGGGATTCCCTAGTAGACTTCGCAATAGTCGAAAAAGCTGAGCATATGTTGCCAATATCGGAGTATGATAAAGCAGGGGCTGAGTGAGACCATTGCATTTTCGTGAGGTCAGGCAAAGGGCTTGCAAGGTAGCGTGCGGCTTCGATATGGATAGCATAGAAACGTCCTGAGAATTTGCTGTTGCCGGAACAGGCTCTGGCTCGAACCGTCCAAAGATGTTCAGGAGCAGCTCATCCGGAAGAGATAGAAGAGGACGGGATTCCATGACGAGGTACTGTTCTGGATCTAGCTGGCGACTCAAGATGGAGAAATTGAACCAAGACAACGTCTTGTACAGGTGGGATTAGGAGGTTAGATGAATAGGTAAGTCGAGGAGATGAGAGGTCAAGGGACGAACAAGTCACAACTGCTGAGTTCCGATGTGTCCTGGCAGGAAAGATCCATTCAACTACGTGTAGTGGCCTGCTTAAATAGAGCTCGCAACGTTAGGGGTGACCAAGCATAGCGCAGGAAACAAACTTTGAACATCTCGGATTATACCTCTGGCTTGTAAAACCTACACATAAAAAAGGATATTGAGCAAGTTGATACTTCGAGGCTCAATACTTTCATTTCATGTGTACCGTGAAATCTAGTCCTGGCTGCAAGTGCCTGATACCAAGAGAGAGAGAGAAGTGATGACTCAGTACAGATAGAGTTTGTACTTGAATTGCTCGTGAATATAGAACTCTCTCGGTTCCCTGTCACAGGAGATTGCTCGATATAATGGAGAACCATGGAAGGCTTGGTCCAATGCAGCCT
The DNA here is from genome assembly GCA_022578815.1 of Xylariaceae sp. FL0016. Classification (NCBI taxonomy): domain Eukaryota; kingdom Fungi; phylum Ascomycota; class Sordariomycetes; order Xylariales; family Xylariaceae; species Xylariaceae sp. FL0016. The sequence continues at coordinate 959,666 of MU388727.1, read as the reverse complement.
TGGTCTATCTTGGGTTGTGTCGCTCTTAGGTTGTGTGTTATGAAAGAGGTACTAGCTGGGGAGAGACGGAATTCGAAGTTCTTTGGCACGAAGGCATAGGTAGGTAATTCAAGGTTAGGTACCGTCAGGAATCGACAGCGGCCAGACTTACACAGTCCATCAATTAAATTTGTGCAAGTCATTTCGAATTTCCATGAGGTTAGGTGTCTACCTGTAGGTACTGTCCGTACCTTTGTAGATCCATCTATTTTTGAAGGTGCGCGACTGAGGTGAGGTAAGAAAGAGTAGACTTCTAAAACATTAGGGCGATCCACTTCCGTTCTGGCACTGTCAGTCGGCAGGCACGCAAGGCATGACAGGGAGGAAAAGCAGCCGCTCAACTGACGGGACTGAGCAGAGGTAGCAAGAGAGAAAAAAAAAAATCCCAATCAATTGAGCTTAGTCGCGCCACCGTACTGCTCTGCACGTGTGTCATCGCGCTCCATATCATTGGCTTCACATTTCCTCTGCTGCAAAAAAAAAGTATTTCCTCTTATTATTCCCAGAATTTTTGGCTTCTAACCGAAGATATCTTTCTGGCCTTTACCACACATCTGTGCCGCACTGCAGGTCCAAGAGGAACGCCCGCCCAGTCACGCCACCCCGATTGCCCATTTCAGTTTCGACCTAACCCCGCGATTCCTCCCCATTTGCTATTGGCACAGTCTGTAGCTGAGAGCAGCGCCCAGTCAAAGCCTGTGTCACTGCAGCTTATTATTCCTTTTCCCCCTTGTCCTGCGAGCTCTGCTTACGAGCCTACCCAAGCTAGCCAGTCGTGCCGGCCAGCCAGATTCCTTTTTTAAAACTCTTGAGAGGCCCAGCATTGTCTGGTCCCTCTCCTCTTCTTCTGCCACTATGGGCGACATGGCGAACGAGATCAAACTGCTGTCTGGCAACAGCCATCCAATCCTGGCGAAGCTGGTCGCCGACCGGTACGTTATATTCCACTGGATCTTCACTCTCCTCCAATTGAGCCTCTTGACGCCTGCCTCGGCTATTCGTGGCTTTGCGACAACCACCCACCCTTCACGTCAACTCAGCAAACACAAACATTAGCTAACTGATTTCTTCTTGCCGACACCAGCCTCGGCGTCGATATCGCAAAGACTATGAGCTTGAACTACTCCAACCAAGAAACAAGCGTTACCATTGGGGAATCAGTGCGCGACGAAGATGGTACGAAAAATACAATAGGCCTCTGAGTCAGCCCGCGGTACGCTGCAAGCAGCGCTGACACATGATTCCTATAGTCTTCATCCTGCAATCCACTGCCCCCGGCGATATCAACGACGGCCTCATGGAGCTGCTGATCATGATCCATGCCTGCCGAACTGCCTCCGCTCGTCGCATAACCGCCGTCATCCCCAATTTCCCCTATGCCCGGCAGGACAAGAAGGACAAGAGTCGCGCTCCAATCTCCGCCAAGTTAATTGCGAACATGTTGCAAACGGCTGGCTGCAACCACGTTATCACTATGGATCTGCACGCCTCCCAGATTCAGGGCTTCTTCAATGTGCCCGTAGACAATCTGTACGCCGAGCCTAGCGTATTGCGATGGGTTACAGAGAATCTAGGCAACGAGGACTATGTCATTGTCAGCCCCGACGCCGGAGGTGCCAAAAGGTAGGCCCATTGGGAATTGCCGCCGTGCTGAGGTGAAGCAGGATGCTGACTCAGCTTACAGAGCTACTTCCATCGCGGATCGCCTGGACCGCGGTTTTGCCCTGATCCACAAGGAGCGACCCCGTCCCAACGTTGTGGGCAGGATGGTTCTGGTCGGTGACGTTGTGGACAAGGTAGCTATCCTTGTTGACGACATGGCGGACACTTGCGGCACCCTGGCCAAGGCCGCGCAGACGGTCAAGGACAACGGTGCGCGCGAAGTTATTGCTGTGGTCACGCACGGTATTCTGAGCGGTGACGCCATCAACATCCTGAACAACAGTTGCCTGAGTCAGATCGTTGTCACCAATACCGTACCGCTGGGCGACAAGGGAGATCGATGCAAAAAGCTGCGCGTGATTGACGTGAGCCCAACACTTGCTGAGGCCATTCGAAGAACCCACAACGGAGAGAGTGTCAGGTATGTAGAAGCGTTCCGTCCATGAAAACTTCATGGTTCTAACTGCCGCTTTGAAACGTCCAATACTAACGTATGGGTAGTTTCTTATTCAACCATGCCCCTGCTTAGGATACCTAGCATGGAACTTGTAAGCTCGAACAGAGAAGGGAGAGAAGTGTTGTTGTACGGGTTGTGTTGTTGACAGACAGTTCGAGCGATCATTGTTGCTTTTTTTTTTATTGGTGTTGGCGTAATGGTGATGGAAACTGGGGTTACTGCATCATGAATCGGCTGGATCACGTCAAAGAAGCATAGAGAGGGTTTGAAATTTGAAAGGCAACTTAGTGACAGATGACTTGGCATATATTGTCTAGATAGAAGTGTTTACGGCAAGTTGCATGTATATAAAGTTTTGCATGGGGCATAGCGAGCTGCAAAAGATTGGCATTTCAATCCCACAGGTCAATTGCTGTTTCCGCGTGCCGCGACGATTTCTATGTTGGCTTTGAGTGATAGCCTGATGCAAATTGTTTTCCAATAGTGCCCACGAGCAGGTCTTTCGGTTAACACGATGATACTGATAATGATGCATTTGTTATCATTACAATGTTGCGCATATACGCTATAAACATGTACCACTTTGGATGCACTGTGGCAAGGGGCGGAAGTTCAATATTTCGTTTTGGGAATCGTGAATCTTTTTGTGTCCGAGAAATAGACTCTAGCTATTGGGCTCTATCTGTAGCCGACTATAGCCATTTCTTCCGTGCCGCAATATCTGCTGCCGTGACCCATGAATGATTTATGCCGAAATGTGACATCCGGGAGACCAACCAAACGCCTGTAAGCATTTACTTGCGCATCGAGCTGGCTCGGCGCTTGCGGGCATCCGCCTTGGTGGCACGAGCATCGGCAACACGCTTGGCAAGGAGCTGGGCATACTCGTTCTACATTCTGTTAGTATAGACTTACGGTGACCATGGGATGGGGTGGAACATACGGCCTCATCCTTAACCTTCTCGGCTTGGCGGCGCTTGAGCGCAACTCGGTGGCGCTTGTGCTGGAGACGCTGGGGGGTAACCAGTCTCTGAATCTTAGGAGCCTTGGTGTAAGGCTTCTTGCCCTCGCCCTTAGGCTGGACCTCACGTCGAATAACGTACTTGCGGACCTAGTCACGTCCAGGTGTATTAGCCTTCCATATTCCCTTTATCCTCTCAGACTCTACTGCGGTGGTATACATTGCAAGGGATTCGTCTCTCTCATCCCGCAGAAGCAACGACCGAGTAGGTGAAGACGGATGTTTGTGCAGCACAACTTACATCGTCTTCCTTGCTGAGACCGAAGAAGCGGCGGATCTTGGTGGCTCGCTTGGGGCCCAGGCGCTTGGGGTGAACGACGTCGGTGAGGCCGGGGATGTCGGCATCGCCTTGCTTGACGATGGAGAGGGCGAGGACGGCCAGGTCCATGCCCACGATGCAACCACGGACAGACTTGCGCTTGCGCTCACCGGTACGGCGGGGTCGGTAGCAAGAGTGGCCTTCGGAAAGGAGTAGTCGGACACGGGTAGGGTGCATGACACCCTGCTTCATTGGGAAACCTTGCTTGTCGTTGCCACCGGTGATGCGGAAGATGTAGCCTTTAAACTCGTCGCCGAGGTGGTCGCCCGGAACTTCTTGACCCATCTAAGAGAACACGCAAGTCAGCATTTTCTACCCAAGTATTCTAGCTTAGGCTCTTGTGAGGATCGATATTATGGCAACGATGCATCGGGCATTGGGGGACAATTGCAGCGTGTATATCTCGATCTCGAAATTCGCCGCGACTGGATAGAGAGGGATGTATCGAACGTACTCGCTTCTCCATGAAGTCGCGGAGCTTGCGCTCATCCTCAACCTCGATGAGCTTCTGACTGCCATTGGCAGGGTATGAGATGTTCAACTTCATCTCGACGGTTGTCGCGATCGACTTGGGCTGTGGTGATTAGTAGAGGGATGTCGGATCGTGAAAACGCAGTAGGGAAAAAAGTATCTGGGCCTGTGTGATTTTACTCGCCTAATCCAATTTTTCGGTTTTCCTGGGTGCAGAGTGGAAAAGGTGGGATTGCGCTAGTAGCTAGGGCTCAATATGCACAGGCCATCTCTGGCTGGCTACTCTAGGCTACCTATATGGTCCAAGCGTCTGTTGGGATTATCCGAGAAAACCCCGCCAGCGCGTCTGAAAGACGCGATTACACTCTACGAATGTTCATATTACATCGACCTCACAACGTTCACGACACCGCTAACGGATACCTAAATCAGGATGACGTCCTCAGTGCAGCTGTACCCTAGGATTTCTGAGAATGAAGCCACCAAAATAAATCCATTCCCTCAACTCATTCAAACTCCATCGGGCTTGGCGATTCTAGAACTTCAAGGTACTATTAACTTACCTAGCACCAATGAGACAAGCGAAGGAGTGAACAAGGAGGACGTATCAATTGGTCGCATCACATTCCCCGACTACCATTCAGATACTCAGGATCCATCGAGTACCGCCTGGATGAAGCGAATACATCTCTATGTGGGGCAGCACCAGAGACTCACTGGTGAAGTCAAGAAACTACCTAAAGCACTGGCCATCCTTCGCAAGAGGACATCATCAGACGAGGATCTCGACATGTCGAATTCAGGGGCCGAGGCCACAAGAGAGGCCCTCGAGATAATCGAGATTGTCAAGTACAAACTGATGTTCTCTTCCCGTCCAGAGCCAGTTGGGACCTCCAGTGGCTGAAAAGACGCCGGCTCGGATTGTGGGTTTTCACCAAGGCCTTCAGAAACAGCCAGTCACTTTACAAGTGGCCTTATGAGAGTTGCAAGACATCGGAAAAAACCTCATCACACGAGTCAGGCTTCGATACCTCAACTCGTCATGGACCGACATGCTCTTGCTGACGAATCGCCTTGTCGCATTAGCTCAAGCAAGAAGTCCAGACCATGATCATCTACAGCATACACTCTGATGATCTGAAGTGAAGTTTCAAGGCTCACGGATTTCCAACCGTAGCACCGCTTACGGACGAGAGCCATGGAGTGGCTCTGATTTCAGCAATGCGCGAGACCAACAATGCGCGAAAATTGTGACGCGCCGACATCTCAACTTGAGAGCAGCTGTTCATCTACAGCTAGATACTCGCTGCGCACGCGACTGAGGCCCGTCGAAAATCTCTATGCAGTCCGTGATGGAAGCGCACTTAGCATGACTGATGATCAAAGTCACCGTAAATTGACTGTAGCACGGCTCAGCAGTCATATACAGTCTGTCCCGTATAAGTTCATATTATTGCTTTGCCCGCTCTCTCGTCCTTACCCCAGCTGGACGACCACAGCTGATTTCCGCCCGAAATGTTACACAAAATGACAGGGTCGGGGGCGTAATCGCAAGTGGGATCCAGGCTTTGTTGTCGGATCCGAACGCCAGCTTTGCAGCTTGCATGGGCTTTTGCAGAAGCTGCAACTGGGTCCCTGGCCATGTTATTACAGGATAAGCTTAACTCAAAGCAAGAAGTGTGTAAGGGTCAAGCTAGCAAGCCGAGAGGCGAGAACGACCAAACCCCTTAAACCACCGGCAATTAGAATTCATAGTTTGCGGCAAGCGAGCAACACAGCTCTTGTTAGCACTGTTGCCTTTTCACACATCGCTGGAGCCAGCGATCTGGACGTCACCATACCTTCGGTCCGGATGCCCGGGAAAATGGGGCTCACAAATGGAGCGGGAGGGGAACCCGGGGCGATCATTGTGTTTCAGAACGACAGGGCCTTCGCACGCTATCTCAGCTGGTGATATCGACATATGTAATTGCATCTGGCTGCTTCACGTTGATTCTACAGATTGCCTAGGTTTTTTGTGTTTGTTGTTGACATAGCGAAGCCATAGTCGTGCCTATCTGTATATTATGACATGCAAGCAGCCAATGAGCTGCATCTAGCAACCCAGACACAGATATATAGGTTACCGGCCCGTGTTGAGCTCTTTGCGGATAACCACTTCGCGGCGGGGTAATAGGGTGGCTGAGTTCTTCCCCATGCGACAGATCTTGCTTGACAGTAGATCCGATGTGGATTGCCAGGAGATCCAGGCGGTCGTGTTCGGGACAGGCTGGGTAGATCGAGTGACCTGATTCATTTGGAGTCTCAGCCGCCACACAACCTCTACGCAAAAGGCAGGGTGTTACCACCCCCGCCCAGTGGTAAGCGGACTCAACCTTGTCTTGACCGACAAGCTTAATCCTACCTATACGGCCATCAGTCGTTGACCACAACTACAGCCTATCCCGCGCCCTCCGCTGCCTCCTCGTTTCTAGTGAGTCTCATAACCGGGATTGGTACTCTGCTATGCCGAATCAACAGATCGGACGGCTGAGCCACGCGCTCTGATCCGGATTCGATATTCCTCAGCCAGAGACCGTGCAGACGGAACATGGCTTCCCTCCGTCCCACACGACCAGTGAGCCGTGGTATAGCCAAGCCGAATGCGTCAATTATCTGATTCTTCATCCCATCAACCATGAGACTGTCCGGCTATCATTCGCATTCGAATGTGGGTGGATCGTGTATACTGGGCATCTCATGAAGCGTATCGACCGGCGCCGGCGCCTAGCTCCGGCTGTTACCAGCAACTTCTGGTCTCATCGCAACTGGAATCTTGGAACGAGTGGAACAGATCGAAACGGTAGGGAAGTCGTCTTGGGCGTCTCCGAAGGCTACCGATCCTACGTCCGCTATCAGATCCATGGGTAAGGGCCCCTGGTGCTTGTTCCTTCATATACTTTGTTGAAGCCCACCAGCCGCCGATTTTGTTTTTATCATGGAAGCTCACGGATGACAACGCCCAACCATGACGAGACCCGTGGCTGTGTCTGTCATACTGCTGTGGGTAACGTGGTACACGGCATGCGTGACAGCCATCCTGGGCAAGCGAAAGCTTGACGGCTTTCAGGTTGATGGAGGCTACTCAGACGACAAGGACAGCTCGTGGGATCTTGAGATTGGGATTCTGGATTCGAACATCGAGAAGCTGTTGAATTCCGACCATCGTCCGACACGAATACAATCTGTTCAACTTTTGGTCACGTCGCCTCCTGACCTTTTAGATTCACAACTGCCAAAAGACTCGCTACTAGATCGTCAAGCACCGCCGCCACCGCCAGGCGGCGCTGCTGATTCCGCGATATCATCAACAGTCAGCAGCGTTGTATCAACCAGTGTATCTTCCAGTGTATCAATATCTGTTTCGAATGTTGTTCTTATCAGCAAAAATGCGGAGATCGGTGCTCTTTCGTCGGCCTCGGCATCTGCCGTCATCTCAGCAAGCAGCGAGGGCTTCTCGAGCGGATCGGTGGCAGCATCAGTTGCAGCGCAAGTCTCAATAGCATCGGCGATTTCTTCAGGCAGTTCGCAGGCTGCTGCCGCAAGCAGCAGTGCTTCCTTAGTCTTAGCAGGTGTCACCGGAGCCAGTGTCATCGCGAGCATCGAGTCAAGTATCTCGGAGAGTGCCAGTCAAGCTATATCAGCAGTTCAGAGTAGTGCGAGCGTCAGTGCCCAGAACGCAATCAGTGCTGCGCTGGCAAGCGCATCTGCTGCTTCAGTAAGCAAGACCAAAACTGGACACAGGTTGAAGCTGAAAGGATTCGGTCTGATTTTAATTAGGGGAATAATAATGATCCGAGCTCTCAGAAGTCTGGATTACCGGCAGGTCAAGTTGGTGGCATTGTCGTTGCCGCCGTCCTCGCATCATCCCTTCTCTCGGTGCTAACAACATTACTTATCATCCGCTACCGGAAACGAAAAGCGCAAGAGGCGAGCAAAACGAATGACTTTCGGCCCGAGTCGAGGCGGCAGCTTTCTGAAAAGGCTTTCAATGTCATTGGGAACGGATTTACTTCTCCGAATTACACTGCTACTGTCACAGCTGCAGGCCGCAAGCCACAATTCATTTTCACACCCGACAGCGACGAGAAACAGAGGATTCCCTCTCCTACGAAAACAGCATCTCGGACTCAGATTCAAAGTATAGGTGCAGCCATGAGCTCACCCAACAACCCAGAATATCCAGTCTCGCCCCTTTCGTCTCACGGTCCCGATGATCTGAATCGAGATGGGCCTGCTGGCTTTGGACTGGGATTCTATCCAGGTGGGGGACAATCATTCCCTCTCACGCCACCAGTACCTGATATCGCGAGAACTGAACGCGAGTCATCGCCTATGAAATTTTCCCTGGCCAGGAGACAGAGCATTAGCGGCGGACAGCGGGTGCAAGTCGTCCGAATGGGTAGTCAAAAGGGTAGTATCCATCGCGTGCTATCGGATGGACAATCAGAAAAAGTGTCTCACCCAAACTTAGGTTTTGGCGTAGCGCCCGAGATAACACAGGCATCGATACCAGGCCCATCTGAGTTGCACGGTGTCGTAGGGAGCAGGACAGAGAAGAGGCCAACGACGAGTGGAAGTAGACGGAGTTTCGCCGAGACTGACCGTGGGAAGACGATGTCTACGATCACAGCTTCATCAGCAGCATTGCCAACCCCAAGGTCAGCAATGATACCAATACCTGGGGGCATCGTAGAACATGGAATCTCAAATCAAGATAGAGAGAGCGGCTTCAGACCGTTGGCGATGCACCCTGTCCAGTTCGGCCCAAGGCCTTGGACCAAGACAACAATCGCAGGCATGGAGGAAGAAGCCTCGTCGTCCCAGCGGCCTACACAAAGCACTGGCAATATGTTTTCACCTACAACTACTACGGATCGGGGCTCCGGACCGGGACATATGGGACTTCTTCTCGGATCCCAATTCCGCCCTCACCCAGTTCCCCATCCTGCCCCTGCACCTCAAGGCCACATGCGCTCGCAGTCTCAGCCCTATAACCCCTACGCGTATCCGGCACCTCCTGCGCCGCCGATCCCACATTTCAGCCCCGGGCGAGTGCTCACTCACGCACGCTCGTATTCGCAGCCCCAAGGCGCTAATTATGCTCGGAGTTTGCTACTACAATCTGCGTCGCAAATGCAGCCGCGGAGTCGCTTCTCACTATCACCAGACCCGACGTCGTCATCACCAGAGCTAGAACGCCAGCTACCATCGCAACCAATGATTCCGGTGCGCGGCTCCTCCCTCCACAGTCCAGAGCCAGGACCAACACCAGACCCGGGAACAATCATGCATAACCGCGAGAACTCGTCTGGCAGCAGTCGCGCACCGCCGCCTTCACCGCTGCTGCTGCAGTCACCGATTCCTAGGCGACCAAATCTTGCGCCGAGGGTAATTACACAGGATCAGCGGACACCTAGAACACCCAGGACACCCAGGACGCCTAGGATCCCGGGCAATGGGAAGCCCGCGGGAGCAACGTGGGGGCTCTTTCCTAAGTCATGATGAAACATCGCAGTGGGATTGGTAAGATCTGACTGATTTGAATTGCACTGTCGTTCCGGGGCAGAAAGAAGGCTGCATGGCTTCACTCGGTCGGCTGGCACATGGAGGGTGCCAAAGTGAAGGGTTGTCCTACGAGGGCCTACGTGTTGAGGTGCAGGCACATTACTCCAAAGCGCAACATCCCAATGGCCAAGACGGCCCTATCTATGAATAAGAACGCTTTGTATGCACGACTGAGTGTGGACACGCGACACATCTCCTGATCAGTATTTTGTGACCCTACTTCATGCTCCAACTGACGAGGCTGTCAAGTGAAACATGTGAAATTTGCCGCCCTCATACACACGGCATATCGAATGAGAGGCGACGCTCGATCTGGTGTGGGCGCCATCAATTCAGCTCACCGGTCGATAGGTGTTAACGTGCTTAACATAGCTTATTGCAAAGAATGTCGCAACTCAGCTTACCCCTCCATCAGACCGCCAAGCAGACGAGCCGCTACCCATGAGTTGCAGGGTTGGTAAGCTTGCGCTTTCGAGAAGTGCACTTACGAGCGTAACTGCCCGATAGCCCTTCTGTAGAAGGATCTTCCTGAGCAGACCATGAAATTGCGGTAGCGGTACGGGTGGTTCAAGAGCTTAAATCAAGCGGCCTGGCATTGGAGCCGTTAGGATCTGATGTATTGCATCCCATTCGGCTCTTCTCGTCGTCTTCTCTTTTTGCTCTATGACCGGAGCCTTCACAGAAACTCCATAATGGAGGGCAAAAGCAGAGACTTTCGATTCCTTGCTCGATCTCTCAAATACATAGCAGCAGACCTGTACAGGCGAAGTCATATGGTGGGTTCGCTTCTCAAGCCCAGTACCTTCTTACTCGCTTCTGCATTTCCTCGGCATGCCTCGGCATTTCATCCCATTATCTTCGATCCACCACACACCCTTAATCCCGAACAAGAGGCAGCCGTTCTCAACTATGGTGGTGGCCTAGATGTCGTCGGCTGGGTAGATCGCGGCAAAAAGATCCGAGCAGCCGGTCACGATGTTGCTTGTGCATCTAACCTCACCGTGGCATTGGAAACAGTCAGTCAGCTCTATCAGGCTGAGTACAATGGCGCGGCTGGTGCCCTAGGTCTCCTGCCAACAGCGGGCGCACTCTTGGGGGCACCAACTCGAGAGATGTGAATTGTGCCCAAACTGATTCCTGTAGCTGGGATCCTGAGCAGTGCGTGTCCCGATATTTCCATACTTGCTTCGCTCCCTTGCGTCTCGTTTCAAGCTGTATGATCCGAGTCACACACTAAGTGGCTGAAGGTGGCCTGAAGAAGTATGTAGTGATGAGACTAACTCCGGCGTTGATCAAAGTGCTTCTCAGCTTGGGAGGATCCATCACACCATCCAATGTTAGAGATTACGACCCAGACGAGCCTTTTTTCTACGGCGGCTTCATGCCTACCAGCGCAGTGTCTACTACAGGCCGTTCGAAGTACAAAAAGAAGAGTCACTCTGGCACTCCCTTGGAAGACCCATTTGGAAGCGTGGCCGAAGATCCAGATATAGAGAGTTTCGCCAATGACGTGGATTGTAGGGCCCAAGAAGAAGGCGGCAGCAGCATCTTTCTAGGGATCTGGATTGCAATGGTTGCACAAGCAGTGCTCATTGCTGCTCTTTTGGTCCCGATGTACTATGCCCAGACTGGCTCTGTGATAGTCTGGTGGTGCGGAGTAAGCTTTGCCATGAAGTAGGCGTGTTCAATCATCATGTACTGAATTTTCACCCACAGGCATGGTGGTGGATGTGGTTCTGGTGCTTCCTCGTCTCGCTTGTCGCTATATTTGACAACCTTGTGGCAGCCCCGTTCACGAAAAGCTGGACAATTCGTGTGTCAAGGGCTCCTACAGGTATCATTATCGACGAAAACGCGAGCAAGGTCTTCAAAAACCCACAATACCCTAATGGCCTTGATTACATCTAAGCAGGCTCGCCATGAACCAGAAGCCCCGGATTGTCAAGGCTACTGGTTCATCCTACCCGCGGACATGCTTCCATGTTGTTATCTCAGTTCATCGCATCTCGAAACCACATGCGTTTCTGCAGGTTGTAGCCAAGGCTTGCAGCGTTGCTGTATTCGCTTTTGGCACGGCTATATTTGCTTCAGCGTCTCTGATGTCTATTTCCATTACGTTAATGTTACTGTGCATTATCCTTCCCACTGGCGTAGGAGGCCGGGTCATCGCAATGTGGATTGTGGATGTCATGAGTCAACACAGCAAGCCCATTATCAATAAGATGGTGAAGTCCGAAGAGGAGGCTGGAAAATACTTCAACGCTCTAGCCAAATTGCAACTACAAATGGAGGTGCACGGTCACGTTATTGTTAATGGAAGTGTCGTGAAATCGAGGCACAAACTGTTCACGGCGGCAACGTATTTTGGCCTGCTTGCCAAACCCTTCGATATTAACTTGATTGCAGATGATTACAAAGGGCCTTATTTCCCGCCAATCTCGTCGGGACCTGGCCATGTTCCCCAACAACAACAATTACAACGAGAAACACAGAGTTTCCTGGCCAGTAACGCGAATGACCTGGGGACACCAAACCATCATGGATGGAGGCCATCGCATCATCCCGCACACCGATCTCTGTTGCATGGCAGTGGAGGGAATTACAACGATGGAGAGGTTCCCCCAATCGCCATGGATAATCAGTGGTCCCCCGGCCACTATGAGAGGAGACAGACGAACTTCTCTGCCCACACTGCTCCCTCTCATGCCGGCGGAGGCACCTCAGACAGGGGCACGGGTGACACTCGGCCCGTGGCAGGGAGGGACATCGAAGCTCTTACCATGGCACGCCACTCGACATTCCAGAGTGTTCCGAATACAACCAGCAATGACCAGCGGGCACCTAGCCCCTACGAGAGGAGACCGACGCATACCTCGACGCACACAGCTCCCACACACCTCAGCGAGAGATCAGGTGAGCAACGCACGACAGCAGCGGGGAGGAGCAGCGTGGTAAGAACCGGCGCTCCACATACTGCTGCGGGTGGTCAAGAATGGATGGCATCAGACTAATTCGGGAGAGCTGGACAGCCTAGTCGATAAATCATGTATGCTGAGGCCTTGGGAAAGGAAGTTTTTGTACTTCAGTACGTGGACGTCCGGGGAGGGATTTCTATTCAATCATATAGGTAGTGCCTCAGCCAGGTCATCTCGTTGTCCCAACAATTTATTCTTTACTTCATAATCGAATAATGCTCTCGACTGCCGTGTCACATTGTACGCATTATGCAGGCGTGGTCTTTGTTGTACAGATTGATCTCTTCCAAGGCTCTTGATATCTATCGTTGACATCGATCAAAGTACAACATCCCGCTTAGAACATATTATACATTCATGAGGCCCGGCGTATTTAAACACTTTTCTCAGGCCGATGCGGCACGCCAGCCAGGCCCAGCCTTTCCAAAACGCCAGTCATGCTCATGACAACAATACTAGAAAGCCTAACCCGGGGCAGTACCCAACATCCGGGCACGCCCTATTCGTGGCAACACGGCCACGCGGGAACCATGACAGGGGTATGAATACGCCCAGCTCACCCCGCTGCTTGCCTCTGCGCCGTCTCGCCGAGCATCTTCGGTTCCAAAAGCGTCCCATTAGTCGGGACTCGTCCAAGAGCTTCTCCTATCTATTTAACCGCTTCAATCGGGGTTCACTTTAGACTGGCAGCTTGAACTTCTTGCCCTTCATGACTTTGGTGTAGTAGATCCAGAAGAAGTCACTGTACAGTACGGTTTGGATAATGCCGGCCACGATAGCGATCCAATCGACCTTATGATGGGGTTCGGTAAAGTAACGGTAGATCCAGTTCGGGATGTACAGCCCTCGGTAGACACCCAGCGCAAAGAGGTAATGTGTGGTGATGGTCTCAGCCTCGCCTGTGCGCTGTAGCATGAAGAGCTGAGGAAGAATGGCTACGGATTCGAGCCAGATCGAGAATGCCCATAGGATCTCGGAGAAGGAGTACTCGTAGGGGAGCAGGATGGCGAGGACAGCAGCACCGCCTAGCAAGTACTGGACTCGGAAGGTGTCGAGGTTCGGGTCGTGGGTGGGCTTGTATGCGGTGGTCATAAGGTAGACGATGTAGCCTTGACAGCCGATGAACAGGATCTTAAAGATGATGTTATAGATGCTTGTAGTGACAAAGAGATCTATTGCCGGGGCAGTTAGCTTGTGATCATAGTCCGCCATTCACAGGCTCTGGTGGCATACCCAGGTATCGGGTGACATAGACCATCAAGTACAGTGCTTGCGACTTGAAAGATATACCGGTACAGCCCTACGGAAGAATCAGTCAGAAGCTCGAATTGTTCACACACGTAGGGGGGCATACATTGAGCTCGGTCATCTTGTGCAGCAGTATGAGAATGGAGGCCAGATGGGAGAAGTCCCCTATATATTTTCATTAGCCTCGCCTGGCACAGCAATTATAGATGGCACCATGCTGCTCACCCAGGACTCGGAATAGGTTCAACGACATGGTGGGCTAATGTTTAGGAGCCAAGCTCCAGGCGAACCATGAGCTTGTCGAATGAATGGCTATGGTGGGCGTGTAGGTAGCTCGTCAAAGAGGGTTGACCAAGCACTATGTGTGCACAGTAGAAGTGGAACGGATATCGTGCTTATTGTCTCAATTGTAGGAGTGGGTGTTGTCGCCGTCACAAGGTGGCCTTACGGAACACGCAGTCGAAAAGTGAAGAACGCAGCACCAAGCAACGAAGCGTGCAGTGAATGCCAGCTCAGAAAGGACACAATGCATAGGAGACGCGATCTGCCGATGATTGGACGAGCCGTGATTGGCAAGTCTCCATTCTTTCCCCTGGCCCGCTGTGGCACGTGTGGCTCATGCAGCCAAGATTAGCCACACTAGTGATGTCAGCCCGGGCGGGCCTTGGCCATCTGCACCCGCTCAGGCCCACCTCGGGAGCACCTGTACATATGTACATTGTAATCCATTGTAGATCCCATCTTGCAACCAAGCTACGAAAAGGTTAGGTCCATTCGGAGCTCTTTCGGCGATAAGACGATAAGTCAGCTAGAGAGAGAGAGAGAGAGTACTGACGCATGACAAAGCTGCCTTGTATAGCTGACGCCTTCACAAATTGTAGAACATTCTATGACTCCGGCAAGGTCTTGAAATAGTCTCTGCCGCTCTTCAGGTAGGATCAGCCTGTGTTATTTCGATTCCACAACTTCCGTCTCCCTAGGTCGTCGTGTATCGACTGGAAGCGCCATTCCTGCCTGCTGTCTCTGTTCAACGATTGCACAAGGTAAACGATACACACGCATCCGCCTGTAGCTATGGCAGAACTAGATGACACTTCGGAGGCTTCCCAAGGTATTCCAATCAGTTTGAAACACCATGGGAAAGAGCATACAATTCACATGCCTCCCGAGGCGACCTTGGCCGACCTCTCTGAAGAGATACAGGATATCCTCAACATCCCCATCACCAACCAGAAGTTGATGATCCCCAAGCTCGGCATGCTCAAGGCACCTTTCAGCGATCACTCAGTCTCTGACCTGAGTGGCAAGAAGATAACTCTCCTTGGCGCCTCAAACGCAGAGATTGCCTCTTTGGACGACGCATCCGCCAAAGCCTCAGCTCGCGCGGCGCACCTCGCTTCCGCAAGACGCAACCTACCCAAGGCCTACTCTCGCCGCGACCCTCTTCGTGCGCAGGAAGAGTCCCAGTATACTTTCATGACGTTACGGCCCTTGCCGAACCTTCCGAGCCCACAACGCTCTCTCGCCTTTCTCGAACGCCTGAAAAACGACCCAGGCATCAAGACAGCGATGCGCACCCATAAGTTCAGTGTCGGACTGCTGACGGAGATGGACCCGCTCTCAAACACCGAGTCGAACCACGAGGGCACCACACGGTTACTGGGGCTGAACCGAAATAGAGGCGAGGTGATCGAACTGAGGTTGCGGACCGACGCGTACGATGGATACAGGAATTACAAGGTAATCCGGGACACGCTCTGTCATGAGCTGGCGCACAACGTGCATGGACCACACGACAGGAACTTCTGGGACTTATGTCACCAGATCGAGCGTGAGGTCGCCAAGGCGGACTGGAAGAGCGGGGGTCATAGTGTCGGCGAGAGTGACTCTTACGAGCCCAGCGAGGAGATCGCCTACGACCACGGCGGCTGGACTGGTGGGGAGTTTGTCCTCGGAGGCGGAACACCCACCGCTGCTGGGACAAGCCATGGCAGTACGCTCAGCCGGAGGGAGGCTATGGCGAAAGCCGCAGAGGAGCGAATGAAGAAGCAGAAGGAAGGGCAAGCCAAGTCAGGCGAACAGGCATCTGGGTCGAAGGGTGCTTGAGGATGAGACTGGCTTGGAGTAGCGTGTCATTGTGCTCAAATCAGAGCGCGTCTGTGGTCTTTGGGCACATCTGGGTCTTTCTCGGCGTTTTCGTTTGCATGGCAAAGGTGTTCCAGAGCGGTGGTAGCAAATGCATCAGGGTGTCAGACACTTCAACAGCCTCCGGAATTATACCCCTATTTTCACTCTCTCTGTCCTTGCGGCCACAGGCAATGCTATGCTTCCATTCTAGGGTACCAGTGCCATCCGTGATCCAACGTCTCAGATCCAATTCATTGTTTCTTCTACTAGCCCTTCCTGATGCAGAACTATGGTTTCAACCAGACACGTTTGCGCTTACACCTGCTCTCCTACTACCTCCTGTTTGACGATCACCACCACTTTTGAGTGTAGTCGACCATGTCTTTCTGGAGAGAAAGGCTAACATCTGTGTGAAATGCAAATTAGATGAAACATGTCTTCCATGCTTGGCGAATCATGGACGATAAGAGATGTCATTTAAGCAGTGTCCGTATCTGATAACACGGCTGACAGAGTTCATGGACATATATCGGTGGTGTCGGAGTTGTTGACGGTGTGGAAGGGGAACTTAGCACTGCAATATCATAAATACCTATTCACGAACCGAAACTTCAAAGCACTACGTGTATTGCAGTCAAACCGCGAAGCGAGCCTGTGCTTCTTAACAATTATGAAGCTTCTAGTCCCATATCTGGACTACGGTGTCGCAGCTCTTTGGCTATGGGTATTCTATTCTATACTCTGAAATAGTTGATCATGATTAGCGTCCGTGTCAGCGCATAAGGTACACAAATGGGGTCCATTCAAGATATGTAGACTGAGCACACATGATTCGCCACTCACACAAGTCCGCGGCCAGTAGCATAGCACATCGCCATTATGATCATATCAGGATATTCAGCTATCTTAGTCATTCCTGTCTAGTTGGGCACTTACTCTCGTTCCGCGAGATCCATTCCTCCTATATATCGGATGACCTCGCGTGAAACTTGGCGCTACTGATATACCAAGCCCAAGTAGAATAGCATGAAGCTCGCCAGGCCTCGCTTGCACCCTGTCCTAGTACGACCATGGCCAGATTGTCTTATGTAGGTGGGTTGTCAACGTTTCCGTGATCTGGTCGCAGTCGATGGCGCGCTCTCAAACGGATCATCCGAGATCTCATCATCGCTGATCTCTACCGCCTTCTGCGAAGGCTTCTGCGAGAAGTTGAGCTTTGTCTGGCGTGCTTTCGCAGCCTGCGAAGACGACGACGGCGCTGCAGCAGCTCTCGATGCCTGCGATCTTGCCGGTTGTGCTCTCGAGAGCGGCGCTCGCGTCGTAGTTGTCTTCTTGGGTGGCGGGGCCGGTGGGTCAAATTCGTGGTCGTTCATGACCACGTCTGCATCTTCTTGCGCTTCGTCTTCTTCGTCATCTTCCACTATAAATGGCTGAGCTTTGCGACCTCGCGGCTTAGCTGGCGCTTTCTTCGCCGGAGCTTTGGAAGCAGGCTTGGATTTGGTTGCAGTGGACTGCGTCCTGCCTCTCGTCTTCGGTGCAGGTGCCTCATCTTCGACGTCATTCATCTCTTGATCCTCGTCGTCATCTTCCACGAGTTGGGCGGTCTTCCGTCCCCGGCCTCGTGCCGTCGTAGCGCTCGCCTTCCCTTTCGCCGTGGCCACGCCAGATGCAGCAGTGGACGCGCTGTCATCGAGGGCCTGTGGCTGATCTTCCCACCGGCCATCCAGATCCGAATCCCAACCATCTGGCTTGGGCTTATAGATTATTCGTGGCCCACGTTTAAGGAGACCACGCTTGAACTGCTCCTCTAATTTATTCTTGAATTGCTCCATCGCGTTATCGAGATCTTCGTTGTCATCGTCCAACGAGAGCATTTGCTTTACCTGACCCGACAGGGACTCGCTTACGAACTGTTCCATGGCATACTTGTCATTGTTATCGATGAATTGCGTGACTGCGTCGCCAAAGGGTGCTTGTGGGAGAATCTTCAAGGATTGGGCCTTGAGGTATTCCTCTACAAGCTTCGCGACTTTTACGCTATTCATCTCCTCAAGGCTGTTGAGAATGTCCTCGGGTACCGGGTCGGCCATATCCTTTTTCCCTGCAGCACTATTAGCTGAAGTCATAAAGAAGCAATAAGCAGTAATGCACACTTTCGATCTTCTTCTTGCGGTAGTAATAGATCACGTCGTTGGTATTCGCCACCTTCTCCGAAAACCGATTCGAGAATCGTTGCGGGTTCTCAATGTCATAGTGGCCACCCTCTGGCGCGGTGTATTCAACCTTGAGCCGTATCAAGGGTCGCGGCCGATCGGCCTCATCAAAGTCCTCTTCCTGTAATGACTCCCAGTCCGCATTGGCTTCTGCAATCATCTCGTCAACTATTTCCATCAACCGGCGCGTGAGTTCTTGTCGGTTCTCTTTCTTCTTATCGAGTCCCTTAAACCTTTTATCTGAAGCTAAGACGATTTCAGCCGTGATGAATGGC
The DNA here is from genome assembly GCA_022578815.1 of Xylariaceae sp. FL0016. Lineage (NCBI taxonomy): Eukaryota > Fungi > Ascomycota > Sordariomycetes > Xylariales > Xylariaceae > Xylariaceae sp. FL0016. The sequence continues at coordinate 941,252 of MU388727.1, read as the reverse complement.
CGCACAGTCTTCAGGCGTATCTTTTCTGTTTTAAATTCACGACCGGTGACGCTGACAATGGAAACATGTTTCGGTACGGCCTCGCTAGGTACTAGAGACGTAGCGACTGAAGATCCGGGCTGCATGACATGGAAGCCAGTCTCGTGGTTCTTCCGGGGATCTATCAGGCATTCATGCTCGTGTCCCCAAACGACGAGATCAAGCCATTCGGGTAGCATGTTCTCGGGAAGGTAACTCGTTGGAGTGTGTGCATGATGGTTCTGGTGGACAGAGAGGAGGTTGAACCAATCGCTGGACTGCTGACCCGGTCTGAACCACTTGACCCTACGATCACGGAAGTTTCGAAACATGCGCTCATCTCGGATATTGCTGATACCATAAAGGGCCAATTTCGTGCGGCCCTTCTGCAACAGCACAGGCTTCACATTGACTTCGTCAGCCCTCGGAGTGCGACCGTAGTAGTTGACAAGCCCAGCAACCTGGAGAAGGTCCAGTGCACAGTAGTTACCCTCACCGCTTGGGTCATCGTGATTGCCATGGATGGAGAAGACGGGTATGGAGATATTGATATCGGGGTCTTCGTAGTTGACATGGTTGAAAGCACTAGCGAATACCTCACTTGCATCGCTCAGAAATTGCAGCTCACAGGGCTTCATGCCAAGACAGTTCTGGCGAAGCGATCTCATGACATGATACATGGACCATCGTGACGGTTTGTTGTCATGGAAGAGGTCTCCGGCGAGTAGGACCATGTCGACCTAACGACACTGTAAGTAGACAGTTCCAAGGGATCCTCTAGTCGGGGAAAAACTACATCTTCTGTCCTGGCCAAGTTCATGATTTCATCGAACGACTTCCAGCTGTCATTTTTGCGAATTGCATCGCGTTCTTCGTAGCCAACATGGTTGTCTGTTGACACAAGAATACGAATGGTGTCGGCCGCTGCTCTCAAACTCGTCAGCGTGTTGACCGACTTCAAAGTAATTGAGGGTACGGGGCACCTGTAAATTGTGAGTGCGTCATGTTTTCAGCTAGATAACCAGCGCAGAAGCTGTCACGGTGGGCAGGTCCCGGGGAAAGGGAAGGAACCGAACAACCAGCACGGAAAGCCTATATGATGGATATCGGGCAGATGGGTTACATTCTACTTTGAATCCCACGTCTGTTAGGTTGGTTGGATGTTATATAGACCTTTGGTCGCTACTTAGGCAGGTTCTAGGCAGAGACCGAGTGTCTAAATAACGAGGCGAGACGCGTCGGATTCATGTCTGCTCGCCCCGCGAGGTCACGTGATAGGTAGTCATTAGAGCTACTGCGGCAGCTCTCACTCACATAGTGGTCAAATATGCCTTTCCCGAGAGGCGGGTATACTACATACGGCACTCCCGATATGCCCATTCATTTGGTTCATTTTCTGCACCAGACATCATGATAGTAAAACACTATTGATCCTAACATGTGATCTTTCGCTAGCGCCCACTGCGATTTGCCTGAGTCGGCCTGTGAACTCAAGGATCAGGTATTCATACAAGCCAAATTTGTACGTGTGCAAAAGGTATCCTCCAGCAGCGTTCCCAAATACCCCGTTCGAACCCCATAGGTATCCCCTTGTGCAGATGTCCTTGTATCAGCAACCAAAAACGCCATGAACCCTAAACCTAGACCGAGAACCGTTGTGTGTGTATCGAGCCACACGGAAATGCTTCCCAATAGTACACATGAATCCTGTACCGCAATGCCATGATAATGCAGCCATCAATGCTAATGCAATCTCTATGCACCCGTCTGCTTGACAGTTTGCTCTTCCTTGTCCACTTTCGACGCGACCCCTTCCCACCATATACCATGGGCCTCCCGGTCAACTGCCCCAACCCTCGCTATCTCATCTACCATCTCTCGGACTCTTTCCACAAATTCAGGAAGCCCTAGGCCTGCGAGCTTCTCGCTGGCGGTGCTCGTAGCCCTAACTTTCTCGCTTGCTGACCCGGCTTGCAATCTGGCCAGGATATGACCCCGGACACGCGTGAGCAATAGCCGCAACACCGGTTCTCTAGGCTCCGTATTATCGCGCTTCGCCTCGTCGTAGGCTGTCAGCAGTTTCGCGACAAGTGCCTGGAGGTGGGTTTTTGTCGCCGCCGGCATAGACCGTCCGGCCTCCAGAGCCGCCATAACGCCGTGTATGGCTGTGGACTGGTTCAGGGGCTTGGTGTCATCATCCATCGATTCAAGCACCGTGAATATGCGGCCAGCCTCCGTCTTCCATGGCGCCCGAACATCCCGCTTCAACATGTTCTTGCATTGAAGGAGGATGGCACCCGCTGTAATGATGCGCAACGTGTGTCGCCCAAGACGTGCTCTTCTTTTCGTATCCAGAACAAGTGGTTCTGGGACAGAATCATCTGCCGGCGAAGGTCGTGTGAACTCGTCTACTAGCATCTGCCAATAGATTTTGTCAGCTGTCGGCCGTGAACGCGCGAGGTTGACTCCTTCGGGGTCACGACGCGCCGCTTCAGCATGCACCTTGTTGCGCGCAGCTATCCATGAAGCTTCTGCTCGAGCTAGTGTAACATTGCCGTCATTAACATCTTCAGCAAACTTCTTCGCTTCATATGGAGTGGCAGATTCCACTAGGTTGGGGGCTGCTACCTGCAGCATGTAGTTGGCATAGTCGTAAAGCATCACATCGATGAACGAGATAAGAGCTTCAAGGCGATCAACAACATGGCCCTTGGTAAGCTTGTTTTCAACCAAATCTTTGGCTTCGCCATCCCGAACGGGAGCACATAGCTTGGGTAGAAGAGAGCCCATTGACGCAAAGAACTTGTCGTAGGAGAAGCTACCGGCAAGAAATTGTTGCTGAGCAACTTCTGTATCCAGGATCTCACCAATGAACGTGTGCATGGTTGACCCATTTCTGACAAGATGCTGAAGTCGATCTCTAATGTAGTTGGCCATGATAACGAGGTACTGGAATTCTTTCTCCTCATTCCTGGGGCCAGACCTCAAGTCTTTGAAAAGCGGTTCCATGCGGATCTTGTGTTGTTCCTGGAAGTGTTGGAACTCGATCCTATATTCGCGGTTGATAGCTAGTTCATGAACAATGATCCGGTTATCAGGGAGAATGGGTGGGTAGCTCGATTGTAGTATGCTTTGCTTCAGTTCATGCTGACTTGGCGGCGTGGAGGGTGGTGTGAGCGTCTGGAGTTGAGACGAAACCACATGGTCTGCTTCGCTAGGATCGGCCATCGAGGCACTCTCTCTGCCCAAGGAATGTTCTGCGACTCTCGGTTTAGTATCCCCAGTGGGCTTTTTTGCGGCTCTGGCATTTCTGGCCGCTCTGACGGCATCGAGAACTAGCTTCTTCGCTTTTTGAGCACCTGCAAGTTTTTTTATCCTCACCATAAGCATGACTTGATTCTCCTTGATACTTTCTCGATACGTCTCGCTAACGGCTTCTTCCGTCCCCTCGTGGACAGTCTGCAAGATCGCGTCAAGTTCCACGAATTGTAAGATCATGACCTCGACCAGCGCGTTTGAATCACGTGCTTTCCATGCTATGAAGGCATTGTGAAATGTGGCATACGACTCCGGCAAAGCACCCAACAGGGCGGGGGGCGGGGTGAAATTATTAACCATGGTCAGTCGGGAGAGGATATTCTCGAAGGAGATCAGAAGATCTCGGGCCTTGGCGACCAAGTCCTGCAACTGTGGATTAGCTAGATCGTCGCGAGGGATGGGCTGCCCTTGAGAGGACCCAACCTGCTCCTGTTCTCCTTTGTGGTCTTTGTTGCTGAGGACTTGAGTCGGATGGCCTAGGATCAAGAAGGCACTCAAGAATGTCCGAACAGCTGTCATTTCTGCCACTGATCCCGTGTCTCCTTCACTTAAGCCACAGTTACGAAGAACTTTGGCCGTTGCAACAAGCACCTTCTCCTGAGCAAGGAGTTCGACCACCTTCTCAAATGACGTTTCTCTGACTCCATCAATATTCAGACCAAGTTCGGAAAATTCCCTGACTGCTTTTCTTCGTAGTAATCCTCTCCACCACCACTGAATTCGGGATATTGCAACATCGTCATTAAGGGGCACATTCGTTTCGTTCGTCTCGTCACTCATAGTCACTGAATCCTGCTCCTCTTCTTCCGAAACGGTGGCATCCGAGCCCGACTTCTTGGTCATTACACTGAGGCCTCTAGCCCGCCGCGCAGCCTGTTTACTTCGTAGTTCTTCCCTCCTCTTGTCTGCCTCGGCGAACCGCTCCTCCATCTGCGATTTGAGCTTGCGCAGCTCTTGTTCTCTCTTCTCTTTCATGCTCTCAGCAACAGCCTTGGCACGTTTGACTTCCTCGGCGCAAGCGGCTACGATCTCGGCTAGGTTCTTCTCGCGCGCCTGGGCGGCGGCCAAGGCTCGTTCTTCGGAGTTGGAGCTCTTCTGATGGGCAGCTTTCGCTAGCGCGGCTCGTAGGCGGACCTTTTCGGCGTGAGCAGCTCTGTCGGCAAGACGCGCTTTGCGGTCCTCGAGGATGGAAGCACGGCGTAGTTGCTGGGCAATGTATTTGCTCTGCGGACCGCCATGCTGGCCATGGGAGGAGCGCGAATGGACGGAGGAGATGGAATTGCGTCGCGAGGAAGCAGCTGATTCTCTGCGCCTGTTCTGAGTCGGACGATAAAAGCGAGCGGCGATGTGCGGCGGTGGAGTGTAGATTCTGTTGACCTTTTCGTCCACGTTCAAATCCATTTCCTGATCTGAGTCGGCTTCTGGAATGGTCGGGTTGGGACTACCGATGGATTCCTCGATATTACGGGATGGGTCCGTCAGGTCTGCGGATGCGCGACGCATTGTAGAAGAGTTGACAGACAAGCGGCTCACGAGCGATGCATATGTAATGGCTGGTTCGGGTAGTTGACCGAAGACGGAAACCAAGATGCCACTGGAACTGTAAGACAAAGAAATCAGAGGCACTAAACAATAGGATTCGAAAACGCTGGTTTGGACTTTGTTCCAAGATGGATGAATGACTCGGGTGAACTGTATGTATTGTCTAGGATTGGCTGCCGTAGGTGTGGACAGCCTCAACGACGAAGCCAGCCCAAGCGCGGGTGATGCACTGCGCGCAACAAGATTTGTGCAGACAGGAGAGCGAACAACAAGTGAAACGAGGGCTGCCGCGGATTACTGGCGCGGGCTACGCAAGAGTCGAATGGGATGATGAGAAGAAAGAGAGAAAGGTGATTTCAGGACGAAGTAGCGTGCGATGGAAAGAATAATCGCAGAAGAGGGGGCGGGGGTGGAAATGAAGGCGAAGTGGGCAAATACCGTTGATGGAATCGGGGAGAGCTCTTTTCCAGAAAGGAAGATGAGGAATGAAGGTGGAAAGTTGGAGGTTGGAGAAGAACCCGACAGTGGGAAAGATGACGAGAGAGTGCTGGGGTGGACTGCTGGGGGATTGCCAGGATCGCTGAAACATTCAAGGTTCCTGTCACGAACGAACGAACGAACGGGCAGGCGCGAGCTGGCAGAGAGGCGTGGGCAGGCAAGGCAGGCCCGACCTTACCCGAGCAATGGGCGTGAAGTGAACTCGCTCACTCGGGATTTATTCAAATTCACTTGATGGACATACAAGTGCCTCAATTATGTCTCCGAGCTCGAATATGGTCTGGATAGTTGATGAGCCTCTACCTGGAGGAGTCGAATAGCCGTTACGCTGTAAGTCTGTAACCAGGTGTTCTCTTTTCTTTTTCTCCCCAATCTTCCCATGCCTCTCTCACTCTGGTCTGCATCTGCGAGGCGTTATCGCGTAATCCGGCCTAGTGCAGTAAGTCCATAGTAAGCAGCACTGGTAAGGCATCTTTCTTTTGCCATCTTTCCGCTTCCGTGTTTCCAATACCTTAGGTACGCAAGTCTCCCATACGGCCACCCCAGGTCTCATGCTGCCTCCTGACTAATAATCCCGGCCCGACACTCGACAGGAACTACCTGGTATGTAGGTACTGTGGGAGTGCCTAACCTTACCACTAGGCGCAGTCTGGCATTGTTTGCATCCATCTAGAGCCTAAAAGCTTGCCGCTCCCGGTAAAGTGTGTTGAGCTAGCGGCAGCCTGAGCCGTGTGTCAACGCTGCAGCGCCTCTAAAGATAGCATCGCATAGGAACAAAGTGATAAGTAAAGTAGGATGGATGTACATGCCATGACCAAAACACTGCAGAGGTATTCTCTCAAATAGCGCGCGGTCTCTGGCAGCTACCTCTTCATGATACCATGTTGCTCCTATTCCACGCGGGTGTCAGACTTCTTTATCTCTATCTGCATATCTCAAGGTGGAGTCGTCAGACAAAAACCCATCGCGCTCATAGGAGCCAAACCTGTCTCATCTTCAATATTCTTTGTGTGCACCGTCTCTTTACTCAGAGGCATATCCGAGTGTCTCATAACTACCAACTTTCTCATCATGCGATACTGATAGGTACATTTCATGGAGATCTGGGTTGCTCATTCCTAGGTACCAAGCATAAATCAAATTTGATCAGCGGCTGAATGTACGGCCACTACTACATGGCAAGCACCTCACGATGACTAACATGGTATCTCGATCCTTAATATGTGATCGTCAGGGATTGCCGAGATTGTGCGCTGCAGTTCGTCGCACGTTCGAGACCTCGAGCGGCGGGCCAGTTCCAGGCTGCTAGGCTCCGCAATTCCCGCCTTGAGCCACCCCGACACGCTGAGCTGACTGTGGAGATCTCCAATATGGACGGTACCTACCAAATGATCGCTCTCTCATACCAGATCATCCCCATGTCGGCCAAGTCACAAGGTCGATCACAACGTCATTTCTCCCCCGGCTTGGTATCCTCTCAGGTCAAATCTAGACTCCTATCGTGACTGCCTCTAGGCATTTTATACATCAACATATCATCAAGAAGCCTGCAACACTCGACTCTTGGCCCATAATCCTGAACCCATTCGCCGTAATCTTCATTCCTTGCCAAATGGTTGTGGCTATCGATAGTGAATTTCCCCGTATATATTGGTACTCGTCATTAGCATTATAGACACCTTTAAGAGAGTCCAGCCATTCATCGACACGTCAAACAGCGCCCGACTTTTGACCACCATAAGAAATGAGAAACAAACGCAAGACTCCATCACTTCTATTCAAATCTACAGGTATCACTCTTAGCACTAATCAGAAAAGCATCAATGAGACAGGTGTAATTATTAGCGAAAAACTCATCATCAACAGGCGAACATAACATATCGGGGAATTAGAACAAGAGTGCCTTTGCCCGGATAAACATGTCTGCTCCTTGCCTAAACACTTCAACCCAACACGCGCCTTATTCCACGTTCTTGGGATTACATTGGCAAGACTGCCACTCATCGTTCGGGTCGGCGCTGGGAAGGCTGTCAGCATCATCGCCAAGTCTACCATGCTCACGCACAAACTTACCGAAACTGCCAAAAGGGGTCAGGATATTCATTATTATACGTGCCACCCTTAAGACACTGAAAGCGCGCCTCGTTCAGTCCCTTCTCGACGTCGTCAGCGCTGATGCTCTGTCGCTTTACACCTTCCAGGTTCCAGATCGAGAAACGAAGGCACATCCCAGCGGCTTTGATGCGACAGTTGTGAACCACATCGGTGTCCATAGGGGAGAGGGCAGAGAATTTCTTGGCGGCCTCCTGGACAGCGGCGTCGATGGCACTTTTGTCATTGGGCCACTCCGCCCCGTTGGAGTTGCACCTCGCCTCATGGGCAGACGCCAGGGAAAGAAAGCAAAGAGCGGCAGCAGCAACGCGGCCTGGGAACATCATGATGACGGTTGAGTACTTAACTGTTATTGCTGTGCTATCTGGTCGGTAGGTGCAGGTGTTGAGAGTGACTGGAGCGCTCACGGGCACGCCCAAGTCTCTGGAGCTCTTAAGAGCTCAGGAAAAGACAAAGAGGACTTCATGTTGAAGAGTTTGTGCTGGATGACAGTGTCCGGGAACAAAGGAGTAGATTCATTCATCGCAAAGGGTCACACACTTTTGACTGGGTACCTATCGCAGGTCCATTCCAGGAGTCCGGGCTGCTTGCTCAACACAGACCGTGTCGGCGTGACTGACTGCCAGTGTTCCCACACTTAGCCCTATAAATACCTATGAATAGCTCTTCTTCCTTCCATCCACCTAGCTGGGCCTCTCTCTTGGGAAAAACAACTACCTACTTACAAAATCACAGAATCGGCCTCACAGAATCAAAAGATTCTTTAAATGTCTATTTTGCGTGCGTACGGTTTGTTCCTTCGCCATGTCTTACCCGACCCGGTTTCAGAATCTTATTCATCTATCAGGTGCAAACCGAGTGTATTCAAATACATATCCACCGAAGCTTCGGTTTTGGGGGGCACTAATTGAATCGTATGGGAGACCCTACTTGAATGAATGAACGAGAGAAAGCAAAGATTTCGAATGATGATCCAGTGCAGTCCTCATGAATTTCAAAACTCACGTTCATGTCACCCGAGATCGACGACTTAGTAGATGTGTGGTATGGTCAGCTTTCAGAGGTGTAGTTTGAATGTGACGCTTCTCAATCTGGCTATGTTGATACCAAAGCTTGTTGTTAATGTCCATAGGTACGTTCTTTGGCCATTCAGCTGCTGTAGTATAGACCCTAAAAACAGCATATGGAAACTTACCAAGAAAAAAGAAAAAATGGACAACCTTCCCCCCCTCCTTGATTGAGCAAAACAGAAAATCAGGTATACTTTCGAGTTGTGGCGTTATCGTTGGGCAGCGATGCAATGTCTCTTATTAAGGGTGGAAGCCTACATATCTGCGTTGGGCCTTTAAGCTATAGTGTTACTGGATGAGGCTCACGTCTTCCGTATGGTCCGATATTGGGCATCCCTATCTCGTTCTGTCGACTGAGCGTTAGGTCTGCATATCGAGGAGGAAGCATTGGCCAAGACGGGGAAACAGAAGTACCCAGAGTGGAGACGAGTCTCGGGGTGATGGCGAGCTGTTTAAGACATCTTAACTCTTGCGCGACTGAGGAATATACCAGGATAGTAATAAGACAGTCTCACGTATGGTGTCATCTAAGTTCGCATCGAATCGACATTTCGAGAATGCGCAGTGGTTGGGCATGGTCTTGAGTATACTTTCCTCGAGTTGAAGTCGGTCACAGAGGCACGTTGTGGAATGATTGGCCGAGAGACAGTCTTGAGATGCTGCGGCCGAGATCCCAAGTTGTCTGTGAATAAGACTCTTCAAGTAGACATTGGCCATGGAGTGCTCTCTCATACCAACAACATAAATGAATACCCCAATTGGCGCAAGCTGATAAGTCGGGCCTCTAGCTATCAGGTACAAGCGTCGGAGCAGCGTACCGGTACCTACAAATCAGGCACAGGAGGAGACTGAATTCTGGCGTATCATATCGATTCATACAAAAACGAGATGTGTGCCTGTCGATGATTGTCTAGCGTGCCGAAGTACCGTGTAGTCACTTTAACAATGACTTCTTGGCAACCTTAGCGACTTATCCTCGCCAAAGAGTACGCAGTAGTGAGTCCGTGCGACACACCGCGCTCTCGGGTCTGACCTGAGCGACCGTGACTACTACCGGTGCCAGGAGAAGGAGGACACCGGTCATAGTTAAATGATAACATAGAAATCAAAGACAGCGGAGTAGCTAAAGGTAGCATAGTGAGGAATCTCCATGATTTGCTGGCCGGCAAGGAATTAGCAATGATGTTGGCTACTGAGGCAGGTCTTATACAAGCAGCCTCTCAGAAGCGATATGAACACAACGTGGCACCTAGTGGTGTGCCGGACAAGTGGACAGCCAAAAGGCTGTTCAGAAACACAGATGAGCTGGCCTTTGGCCTATCTAATATGATCCGGACTACAGAACAGCCACAAGAGAAGAGGTCAAGTGATGTAGTCTGGGCGAGGAACAGAATGATACTGGCGGTGAGCCGATAAGTGCTAGCACTCGGGGTCGAGGGGCGTCATTTTATACATTTACAGTAACTAGGTAATATTGCTAAGGTAAGGAACACGCAGAAAAAGAAATCTCTTGGCGACAAATCTGACGAAGTACCTTTCAAGTCGCTACTCACACTTATCCCAGTATCTCTATTGCGCGTAGGTAGGCAGATAGAGGATACAGGCAGCCACCGATTGCGGCGCGATAGATAAGACCTGAAGCACCATGCTCTTGATAGGCTCACTTCCACTGGTGTGGTAAAGCATGGCGTGGCATGACGTGTTACTCACTGATGTGAAGACCTCACGGATGAAGGTAGGCTTCGACTATATCAACTTGGGTTCACATTTTCTGACCCGTGCTCCAATATTGCCTTCTTAATAGTTGCACGTGGTAGATCACTGGTCAGCAGTCGGTAGAGGAGAAACCAAGGGGGCTCATTTAGGTAACCAATGACATGTGGGTTTATTGAACAGCCCCTGGAGATCTCTAGGGCTGCCCCAGCTGCCCACCAATTGCTGCCCCAGAGGAACATCCTGCCCCAAATGGCCCGGCATACATAGGATGATTGTACCCAGAAAGGCTAGACAGACAAGGGGCAGAATGTACATACATATGTAGTACCACATACCTAGATAACAGCATACTTTATGGTCTCTTGAAAGATGAAGTTGACTGCTTATTGCTAACAAAAAGCACGCAACATGGAGTTCTACACTTGAGTAACAATAAGCATACTGTTACTGGTTTATTCCATCCATGCAATCGCTGTGCCTTTCGTGGAGTTTGCCGGGTGCTTGTCAGGTACGCTCCAATTTAGCGTGCGAAACCCAGGGCCACAGGGCCACAGCGCTTGTCCCCCAGAAGCCCCACCCGTGCCGATTCCGCCCATCGACCTGCACCTGCACTTTCAAAATAAACTGTTGTGGCAATCCTCCATTACCTCAGCTTCCCCAAGATCCTCTCTCGTCTGTCTACATGGTATTTTCGAGCCACGGACCCGTCCCAATACCACACCATCAGCAAAATATCTCCTGCCGCCCATTGCCATGGTAGTCGCAACACATCTCCCTCATGTCCAGTCCCTCTCCTAAACCCGAAAATGCCGCATCTGCTGCACGGGTCCCTGAACTGAACCCGGCCCCAACCATTCTCTCCCAATCCCAATCTCAATCCCATCCCCATCCTGTCGCCGGCCCTTCAGACGAGTCGCCAGACCTGACTGGCTACACGTACCACCATTCCGCGCCAGCTTTACCGAGACATTCCTCCCCTGCTGGACTTGTACCTGTACCCTCCTCCTACACTCCTCCTGCTTCTGTACACATCCCCCTTCTCCCACCGCCTGCTGCCCATCATGGGGACCAAAGTGATAAGAGACCGAGGCCTCCGCTGCCCGTCCATAAATCCAATGGCCCTTCCCTCCTTACACAGGCACTTGCCTCCGCTCGCGGCATAGTTGCTCCTACTGCCTCACAGTCAGATCCCGGACAATCAGATCAGCAAATCGCACAAACCAATAACCAAACTTCACGAACCGATCCTTCTTACCATGCTTCCAACGCGCTCCCGGAGCCTGCGGTAGTAGACTTGCATTATGACTCTGGTGAAAAGAGTGAGGGCGGCTCCATCACGCCCACTGGTCCTAGGCGACTCACTGATGCCGTCAGAACTATATCCGCTCCGTCCTTATCACCCACTGCGAAACGCTTCGAACCAGACCACGGCGTTGCTCAAGCCATCATGACGCCCGATGTGACCAAATCCATCCGGATACATGCCGATCATCGAGATATCCTCGCTGCTACAAGAGCAAGAGCGCACTCGCTAGAAGGCACCTATAAGGAACTTCGCACGAGTCACGCAGAGAATCACAACATCCACTCCAACAACATTGGGGATACGGCGTTATCACACGCGGCAAACATGGATGAGTCTTCCGCCGACGAAGAGAGTGTGGCTACTTGCGATCCTCGTGCTCAATATCGTGCCTGGAGAGTCGAACGAACGCTCTCAATGGGCCCAGAGAAAGCTTGGTCCATAGGCAACGGCGATTTTATCGGCCAACAGGACGGCCAGGTTGAAAAGTCCATCACAGAGGTTCTATCAGGCATAGAGCCGACGCGCAGCCGAAAGGCAAGCCACAGCCTTCGCTTCTTCAAGGAGGGTGCGCCTGTCGACAAAGGCAGGCGGAAGGACTCGAAACTCGTGGACAAACGCGAGAAAGTGCTTCCTTACAAGGGACAGTCTGGCGCAGAAAATTACCACAGCGCGACGCCTTCTCCCCAGTCTGTTGAAGACGAAAAGAGTGTATCACGGAACTTGTCCTTTCCGCTTCACACGCCTATTGCCGAATCGCCCACCAGCTTACCTTGCGGTACTGATTATTTCAACCTGAAAAGCTCACACAACGAGGCCGTATCGTTGAAAAATGAACCTCCTAATGCGCCAGAGCCTGTATCTATTTCCACAACCCATGACTGGTCCCGTCAGGCGCCCCCAGATAGTGCTCGATCCTCGGGCGATGTCACTCAACCGCAGAAAAAGTCAAGTGACGTAACCAAGATGGGAGAAGTGGTCGAAGAAGGCGATGAGTCCTCCGAAGAGAAGATTTCATCCGCTGTTTTCTTACCACACCCAAGTCTAGAAGAGTCAGACAATGGTCCACCTGTTGTTGACAAGCGGGAGCTACCACAGCCTACGTCGCGACCTTCTGTTACTAAAGATTTTCATCCATGGCTCGTGAAGGCCGATGAACCCGAGGCCGAGATTGTGAGTCCAGTTGACCGCGAGCACCGTGACATTGTATGTGGTAAGAATGAGTCAGCCCCGCAATTGCGAGATCTGTCCCACAAGGTAGGCGATGACTGCGCGGTCGAGGACGATTGGGAGGTCCCTCAGAAACCTAGTACCACACCGGCGAGAGTCACAGAACTGGGGCCGCAGAACAATGAGGATTCATCGCGCGATTTTCAGTCCGAGTCTCAAGAAGAGCCTCTCGAGGCCATCGAGCTCATACCATACAAACATCAAGTTGGGGGTCATACTACCATCTGGAGATTTTCTAAGAGGGCCGTATGCAAACAGCTTAACAATCGAGAAAATGAGTTCTATGAGAAAATTGAAAGATATCATCGCGATCTTTTGCCTTTCTTGCCGAGGTCTGTAACCCTCCATGTATTTAGGTCCGAGTGAATGTCGATTACGGCTGATTTCACTGGACGTTTTTGGTCCCAATTACTAACTGTCATGACAGGTACATTGGAGTCCTAAATGTGACGTTCCAAAAACAACCGAGGCGCAAGTCGACAACCAGAAAGGAGGATATTCAGGCTTCGGATAAGTCGCAGAATGGGTCTAGTGCTCAGACAACCCTCGATCAAGAAAAGGCCAAGCTAAAGCTTGCTCCAAACCAAAATGGACAGACTCATGACGGTGGTCATCATCGCAGAATAGTCAGCCAATCTTTGCAGTCGTCGCAGATTCCTATACCCACTGTGACTTTTGTCGACAACCAGCATATCCTGCCAAGGAGTCTGCTACAACCTATTACTGCAGAACGTCCCAGAAGTGCCTCCGCTGCCATGATTTCAAACTTCAAAAATTGGAGCGGGCATGGCTCGGCTCAGGCCATTCGTCCACGCCTAGAGGAGCGTCATGCCAATAGTTGGGGTGCGACCACCATCAACAAAAAACTACGAAATGAAGTCTTTAATGATGCCTTCCTAAAACAGCCTATCGCTGTGCACAAGCACCAAAGACCGGCATCACATCAACGCTCCATTCCCCGCCGCTTGATACAGCCTCGCCCTACGAAGTCTCTGTCTACCCTTCCAAGCTATGGGATGATTGAGAGCCAGGTTGTGACTCCTCCTGATACGCAAGCTTCGAAGGTTCCACCGACCCACAGGCTCGTACAGAGTCAGAGCGAGTTTGGCTCGGGTGAGCATCACCTGAGGGCCGACGATATGGACGATGTCAAAGATGTTACCGGGACCAGCGCGCCAGAGCCGGAGACACTCTCAGAGAAGTTTCAACAGGTGCGAAAAAGACGATATTCGGGTGGCAAACTCCGACGCAAGCCTGAAGAAGTTGGAGAGCCCCGCGGTAATTTGAAATACTTCGAGGATGCCGACGATGTGGGCTACCGGGGCGACGGGGAACATGATGTTTTCTCCCCTTTGTCGGAAGGGGTCGAACATGAAAAGAAACAGGATCTCGAAAAGTTTGAACCTCAACGCTCGACGGAGTCGACATTGCCTTTGTCACATGTCTCCTCGGCGGCGCCGTCTGAATTGCCGAGCCCTAACATGGAAGTCAAAAAGGTTCCAAGACCAATAAACCCGAAAGAAGCACAGACCCAACGCGACTCGCGAGTCGAGTATTTCCTGCTACTAGAAGACCTGACAGCGGGAATGAAGCGGCCCTGCATTATGGATTTAAAGATGGGGACACGTCAGTATGGCGTTGAAGCAAATCCCAAGAAGCGAGAATCTCAGCGCCGCAAGTGTGCCAATACAACATCGAAAGAACTAGGCGTGAGGGTCTGCGGGCTGCAAACATGGAATGCGAGGACTCAAACCTATGTTTTCAAGGACAAATATTATGGCCGTGACCTCAAAGCTGGCAAAGAATTCCAGGACACGCTTACCATGTTTCTTTATGATGGTATGGACTATAACAGCGTATTGAAGCATATTCCAACGATCCTCCAGAAGCTCAACCAGCTGGAGGTGACAATACGCCGTTTATGCGGATATCGGTTCTATGCTGCCAGTCTCCTGATGTTTTATGATGCTGATGCACAAAGCGAGGACAGTGAAACAGCCGGCGAAGATTCCACCACGGATCTTGCCACGGACGCGGAGGACATGGAAGAAATGAAGAGGAGGCGGAAGAAGAAGAAGGAGATTGACTTCAAGATTGCCGACTTTGCCAACAGTGTTACAGCTGGGGACTTGGCGACTGGCAGACCATGCCCTCCCAAACACCCAGACGAACCAGATCGAGGCTTTTTGCGTGGTCTCGCCAGCCTAAAGCAGTATTTTCTACAGATTCAAGAAGACGTCAGGCAAAAGCTAGATCTAGGCGCAGAGAATGGGGATGATCAAGAAATGCGCACAGTTGCAGAGGATCACCGAGAGTACTCCGCTAGCGAGTAGGAGGGACTGAAGGTGATCTGAAGCAAGCCGAACGATAGTCGTATGACGACGAGAGCCAGCTCGGGAAAGAACCAGGTGGACAAAAGCAGATACCCCGGGCTTCGAATCATGTTTAAGGGGCACGTGCGAACTGGGAGAGGCGTTCTGGTGTACCAAATATGTTTTATACTCTCTCCTTACGGCTGGGTTGGTTGGTATCTATACCCCGCGGCTTCTGGGCGTTGTGGATTTTTCATGGTAAATTGGTGTCCCAGGCAAGAGGCAGCGATTGCTCCTGGATGGTGTATCATGCTTGCTACACACCAAAGTTCGGGGAGGGGGCAAGCTCTTGGTTGAATTGAGAATGCAGCAACCAAGCTGCTACAAGACCAGACATGGGACAGTGGCTCTTATAGATTGATAGACAAGGGCCCCGAAATGAAAATGCATCAATTTGATCTTTGGCGAGTTGATATATGTAACATTGTCCAGATAGCTCCATGTCCGTTCCAAATCGCATGTAAGTGAGGCAGGCAAGCAAGACATGGTACTTGAGCTGTGACATGATGCTCGGGCAGGCAGTAGGTAGATAGATATTGCCATGAATACATCCATGCACATCAAATGGATGCCCGAATGCAGTTGACAGGGGTAAGGCTTGAGTGACGTACGTTGCCGGCAAATTACTTTGGGTAGCAGGTAGGGACCACCGAGAGGAGGTCTCTTTCCGGCACTGGACATGTTCATTGCGGGGTGTATGTATGTATGTATGTACTAAGTACTCTGTACTGCCTATGTATGACTGGCATTGACTGCAACAGGTAGGTGGGGCTGACTCGTGTAGGGCTGAAAGGGACAGCTTAGAGTTTTTTGGCCTGCGTCAGCTTGTCCTAGAGCCGCATATCTTCGGCTTCCACCCTCCACCATCCACTCTCCCGTCACTCGTCGCATGGCGATACAAAACACGCCATCCTCTCCCCATCATGACTGACAAGGTGAAGTCGAAGAAAAAGACCATTGTCTTTCTCCACCCCGATCTGGGCATTGGCGGTGCCGAGCGGTTGGTAGTCGATGCTGCCGTAGGGCTGCAGAACAGGGGACACAAGGTCGTGGTATTTACCAGCCACTGCGATCCGACACACTGTTTCGATGAGGCACGAGATGGTGCGTAGATATGTCCTAGGGAAGCCATTCTGCCGTTGATGCCTGTCTGACAATCAAAAACCACCAGGCACACTCGACGTCCGCGTTCGTGGTAACACCATCGTCCCACCCTCCATCCTCTCGCGCTTCAGCATCCTCTGCGCCATCCTACGACAAGTGCACCTTATCCTGCAAATATACATGACGTCCGAGCTGCAATCTATCCTCCCCGATGCATACTTCGTCGATCAATTGAGTGCCGGCCTGCCGCTCCTCCAGTTCCTGCACCCGGAAGGTCGCATCTTCTTCTACTGCCACTTCCCGGACCTGCTGCTCGCGCAAGGGCGACAGAAATGGTGGAAGAGGATCTACCGAGTCCCATTCGATACGTGGGAGCAGTGGAGCATGGGTTTCGCCGACACCATCGCCGTTAACTCCAACTTCACCAAAGGGGTGGTAGCGAAGACGTGGCCAGGTCTTGCCAAGAGCAAGGATTTGCAGACGGTATATCCGTGCGTCGACACGAGGATAAAGGGAAAAGGGGGACTGGATGATAATGAACCATTGTGGAAGGGTATGAAGTTCATGCTCAGCATCAACCGCTTCGAGCGCAAGAAGGATATCGCGCTCGCCATCAAGGCGTTCGCAGGGCTGAGCGAGGAGAACCGGAAGGGCGTCCGGCTGGCGGTCGCGGGAGGTTACGACCCTCGGGTCTCGGAGAACGTGAGCTACCATAGGGAGTTGGTGGAGCTGGCGGAATCCCTCGGCCTCAGCAACATGACGGTGAAGACGCCGCAGACGGCGCACGCGGTACCCAGGGACGTCGACGTGGTGTTCTTGCTAAATGTCAATAATGTCTTGAAGGAGATGTTGCTGTCCTCGACCCGTCTACTCGTGTACACGCCGTCGAACGAGCATTTCGGCATCGTGCCGCTCGAGGCCATGCTCGCGGGGGTGCCGGTCCTGGCCGCTAACACGGGCGGCCCCACCGAGACGGTCGTCGAGGGCGAGACAGGGTGGTTGCGGGCGCCTGATGCGGTAAACGAATGGACCGATGTCATGGATCAGGTCTTGAACCAACTGAGTGCCGAGCACCTGAAGACGATATCGCGCCAGGGTGTAGAGAGAGTACAGAATGGGTTCGGGGACTCGCAAATGGCGGAACGTCTGGATGAGATTCTTGATGCGGCGCTCGCTACGCCGAAGGAACAGTCGCCAGCACTGGCTTTGATGGCGATTGCGGCGGCATTGGGGGCGATGCTCGTGGGGATGACGGTTGCGTTCGTGAAGATTAGTTGAGGAGATGAGGGTTGACATGAACTGTTGAAATTGAGCTTCAAGTTTGTTGTACGATACCCCTTCTGTACGTTAAGTACTATATCCACAAGTCCAAATGCGTGCGGCTACCATGATGCTGCCTCGATCGGGACTGTGAAGAGTATATTGCTAGGCGATGTGACCATGGGGAGTTCAGTGACCGATTTTCGCTACGACGATTCCTTTCCTGATGGCACAGTACACAAAAGTATGGGAAGTGAGGGAGGCCTTCGTTAACAAAGCATCGCGTGTTGGGGTGTCTACTCGCACTACCAACCGATTCATTACATTCTTGCTGATGACTACAGAAAGAAAGCCGTTTCAGCACAAAACGTACACCTGGCCTTGGAGTCTCGATTGCAGTGTAATCGGCGTACTAGGGAGGTTTTGCACCTAGGAACTCAGAGCAAGACGTTACAAACTCGTTACAGCTAACCCACAACCGTGGAAGATAATATGGCTCCATTCTCAGCTACGGTATAGGTAGTACATCGATGCCAATTTGTAAGTAAGCCCACCCACTTACCTCAAATGGCGATGTCACAGTGATTACTATTAGTCGTATCGTGGTTACCTCCACCTAGTCTATAGGCCCTGCCATTCCCTCAATAGAGGAACCGAAATTGAGGGATCTCCTTGTCTGTCTTGTCGATCAGATTGAGTGAGACATCGACGCCTTCGCCGTCGACCTCGAGTATGCCATTCTCGTTACCAATATCGAGTACTTCGCCTTTGAGGTCGCGACGCTTGTTCTCGCCTACCAAGTAACAGCGAATAGCGAAACAGGCGACAAAGCCAATAGAGTAGCAGATGATCACGGTCAGATAACCACTCGGGTAGCCGGGCGTCTCGCTCTCGAAGAAGAACTGAGGTCCCAGGATGTTACCCACGCAGTACGAAATCAAGATCTGCGTCAAAATTATCCACATGATCCATATACGAGGATGGAGATCTCAACTTACCATTGCATTCGCCGTGGTCTTCTTCGTGAAGCCGCCGACATTCGTGCTCGACATAATTAAGATCATGGGAAAGTTGGCGCCATGCGCATGTGTCAAACAGTAGCCCATGAAGCGCGTCCATATCAGCTCAGGATCGATCTGACGGACCATGATGGCACCGATTAGCGCCCAAGCTAGATTCCAGGCCATCCAATACGTGCGAGTGTTGCGAAGATAGGTCGAGCCGATTACCGCCGTGGCTAGGAATACGAGCTGAAATGCTGACCCCAGCATCCCCACCAGCAACGTATTCAACGTCGAGAATCCGAACCCCTTGATGATGATCGAGCCGAACTAATTCCATCAGTCAGCCGTGATCATAGTACCGTTAAGGAGGGGCCGGTTTGACTACTCACAGTATGCGCACCATTGGCAACTTGGCCGCAGAACTGGATGAGGACCAATAGCCAGACCTTGGCATCGGTGAGGGCTTCGATGCACTGGTACTTCTTGAACTCATTGCTCTTAATACCCGTCATATTCTCTTGGACTCGCTGCACTGCCTTAGGTCGATCTTCTCTCTTGAGAAAGCGGGCGTTCATGGGCGTGTTGGGTACCCTGTACAGGACCATCGCCGACCAACAGACGGTCATACTTCCGAAGATGAGGAAGATTGCCTAGACAGATGAAATTTGAAGGTAAGCCGATCGAGCCCACACTTCGTTGTATGATCCCACGAACCTTCCATGATGCGAAAGTTTCGAGGTGAGCTAGGCCATATGCTATGAGGCCACCAATGGGGCCGGCAGATATTGTGCCCAAGTACCAGGCCCCTTGACGAAGGGTCTGCTCGCTGCGCTTGTACCACATGGCGACGACGACGGTCAATATCGGAGCGATGGCACACTCCGCGACTCCAAGAAAAAATCGAGTAACTATTAAAGTGGCGCCATTGGTGCACAGAGCTGCGAGCATGATGATGGAACCCCAAACGAAGCTACAGTAGATGGTGAATATCAGATACGCCATGTATAGCAGCAGGGGCCATGGTATACTGACATGGAGCACGCAAGAACTTTGCCGACGTCAAACTTGACGATAATACGACTCGCGGCAGGAGAGCCTATCAAATAGCCAACATAGTAGATGCTGCTAGCCCACGAGAACTCGACGCCCGTAAGGTGCAAATCTGTGCGCAAAGAGAGAATCGAGGTGTAGTTCAGCGCGGACTTGTCGAGCAGCTGGAACATGTAAGACACAGCCAACACGGTCAGTAGGCTTGCGGGGAGATGTCAGCAGTTCCCAGGTCCGACTGGATACTCTGAACATACCGTGTGTCAATTCGGCGCAGTATTCTCTTATCCTCTGCGGGATCCAATGGCTCTGTTGCTGTAGAGGTCTCGATGGTGCCTATAGATTCAGATACCGTCTGAGCGGACTCCTCGGACTTTTCCACTCTCTCTGACATCCTGAACTAGATGATTCAATCGACTTGTTGCATTCGACAATATACAATAGGACGTTTTGGTAAGGACGGATTGCGAGGCGATGAGAATGGTGCAGTTGAGCAATCAATCATTTCTTGAGGGAGGAAACACGCACGACATGCTACGTGCCTTTGATATACCTTTCAGTCCTTCTAGATAAGGAAAAGAAATACTGCGCAAATTTTGGTATGGGGCCATGGCTACATGACGAACTATCGAAATAAGGGGACCCGATCATAGACAATCATGAGAGCTTTGAATACCCGGTAGAAAGGAAAAGCCAAAGAGCCGGGAAAGCAACAGTCTGTGCTACCATCTCAACTTCTGCGCGCGCCCAAACTTAGAGACAGACAATGAAACTATGGCTGGGCACCTCATCGCTTATCGGAGTTTACAAGGCCGAGAAGAATAGTAAGACGAGCAGGTCAAATACCCGTACGCGTCCGATACAGACATGGTACCCACGAGCGAATAATAAATAACCACAGATGCAAATAGAGCGCCGACAAGTTGCTCGCCATCTGTTCGAATCTCGTCAGAACGGTTCCAAGGCAGGTCAGATTCATGCGTCGATGATTTACCACATACGTTACTTTCCCGCGGCGTGATAGATTTGGAGGACCTTGAGAGAGAGAGAGAGAGAGAGAGAGAGGAGAGCATGTAGAGGCCGCCATAGTTTTTACATAAGCAATGGGGCGCAACTGGCGTGGCCCTCACAAGGAACAGACCGAGCCGCAAAGAGGTCGAATCTGTTTAAAGTTCCGCAGTAATTCACAAGCTTCCACCACCTTGCCATGTTGAGCTTCGCTGCTGAGCTCAGCGCTAGATACTCGCGCACGTGCTTTTCTGGTACCTACCCTACCTTCTTCCAAGGTAAGTAAGAAGTATGCAGTTGAAGGCTGGAAATCCGGGGAAAGAGGCACATGGTGCCTGCCACGTGCAAAGCTGCACGTGACACCTCTACCGTAGATGCAGTGATTATAAATCCTCTGCTCGACGTCGCACCTCGTATGCAGTTGTGGGACGATATCATATGAGTGATTAGATACCATATGACGCTCTGTCACAGGCGGTGGGTGTCTGGAAACCTCCGACGTCTTGACGCATGCGTCCGACAAGTTTCATGGACATGGCCAAGTTGCTAGAGGACTGAAAACGGTAACGGATGATTTTGAGATCATGTACATCGTATAAAGCGTAGATGTAAGCTGTCACATGGATTTTCAAACGTTTCTTGGCTGTGCCGTTCGCCTCGAGGTCAAGGATTCGGGGTCCGAACGAATGGCCGAAGATCGGCTGCCCCCGTCCTCTCGGCATATTGTTGCGGAGGTGGAGATACCGGCAACATATATGTAGTAGCATCGAGCGGATGTCGCCGTCGTGGGGCGATCTACATGTCTTCTTTTAGTGAGGGACGAGGGCACTCTCTCGTCGCTTCATCTCGACGTTGTGCATGCTTTCTCCTACCAGCGACTTTTTGAGCACAAAGCACAGTATCACCACGCCGGGGAGGAATCGACCTCATCCTCTTTATTCTCTGAAATTCTGTAGATACTTGCAAGCAAGCTGAACAGCTGTTGCCATGGGAGCTGTCGAACATCCACCAAACGGGCAACATCCTGGGAACCCAGTAGTCCAACAAGCAAGAGCAATAGTCGGCTCGTTGATTGATAACTCCAATGCCGATCTGCGCCACATCAATCGGCTGCTGCACGAGAACCCAGAGACAGCGTATCAAGAGCACTTCGCTCACGATACCATCACTGCATTTCTGGAAGCGCGGGGATTCTCCGTCAAGAGACACACATACGGCCTGGATACGAGCTTCGAAGCCGAGGTCGGGTCAGCCGGTCCCTTGGTCATCTTCTGCGCCGAGTACGATGCGCTACCGCAGATCGGCCATGCTTGCGGCCACAACCTCATCGCCGCCTCGTCCATCGCCGCCTTCTTGGCCGCCGTGGAGGTTGCCAGCAAACAGGGTATGCCATGCCGATTGAGACTTCTCGGCACACCCGCCGAGGAAGGCGGCGGAGGCAAGGCCAAGCTCATCGACGCCGGTGCCTTTGCCGACCCCGGCATCGTCGCCGCCATCATGGCGCATCCGACGTCGGCATACTCCCTCTTTGACCGAGACGTAGAAGGCTTCTCGGGTCTGGCGGGCTTCCAGCTGATCGCTAGCCACAAGTTCCGTACCGAGTTCCGCGGCAAGCCCGCCCATGCTGCGGGGGAACCATGGAACGGCGTCAATGCGCTCGACGCCGCCGTCGCCGCTTATAGCAATGTCGCTCTGCTGAGGCAGCAGATCGAGCCCGATGAGCGCGTGCATGGTGTGATTGAGGTTGGCGGGACGGTGCCAAACGTGATCACGGAGTACACGCGGATGAATTGGAACGTCCGCAGCCCCACGAAGCAGCGCGCGGATAAGCTTCTTGATCGCGTCAAGGCTTGCCTGGAGGCTGCTGCGACGGCAACAGCTTGCAAGTTGGAGTATAATGTGTATGTCCATTCTCCTCCCGAATGACATTCCTATACCTATGGGCTAAACGCTTCCCCGATCAACAGCGCGCCGACATATCTGAATCTCCGAGCCAATCACACGTTGTGCCAGACGTACGTCGAGGAAATGGCAGCTCAGGGCGAGAAAGTCAAGCTAGATCAAGACAAGCCGATGACGGCTTCGACGGACATGGGCAACGTGTCTCATGTCGTGCCCAGCTTCCATGGCGCGTTCGTGATACCCACCACGCCCGATGTTGCTGCGCACAATCCCAAGTTTGCGGCGTGTGCGGGCACCGATCAGGCACACGAAAATGCGATGAAGTGTGCAAAGGGCATGGCAATGCTGGCTGTTCGTATTTTGATGGATGATAGTATAGCGAAGGGGGCCAGGACCGACTTCGAGAAGCCCGATGACTAAATCTTCTTCTTGAGTCCCCCATGGGACTTCTGCTCCAACCACTCCATGGTAGATGTCAAAATCCGCACACAGGTTTATGATGAAGCCTGGGTCGTAGTGGATGTTGTAACAATACTTCCATCAAGCAAGTCCAAGTAGGAGAGCAGAGACACCGTGGTACCATGGTCTCACCCTGCTACCAGCGGGTTCTCCTCGCTTCCAGGCAACACTGGTAATGGTGTCAACTCGGTCTTTCAAAACGACTACATAAGGCGTTCTCAAGCCAAGGTGCGCCCCTGCCATCGTAGAGGTTCCCGTCGCTCCTAGCTCTGCCGTCATCTAAGCACGTGAATGCTAGCACGTGGAGGGTAAAAGTGTCAATATTCGAGGGCTTCGCAACGCTCACCATTTCTACGGGATCGATGTATCTATCACCAATAGCTGTATGCTTGCCACTGTCCTGCCGTAGCAATGATAGGATCTTCCTTAGCAATCCCGCGATATCCCTTAGGCACGTGCTCAGCAGGCAGGCCAACACTTACTCAACATCGCCCATCCCTAGACTACCTCCAGGCACACTAAGAGACACAAGGCTCCTTGCACCTGAATAAGCCAGCAGAGATTTTCTTCCGCCAAGTTTACTCCAATGTCGTCCAGAGGGAGCCACATAGTGAAGCAGAGAATGCAAATGTAGATAGTCACATGTCATCTCGATATTTAAAGAGCCAATCATTTTAAAAACCAGAGCTCAATTCATTTTCTATTCTCTTACAAAAATGTACCGGAATTGTACTTATACAAGGCCATGTGTCAGCCGATTCTTGTCCATCGCTACAACGCGATTCCCAACGTACAAGAACTCAACTCAGTTCTTGCCAGCTGCTCTCCTTGCGAGGAACGGGCCTGCTGAGGTGCTTTTCCCACCAGGCGAGTCCCTGTCCATTTATTCTAGATCTTGCACCATAGGACGAAAAGTGTGTATCGACCTCAACATAGATTGACTTCTTGGTACTTGGTTCTGGTGTTTGAAACTGCAACAGAAGCTCCATTCCAAGCATAACTCAAAGACAAAAGCCTGAGCGTCTCTAGAAGCATCTACACATACAAGAAAGACAATGTTTGCGACAGAAAATACAGTAAGACCTTCGCACATTCGCCCGCATGCAATGCTCGCAAAACATGTGACCGCCTACGCCAATCCAGGTATCAAAGGAATTCCGCGTCCTCGTAATGCATCTCAGTGTCCGGATGCCATTGCCACGCCTCTCTAGTGTTCGCATGCATCATGAGCTCTGGATCAGAATGCTCAGCACCTGTTCTGGCACTACTCATCGCCCAGTACTCCTCAGCGTACATATCTCTCGACGACCGCAGGTTCGGGTAGTCCTACCTCCCGTACCTGTCAGGCGGAGGACGCTCATAGAACCGGTCTTGATGGGGCCGTAACTGCTGCTGCAAAATTGACTGCTGCTGCTGATCTCGTAGCTGCGCCTCTCGGGGATCCGACCCAGGAGGTGGATAGCCACGATCGTAAGCGCTCACTGGCGTGTAACTCCTGGGTGGACCTGGATCCCGAGGATCCCTTCCAGGCGCGGGCGTATTGGCATAGCGAGGATAGCCTGCTGGTGGTTGTGGGGGTCCTGGGTCGGGTCCTCTTGAAGAAGGAGGATACGGCGGTCCTTGCATGGGAGGTTGCATCCTCGAAGGGGGGTAGATATCGTGGACATCACGCAGAGCCATCGGATCATGCCCTCGAGGTGGAGGTGGCGCACTTGCCCATGAGGGTTGCGGCGGAACCGAGCTGCTAGGTGGTGGAGGCTTTGGTGTAGGCGCATGCTGTGCAGCCCATGCCGACTGCGTCGGTGGCGGTTGAGTTGATTTTGGTGGTTGAGGTGGGTGAGATGCCCAGGACGGCTGTGCCTGAGGCGGTTGGTGTTGCTGCTGGAGAGGGTGACCTTGAGTTGCACCTGGCCATCCTAGGTCTCGAGGGTCTCGAGGATCTCGAGGATCTCGAGGATCCCGGCCAGGGGGTTGTTCATGGCTTCTCCGCATCTGATGGGCCTGGTATTGGGGTGGTGGAGATGCAGCACTGGGTGGCTGGGGTTGCATCTGAGCCCCATAGGGATAAGACGCCTGAGGCTGATATTGCATCTGTGGTGGTTGTCCAGGCGGTGGGTAATGATGGGTAGGCTGGGGTGAGCCGGCTGCAGGCGATTGATGCGGACCTGACGGGTAACGATGATGCCCCCCAAAATATTCACGTTCAGCACCTGTTTCCGGAGGCATATGTCGAGGGGTGTTCAAGGGCTGTGCCCGAGGAGACGCCGTGTACGGTTTCAAGGAGGGCATCGCAGACGGAGCTTGCGGCGGTGCCGGACGACTGTAGTATGGTTGAGAATCCGACATTGAAGACTCACGGCGCATATGAGATGGTGGCGGCGGAGGCGGTGGAGGACGCGAGAGGTTGGATTGAGGTGGAGGAGTCGGCTTTGATGGCGCCGGTATCTCAACAACTCTCTTAGGAGCAGCCGGAGGATCGTCATTGAGAAGTGCCATCAAATTAGATGTCTTGCGCTCCGGCGCCCGGGAGGGAGTAGGAATGATAGCAGGCGGAGTCCTCTGCGCCGGCGGAGTGCCGTATGGGTCTGCGTTCACACTTGCGCCTGACATAGGTCGCGAGAGATTTGAGAGTGGACGAGGTGGTGCTGGGGGCGAGGGATGGGATTCGCTCAATATGTTACGACCAGACTGCTGCTGCTGCTGGAGGACCGCTGCGAAGGGCGCTTGTGGCGCTGGTGCAACTGCCCTTGGTGGCTCAGGAGGCCGTGACATAGGAGGCACATTTTCCATCCGCGACGGCCCGATATGACCCATCGACGGCTGTGCAGCGAAGAGATCACGCTGATGAACAAGGTCCGGCTCTTGTTTGACACGTAGTGGCTGCCGTTCTTGGTGGCGACTCGGCTCCTTTGGAGGCTTTGCTTCAACCTTCTGCCGTTCAGGGGGCGTTTCAATCACAGATCCAGGTAGAGGGTGTCGCGTGGGGGGTTCAGATACAGGCACCGGCACTGGTGTGGGCGCTTTTGAAACCAGCGGAGTGCGGCCGGGCTGCTGAAGGAATTGCTGCTCTCCTCGTTCGCGTTCGGCAAACGGCAAAGGCGCCCTAAGGGGCCGCGTGCTTGGGGACATGGCCTGGGTGACGGGCTGAGTAAGGGCTTGCGGCCCTGGCTGAGAAACTGGGTGTCCTTGCACAAGTGTTGGGGGTTGAGGAGTCTGGATGAAAGGAGACTGCGCGATGGTGGCCGGCGGTTGAGCTGCAATGGGTACGGGAGTATTGAAACGACCGGTCATCGGCTGCGTTGATGGAGGTTGCTCGACCTTGGCTGGAGGCGCATCGTCCATGACCGCATCGGCAGCCGCCAGAGGACGATTGGCCGAAGTATCATAACGTTTCTTGACACTCGTGTTGACTGGCGGCGGCGGAGGTCTCTTCTCCCCCCGAGCCTTCCGAGAGTCTGCTTCTTGCACAATCGCTTCCCATCCTTTACTATCCTTCTGGCGCGCATAGTAATTTTTGACCTTAAGATCGGTCAGTGGATGTCAACAACCGAAGACGGGGCCAGAGATACTTACCATAACTTGAGTTTTTGTTTGCATGTGCGCAGCGATGGCGGCCCAGTCACTACCAAAATGCCTGAGCAAGGAAGGAAACTCAGTAGTCTCAGGAACACTCCAATAACTAGAAGGCTGATGTCCCGACTTGCGATCGGCAGGAGGGCGGCCAAGATCCAGCATGGCAACGGCTGGCTGCGGTATCGGTTCGGGCCGTAACGGTGGCGGGGCCATGACTTCGGAAAGCGGAGGTCTCTCTGGACTAACGACGGGTTGAGGCGGAAACGGGGCTTGCATGCTAACGGGAGGGACGGCTGAGGTGCTTGGAGTGAGCTCATATGGAGGCGGACCACGAAGAACCTCACTCGGTGCCTGCTGGCCCGTCCATTCAGGACCCTGAACCCTTGAACTGGAACGAGATCGGTTGCCTTTCGCAGTCGAAGGGGGAGCTGCAGCCAAAGTCTGATTGATCCTTGGCTGCTTAGGCTCCTTCTCCTTTGCGCGTCGCCCTCTAGGCTTACGTTCCGGTTTCTCAGCAGTACCATCGCCTTTCGCAGTGGCCGCACCTCTCCGGCCAGGTGTCCCGGCTGGAGTTGCCCCTTCGCCATCAGTGGCAGGAGTGGCTTCAGAATTGAACGTGGGAGCAGCGGCACGTCTAGGCCTCCGCCTCTCGCCGTTCTCGCCAGTATCCTGTGTTTCATCGTTGTCATTGAGTTCGGAGACGAGAGCGCTAGATCGGCCTTTGCGACCCTTACGCCGCTTCTTAGGCTGTTTCTTGAGCTTCTCCTTGAGATTGAGCTCCTCTTTCTCCTTCTTGAGGTAGTAAAATTGGATACTCGTGCCAAAATCTCGCCTCAATAGCGGGTCAGAAACCTTACCCCATTGCTTAGGAAACTCGAGATAAGCCTTCTCGAATTGAGCAACCTCTTCTTCGTTGAAATTGTCCACAGGCGGGAGGACCTCCCAGGTTGCCACAATCTTAGTGGGCTGGACCAGGCCTGTCGAGTCTTTGTAGAGGTCATTTTCCCTCTCTTCAGGTGTCTGATACTGTCCTGGAATAACTGCTTCCTTATCGGTGCGGTACTTCTCCCTCTCGGCTCGTAGTTGGCGCTCCCGCTTCTCATCCTCCACCCGTCTCGACTCTTCAAGTATTCTCTCTAGGTCACGCTCAGACGCATATCTGCTACGGCGTGTGGATTCGGGCTTTGGCTCCGTTAGTCCCGGCCTCTGAGCGGCTGGCGGCTCCGGAGCTCCGGGGACGTAAGTAAACTTCTCGCGGCTCTTCACAGCGACCGGATCATTCGACATTGTGAATCGGAGATATCTCTCATAATTGACATCGTAATCCTTATGAAGTCCAGAATGTATTTCCATCTTTTCTGCCGTTTCTTGCCTTAGTCTTCCGAGGATGAATTCATCGAGGCTTCCTCCTGAGGGGCTAACCATGGACTTGATGAAATGCGGGTTCTTATACCAAGGCTTCTCATCAAAGTATGGTAAGCTGTCCAATGGGGGTGTTTCCATGTGCTCGCGTACTATCTCGATGCTTTGCAGATCGACATCTTCAATATCGGTATCATCGTCCTCTTCTGGGGGCGAAGGAGTGCTCGACGCTTTTCGACTCACATCCGTAGATCGAATCTGCGCTTCTTCGAAAGGCGGATATAGATTTGGTCTATGAATAGCAGACGCCTGTTCTGCCGAAGGCGGCTGCTTCTCGTGGACCATGTGATCCTCCGCTACATCCACCATAGGCACATCCATATCGTCATCTCGAAGTTTCTCCTCCTCAGCCTCTGCATCAACCTCTGCTGGCGCATCGACATCTTGCTCAATTGAAGGCTGAGGGAGTTCCGCCTTTGCTGCTGGCGGTTCGATCGTCTCTTTGGACGCAATAGGTGAGGCAGTCTTCTCTTTCACGACCGGTTTCGCCTCTTCATATACGGGAGCATCTTCTACAATAGGTTTCACCTCAGTCTGTGGGTCTGTTTTGTCTTGCGTTTGACCGGGTATCTCTGTCTTGTCTGCGAGCTCTGGGAGTGGCGTGATCATTTGCTCGAGGCCCACGGGCTCGTTTGCTATCCGCGTAGCAGACTCCAGGGAGACGATGGCGTGCCGCACAATGGCATCCATTGGAATGATACCTTCGACTCCCTCGAACGGTTTCATACTTCGTTCGACTTGAGCCATCTCGGACTCGATCACATCGCCGAACTCTTCGTCATCAGATTCGGATGATTGATCAATGATTGGTTGTGTGACTTGCTGGCTGGGCATCTCGGCATGTAATCGCTTTCTGATTCTGGGCATCGACTTTCGGTCCAATTTGGGTTTTCTCTGCACCTCTCTCACTCGCTTCACCTCGTCCGGAGGTAAGTTCTTCTCAGTACCCGACCTCTCTGGGTCCAGCCGGCGGGCTGGCTCTGTGACTTCACCATCCTCTTCCTCCTCTCTGATCTCACCTGGCTCTTCCTTTATCCTATAGTCTCGATCCAGAGATGATGTAGCCGACTGCGGCCTTCGCTCAGTTCTGGGAGAAATCTCGCCTTCCTCCACAATATGCAGATCCTGAAGCTGACCATCCGCTGAAGCCACCTGAGAGTCAGCTTTGGCATCACTACTGCGAGGCCGGTAATTGAGGTCTCCATGGTAATCAGAAGAAGTACTCTCAGGGCGAAACCCAGTAGAGCGAGACTGTGCAAAGCTTTGAGATCTTCCCATTTTGGGAGACTCGGGCATGCGATTCTTAATATTCGGATTGATCCATTGCTTGCTTGATGGCCCAGGTCGAGTTGATCGAGGACCTGATGGGATGGGCGGGCTCCGTTCCATGAAAGATGGCTTAGAGGGGCCAGTCGGTGGTGGTCGCGTCTCGAGTGTCGGCGATGTCCCGATGGGGGGTGGACGATCATCTTTCAATGCTCTTGGTCCCGTTGGGGGCGCCTTACCCGTGACTGACCCTATATCACTTGTCGAAGACGTTCGATTCGGCACAGACCCAAAAGAAGGTGCAGCGGGGGCAACTGGAGGCGGTGATACATCCTTGGTCGATGGCGGCGGTTCATGAGAGGTACGATCGAGCTTGGGTCGCATTTCTCGGTCTCGCGCATCGCGGTCGTCCCGAGGGTCCCGAGAGCGGATATCAGTGTCTGGATATCTACTTTCACGGTCGCGGTCGTCCCGGTCACGGTATCGCCCTTCCTGAGAACGAGAGCGAAATCCGGGACCATACCTATCTCGATCATCGTAAAATCCTCCCCTTCGACCTCGGTCCCAGTCCCCGCGGCCCCGTCCACGACCACGACCACCGTAGCCTCCGCGGTAAGAAGAGTGTGCGAACGGCGGGTCGGACGATGATGATCCTGCGGAAAGAGGCCCATCTCTTGATCCGCGCCTGGCACGTTCCGCATCCACGCCCAGAGGGCCATCCCTCAAGTCTCTCGCATCTCGGAAATCTCTACCGGGGGGAGATCGACCACGGGGTGAAGGACGCCGGCCTCTGAAGCTGTCTCTTTCTCTGTCACGCCAATCTCCCCGGTCACGCTCTCTACTACGTTCGTCTCTGTAGGAGGCATCTCGTCGATCGCGAAAGTCGATATCACGGTCTCTCCCCCGGTCCCGACTATCATCCCGCCATCCTCTACCCCTTCCACGTCCTCTGCCTCGGAAGTCGCCAGAATACCCGCCGCGGGGGCCACTGGGCGCATCAAGAAGAGCTTTTGGACCGCGCGGCGTATCTCGTGGGAGAGTGTCGCGGAAAGAATCTCGATTTGCCTGAAATGCGGAATTATTGGACCTTGACTCGGCCGAGGAGCGTCGTGGGCCACCGTCACTATACAGCGATCTCCGATCTGGTGAGCGATCCCTAGACCTTGAACGGCGCGAGTCTCCGTCGTATCTCGACCCGGAATAGCGGGAAGCCCTAGTACAGTTGTGAGCATCAGCAAAGTTGCGAAAACCAGGTACCAGGCCACGAGATCGACACCTTCGGAGAGGGCGACCATCGCGATTGGCGATGCTGGGTTTGTGGACCGCATATGGCATCCAATATTCACGATTTCCTGAAAGAGCGACGAAGAAGGCGTCCTCGCGGGGATTCTACCGTGTTTTGTGTGTATGATGAAGATGACAGGAGGAGAGAGGCGGCATACATTGCAGGTGGGCGAGACGACTCGCTCAATTGCCAACGTGGCTTATAATGTTCTCATGAGGAATCGTGGTCCCCGAGGTCCACCGTGACGGCTGGTGAGAGAGAATTGAGCTTGTTGTTGAGTGGTTTCGGGTGGCTAGGGTAACGGGAGGCTTGCAAATGTGGGAAACAACGAGCGTGGATTGGATGGTTATGGACTATGGCGTATGCGCGTGTATATGTACAGTACAATATAGAACAAAAACGAGATACTGTCCAGCGCCTGCAGTCAGGATGATACCGTTTCAACAAGGCCTGGAGCAGAGGATATTTGCTAATGAATCGGGCACTTCTGGAGGCACACGTGGTGAGAATTGAAGTTGGCCGAGAACGCCCAAGTTCGCTGAAGAGGCTGAGGTTGGAGATGTCGAAAACATGCTGCCGGGCACGCTGGCGGGTTAAGCCTGTCTAGGACTAGCGCGACGAGACTGCCTTAGCCATTTCAAGCCTGTCAACTCCCAAGACATTGAAATTCGAGACCAGGGCAACAACCAGGGTGCCAGGCTCTGACCACTGTGAGTCTGTGGCCACTGACCAAGCGCAGCCAGACGGCCCAAGAAGACGCTAGGATCGTCCCAAGTGCTAAACGGCTAGAGCTACCCGCTCAGCGCAGAACCCCAGCGGACCAGCAAATCAAAATGACCAACTCCCCTGTCGATTTCTTTTCTCATGAAAGGCTCAGGTGCCCTCTCCTGCTCATCCTCTCGACTTTCTGCTTCGCTCTGCCCTTTTCGGCAAAATCCTCACCATCTGTTGGGCTTCCCATCTAGGAGTATGGTTCTTCATGTGAAGTGTGACCCGATGATACAACGGCCGTGATGGCTGATCAAGACCCGAAGCCTGTCGCTGAATTCAAGAAGGCGCCCTATTCTGCCTGCATCTCACTATCTACTAAGCATGTACTACGAACAGGGCACATTAGGCAGGCAGGTACCTACTTGAATTGAACCCTAAAACAACACTGTAATGAAGTACGGTCAGGTAGGTACCTTGGGTATGGCAGTGGACGACACTAGTCTAGTTTAAGTCGGTCTCAACCTACAGCCGCTCCCTTCCAAGGTGGGGCGGGAACGCTTATATTCAAGTCACGAGTCAAGACTCCATATCTGGGTCATAACTCTCCGTACCGTCGGTCTTACGTGCAGATTTGCTGGTTCACTGCCAACGAAGCCACAACGGATGGGCATAGGCTATTGCTGGTCATTCGGGAGACACCTGTAGTACTGGTACACGGGCGAAAACCCTCGCTCTCTCATGTGATTTCGGGTTGGTACCGGGATGGGCATTCAAATCTTTTCCTGCTCAACGACACATTCAGGTTCCAGCAGTTGAGACAGTACCTAACACGTAAAGCACATCTATCTCCACGAATCACAGCGAAGTCCAGCACGGTCTCAAGACTGGAGTGCTACTTCGAGTATTAGGTAAGCGCAGAAATTGCTACACCCGGTGTTGTGTCCACCGCTAGGAACGCTCTCACGGTGCCATTATCAACCTATCAACGTCCATACCTTCTTAAAGTCTATACATTTCTTCTCACGATGAGGTCTCAGGGCCATTCGTTCGGTCTCTTAGTCCAAGTTGTGTGCCTTGACACTTGTTCAGGTTTGAGGTTTAAAATTGGACGAATTGAGCAGCAGAGTCGGCCAGCATTGGAAATCTCGGATATCCCGCCCAGCCACCAGTACAATTACTTTTATGTAAGTGATATAAGCAAGTGGATAATCGTGTGTACTGAGATCTCATACGATTTTACTGTGAAGCGATACACTGGTGGCTTGCTACTGTCAACGAAAGACTACTTAGGCCGGCTCCAATCGTCAATGCATCATTTTTGTGCACTTCTAGCCCCAAGAAGCACTTCAAAACAAACTAGTACGCCCATTTCTAGATCATCATGCGCTCCGGTCACCATCCTGTCCTACCAACGGAAATCCAGACGCCTAGCAAGCCTCAATGGCTTGCACAGCGCGTTTTTGCACATCGGTAATGGCCGATTTGTCCTCTTTGAAACCCCTGGAGACCTTCTTCCCAGGGAGACTATTCACCTCGTCCGAATACTCATGTTCCTCTTGCGACATTTCTGGCATGCTCATGCGAGACTCGATGGTCATATTTGAGGCCTTCTCATCGGAGATACCGTGCTCATGGTGATTTACGCTGCGGCCTTTCATACATTTTAAGATGAGACAGCCCGGAATCTCAGGGTAGACTTTACTGCTGACTCGGCCAGTGCCGCCAACATGGGCCTTTGAAGCCTGTTGATCAAATACGCCGTCCCCGTAGTGATTTCCGCTGTGGCCCTCGATACACTTCAGAGTAAGGAGCTCTACTCGAGATATTGATATGTTTCCGGGAGCAGTTCACCAGCTTACCATGATATATCAGTCGAAACATGCTATACCATGATTGTATAAATTCCGATAAGGATGTGAAGATGCATTTGCTAGCAGAGCAGTATTTGATAAGTATTGTAGCATGTCAAGATGTCAGAACCGCCATTATCTTACTCATTCAGTCATATTTTGAAGTATATAATGCAGAGGCTCTGCCCACAGTTGGTCACCCCATGGTTGTCTATTTGCGGCTCGGCATATAAACAGCTAAGCTGCACATCGTTCCATATCGCTTCAATTGGGTTGTGTTTGTGGAGCTCAATCGACAGCTCTCGCCCGACAAAATGATGCTTGGTAGTTGCTTGAATACTTGTCATCAATTATCATCTCCCATGTATTAGACTGGATGACTACGATTATTCTGTAGGTATCTATGATGGTCGTTGACACTCATGGATGCAAAGACATGTCATTACTTTTGTGATGAGTAGTCAATTGCTATATAAAAATGCACACGAGTCTGGTTTGCGCATCAATAGTGACAGCTCGTGTACGCTCTTAAGCTGGGAGCTTCCTCACAAATCGGATACCCCACATCTGCATTGGGCATCTTTGTGGTCACCAGACGAGTGCGCTGTAATTCAAAATGTGTCATCGCCCCCGTTTAGTAGTCTATGAGGAACCCCCAGAAGTAGCTTCGACCCTTACTCTTCATAATATTTCTTGATACTACGACTGGGACGGTGCCCATCCTCTGTAACCTGAGCCTTCCAGCCGTCGCCTAGATCAGACTGCAGGTCTGTCAGAGTCGATCTCTTTTTCTTTTTGGATGGACCACCCAAGTCTGGCCCTACTTCTGAAGGAACGCTGTCCCGTTTGGAGGGTTTCGAGCCCTCCTGAGATGGTACGGATGATTCTGGGTTACTTGTCGAATCAGAAATCCGCGGGGGTTTGACCAGCTTGATGACCAACTTATTGGGGCCTCTTGTGACAATTGTACATCCTGGTTTCTTCGTCTGAGACAGATTCGGGACATTCTTCTCTGCCGACTTCGTGCTCGGTGCGTCATGGCGTACGTCGTGAGCTAGCCGTCCATTCTGCTTCTTACACGATGTGTTGAGCTTCTTCTCTCCGCCGTTGGGCTTGATAGGTTCATTCAATGGACTGCTGGTCTGCAGCTCATCAAAGTGGCGCTTGGGGAGGGGTTGACGTTTGGGTTTCGGAGACTCAGGAGATGCTCGTCTGTTGAACAAGCCTTCGAATGCGACTGGCTTGCTAGATTGCCTAGCTGAATAGTGCTTGGTACTAACCGGGCGCTTGGTCTTCGGGTTCTGGTCTTCTTTGCCCGGGAGAAGCCTAAACTCTTTTGACTTCATCTCCTTTTCAAAGTCAAGCCCTTTTCGTAGTCCAGGCCAATCTTCCACTCTCTTCTTTCTCTCCTGGTCGGCAGTAGACCAAGAATGGATGGATTTCCAAACAGCTTCTTCAGCATGATCGATAGCGGATTTGGCAGCGTCTGTTCTCGTCGATGCCTCTACAGGATCCTCTTCGTTCCTAGATCTCCTGGCTCGTGTGTGTTTGTCGCATTCATCCCTGCTCCTCCATACAGCCTCCGGCACCTGTTTGGAATGGATTCGTGTCGATTGTCGAGCCGCTGTGTTCACCTTGAAAATTGCTTCATGATTGAACTGCGGACGATTTGGAGGTGTCATAGGATGGAAGTTCTCTCGTGTGGGATCAGCGGCACGGTTGCCGACGCCAGCCATCACGTTGCCAGAAATACTCTCCGTTTCATTTGGTGTTTCTGAATGGTATTCTTCAGTGATTTCTGAGCCGTGCGTGTTTTCTAAGTCCGCCGTACAAATGTCCCGACTGGATGGAATATGGGGGAAAGCGACGCCGGGGTATAGATTGGGATCAAAATTGAGATAAGGCCGCATGGGCGTGCGAGGTGGTTCGGGTGTCTGTTGGCTTGCACCTTCCTCGGCGCGCCTGATGACTTCCATTCCTCCCTCGATGTGGTCAATGACAGGGGAGCTCTTACAGCAGTCATCATCCTCCCAGCATCGTCTGTCGTCTTCATCATTCGCATCCTCATCGCCATCTTCAACAGACCCATCTTCAACGTGGGCATCATACACGTCCTTATCTGCAGTCTCCAGTGATCGACTCGAAACCACTTCGCTCGGTGCCGTTAGAGGCGATACAGATGGTGGAAGGTCGCGACAGTAGGGGACCATCGATGGGGTGAAGATGCTGTCTAATACATTGTATGTCTCGCGTGGTGATCCTCGTCCTTCGAAGGAGTATCGTTGCGGGCCGTTGGTATCGCCTTCGGGAAGCACGTGTCCGCTGGTACCTGAAAAATTGTCCAATTCATGCAACAGAAAGGATGGGTAGATAGGACGCTTGGCATAGGCATCTGGTGAGGAAGCTGGGGCATCAGAATGGACAGGAGACCCTTCCATCGAGAATTGGTCCTCAATGGAGCTTTGTCGCGTGCCCGGGCTCTTTCCGAGTGCACGATTCCAGAAGTTCGCCATCTGTGGATTGTGGATAGGCAAGATAGCCGGTCAGAAAACGCGCGTGTCAACACTTACGTGGGAGTGGATGCAGTTGGATGTAGAGTTGATTAAGAAGCTACACCGAAGAGAAATCAAAGGAACATTGTATCAAAAAGTCTATTTGCACACACGAGCACAAAATTCGAGGGCGTAAAAGGGGCCAAACCTCCTGGCCCCGTCACTGGGCAACAAGCTTTGAGGCCAAATGCGTGGGAATTTTTGTACTGAAGCGTGCCGTGGCTTTGGACTTCCGGGACTTTCTGGTCAAATTTGCTTGTCAGATTGGGTCTTCTCTATATTTCGCAAAAGCTTAATGGCCAGGTCCAATCATAGGGGAGACGATGGCGGCAGGGCTGAGCCTCTCAACACTGCCTAGAGGGTTTCTCTGAGCTGTACTATCCAGTCGCAAGAGTTGACTCGGAAACTGCGCAGTCTTTCCTAGTACTTCTTTGGCATCTTCATTCATCTAGCGAGGTGCAGGCCAGATTTATTGCTCAACCCATGAGAATGTCCTTCGTAGCTTTTTCCGGTTTTCATTCTTCTTTGGCAAATGTACTTGCCACGATGAATGGGAAACATGCCGAAGCTTCGAGGTATACCTGTATCAACTGTCAGTCCATGCAGAGCAAGTAGCGGAAATAATTGTTCACCTTGACGTGCTCAGCTCCAGGCTTGATTTTCCCCCAGGAGACAGCCTCATCGGGACGGGCTCCTGCATCACTGCCATCAAACTCCTGCGCCGTGTTGATATAGACAGCGTATTCCGCGCCATTCCTCATCAGACAAGCGTTTGCGATGTGATGCTTGACAACTCCTCCACCTAAGATGATCATTCCAGCTCGTTTAGCTCTCACAGAGATTGTGTTGACCTTCCGAATGTCTTCCACGATGTCAATCTTCAACTGTTGCGGCGAGGCCTTGAAGGTATGGAAATAAAGCATGTCACCCAAGCTTCCGTCCGTCAAAGCTGGACAGAACACCGGTATGTCGTTCTTGTATGCCCAGTAGTATACCGACCGTTCATCGTTGATCTCTTTTCCTAGCCGATGAATGACCTTTGATGGTGTCCAGTTGATCTCCTCTTCAGAACCCTTACTCGCCTCCTGCTCCACTAGCATTTGGTCAAGGATAGGCACAACCCAATCCTCAAAGGCACAATAATTCGCATTGGGGACCATGAGATTCCCTATACGATTCAGGCCCTTGGAGCGAAGTTCGGCTCCTTTGGCGGAAAAGGAGGACATGTAAGTATCGCCAAGACACTTAATGAAGTCTTCCTCGATACCGCCAGCAGTTGTCACGATACATGAAATGTGCTTATGCTGTACCAGGTACCGAAATATGCCTCTCAAGCCAGACGATATCATGTTGGAGGTATATCCTAGAAATATCGTCGTTTTATCACCTGTGTCGGGATCCCGCCATGCTCGCTTGGCAGTGGTCAACATAAGGCCGAGGCTGAGGCCATGAACCTGCTCTCACTTACCATATTGTTGATAATTTGGACGGCTTCCCCCATTGAGGAGGCCTGGAACCCCATATTCTTCATCCCGCCAAGAACATCGTCAACGGTAATAGGTCTTCCCTTGAAAGCGTTGAAATCGATTTCCTCCACTTTTTGAGAACCTTCTGGAAGCTCGTCTGAAGGGACAAGAACCGCATCAGTTGCCTGAGAAGGCGGCAAATTCGAAGCTGAGCTTGGATTGGACATGGTCTCAAGGTTGTGAAGAGAATTATCTGGGTCTCGAGTTAGGCGCAACTTGTACGAGGGACTGCCCCCAAGGGAATATCAAAGTGGTAAAGCCCGTGTAAGTGCGCATGGGCCAACCCGTATGATAATGGCTGTGCGCCTGTGAACCTTGAAGTTGGTGTGTTGCGGAAACCCGAGCGGCTAGCTACAATACCTCCTGCCTGGTGACTGTGTGGTGCGTCAAGTTCTAGACGAAAATTGCATGTCTCCAGTTGGTAATAGCAGATCTTAGTGGCATGTAGAGTTTTTGTGGAATTGTATTTGGCACTTCCTGATGAAGCGGAAAATCTACATGCAGTTAGACCCATTCTTGTCCAGTCGCCCTGCGCGATGACTGTACAGAGGTGGGTTAGGTGAGGCGTGCGTAGGTAAGTAACCAGTTGGTGAGCGATAAGATAAGAGCAGCGACAGCTCTCCAAGTTCTCAGGTTGATCGCATCAATACTTCCTATGCAAACGAATCATTCCTTCCTCTCCCAACGCAGTGCAGTACTGTGAGTGTTGCTACTACAAGAGTCTTCGCCTCCGAAAGACGACAGTCCATCTCAGGCATGCATTTTTTCTAAGCTGCTCAATCTATACGCAGCCCCCGTTTGTTCCAATCCGCCATGTCCTCCATCTATAATCTCGAACCCCAGCCCACTGCGTCCCTCATCCTCAAGACAACTCTAGGCGATCTTTCCGTCGAGCTCTTCGCCAAGCAAACACCGCTCACGTCGCGCAACTTCCTGCAACTATGTTTAGACGGATACTACGACAATACCATCTTCCATCGTCTGGTACCTGGTTTCATCATACAAGGAGGTGATCCAACGGGCACTGGAAATGGCGGCGAATCTATCTACGACGGCGGGGCTTACAGCGGTGATCTGGATCCTTGGCCAATGGACCAGCGTCGAGGCAAGAATGCAGGTCCCATGGGGGTAAATTTCAAGGACGAGTTTCATTCGCGACTGAAGTTCAACCGGAGAGGCTTGCTTGGCATGGCAAACGAGGGAAAACCTGATACGAACGGCTCGCAGTTTTTCTTTACCCTCGACAAGGCCGACGAGCTCAACAGCAAGAACACGGTGTTTGGTCGCATAGCGGGAGATACCATCTACAATCTGGCGCGCATCGGAGAAGCAGAGGTCGCAGAAGGAACTGAACGTCCACTATATCAAATCAAGATCATTGGCGTCGAGATCCTGATAAACCCCTTTGATGACATGAAAAAGAGGGAACGAATCGCTAGACAAGTCGAGAAGGCCCCTGCAGCGGAGAAGAAGAAAAAGAAGCCGAAAGCTGGCAAGAAGCTGCTCAGTTTCGATGATGAGGAAGGCGACAACGACGCGCCGGTGATTAAGAAGGCCAAGTATGATTCGCGGATAGTGATAGATGTAGATGGGGAAGACGAACCCTTACCTAAAAAGCCGAAGATCGGTTCCAACAAAAAAGCCGCCGAGATATCCATACCTGTTCGGGAACCTCCACCCGAGGCAAAACCAGAGAGGAAGCCATCGCCGCTGCCTAAGAAGGAAATAGGAGAATCAGCCTATGATTCCTCTCCGGAGCCGGAGATGCCCAAGAAGTCGGCGTTGGAGCAGGCCAATGCAGAAATCGCCGCTCTCAAAGCATCTATGAAACGAACAATACACTCGGAGCCAGTCAAACAAATCCCAAAGTCGGCTTTGGAGCAGATGATTCCTGAAACATCCACGCGAGGGCGGAAGAGACGGCGAGCTGGCGAAGGTACGGCGGCTGATGAAGGATTATCAACGTTTCAGGCCTTTCGCTCTAGATTGAATGATGTCGGGCCTGAAAAGGAGCAGACAGCCATCTCTGTACTAAAAGATGAGGAAGATCAAGTCCCAGAGAAAGCAGACGAGGATACAGAACTGTGTGACCTGCATTTCATTGTCAACTGCCAAAGTTGCAACTCCTGGGATAAGGCCGAGAACGAAGACAGCGATGACGAAGGATGGATGTCGCACAAACTCAGCTTCGTAGCCGATAAGCTGGGTAAGGATTTAAGCTATCGTAAGAAAGCCGAGGAGGAGTTAGTCGTGATTGATCCTCGAGAGAAGGCTCGTACTCTTCAAGATGAGAAGCGTGCCCAAAGGGAAGCACAGTCCGGCAAGTCTGGGAGAGAGTGGGATCAGGCACGCAATGCAAAATTGGCAAGGCAATCAGCCTTAGCTGGTAGAGGTGCTCGGTGATTCGACATATCGTTGTTCAGAGATAGCTGAAAGAAGAAGAAAAAAAAACCCAACATGATACCCATCTATACTAGAGATGTTCTGATGATTTGGTTCCTGCTTCCCACGACGATCAGAGCACCCCAAAGTTAGGTATATTCTTGGAAATGACCATATGAACAGCTGTGAGATGACCATTCACGGACATGAAGGCCCAAAATCGCCCAGTGCATCGTCAGTTGTAGCTGACCATGTGTCCCAAGTTTGTGATGATACATTTTCCTTTTCTTTCTGGCATCAGCAATTTACGAAAGACGCCACACACTTGCCAGCGATCTTGACATCTGTGGGTTCCCCATTTCAAAGCATTAGTCCATGGCTTCCAAAATGTTGTGGAATGGGGGTATATCTAGTTTCTGTAGCCTCGCTGTCAAAGATCGCGAAGCGGAGTATCGTCTTTGATATGCCCACATTCCATTAATGGCTTGCCGTTGATGTCACCTGGGCTTGCGAGTAAGTGTAGCTAATACCTCGGACCATGCCGGTTCTTGATACTTGATGGGCCATGCCCAATGAGCGCTCCACAGTCCTTGACAGGCCTGTATCGCCTTGATCTTGGCTATATGGCTTGACACCTTGATGTCAGTGTCCTATCTCCGGCGTATCCGCCATCCCAAATGTCGGCCATGGATCTATGTCAGCAATATGCAAACAAACCAGCCTAGATTGGTTCGGTATCGAGCCTGAAGAATAATGTAGGTATTTGGTTATTCAAGTCCATTTCCTCAAATATCAATCGTATCAGTCCTCGAAAAACCAGGCAAGTGGTAGGCAGACAGATTAAGACATCTTGCTCAGAATCTCGCAAAAAGCACGGTGATCAGCTTGCTAGACTACTGGTAGCAACGTCTACAGTAGTATTTGAATGTTGAAATTTCACAGGACTTAGTGTTCAGTTCATCTCATGTTTTCTGCCCTTTATCTGCCAGGTCCTCCTATTCATCCTTTTCATGAAATGGTTTCATTCTTGCTTGTACAATGTAGACAATGTAGCTATCTCTGACACGTGGATGTAAGAACACGGACAGCCCCTGAGGTATATCGCAGCTTGCCGTTGCTTCCCTTCCGACGACGAGCTCTAGGTGAGGTAACAAAAAAGGTACGTCCGGAGCTAAAGGTCCCAAACTTGGAGTATCGGGTTGGGTAGCAAGGCGATTCCTGTCAAAGAGCAGCCAATACTAAGCCATTGACAGGGTCAACCTTGGCTGTTGTTCATGTTGATCCTTGACATCTGGCTCTTTGCTCGGATCTACCTTGGCCCTTACTCTGCCCTTGTTACTTGTGAGTCTTGGGCTCTGCATGGAAAAGAGAACTTGGGAATGGCTCGATTCTCTCGTGAGGAAGCTCCCCGTAGCATTGTCAGGCATTGTGTAGGTATCTCTTATTACTCCCGGCAGTAATTGGTTGAATTGGAGAAAAAAGGTGGTACCACATGGCGTATCGAGAGGGAGACCAGGGCAAGTCCACTATTATGACATGGTAGACTGGCTTCTGACTGCCTCTAATTAGGTGGACACTGGGAAGAGAGAAAAAAAAGTGGCAGTGGGCCACCAAGGCCGCAGACCTGACCACTGACCAGAGCCTTTCACAGCCCACCAAACCCCAACTTGTCTAGGGCTGTCTAGGGGAACGGGCAAGCAGTCATTATTCAGAGGAATGGCAAGGCAGGTTTATTCTTAGAGATCTTCCAACTACCGGTAACTATGTGTATGTACCTACCTACATACATACATACATACTTACTTCACCTGAGGTATACCTCACTACTGCTCCATGGGTCCTAGCTACGTACTTACCTAGGTACATAGCTTGACACCACGAGTCAAACACCTCTGGAATAGATTGAATACCTACCTCCTAGCTAGCTGCCTACAGCATCTCACCAAATATACGCTGGTGCAGATATCCTGTCCTTCCTTGTCCTGACTTCCTGCCACCTCTCAGCCTGCTCCAGGACAAGCCAAGACAGCGGAGGAACACCTCACCATACCCCGGTTTCACGGCCTGCGAGCCGGAATCGTCGGTCAAAGGTCAGCAACGTCGGCCGTCAAAAGCTTTCTTCAACCCCTCCGAGACAAGTCCTCATACTTGATAGCCACACCGCATGCGCCCTTTCCTCCCATACACCCCTGGAGCCTGGCCTCAAGTTACGGTGTCCATCTTTCTAGAATTCATCTGACTGCAGTGCCTGCGACATTGAGCCTTGTCTTTTGCGACTTCGAGGACAGCCAGCCCTTTCTCTCACTCTCGTCCCTCTCCCACCTTGTCTGCCTCCAGGTCTCAGGGCCTTTTACACACCGCAGCCTCGCCTCATTCCCATAGACAATACCTGCCGTGAGGTTTTGGAACCTTCTTTGCAGCTACCGCGGTGCTTCAGGTCCTTCTCGCGAACCCCGTCCTTTCAGCTTGGCCATGGTATATAGATCTAAGGCCGAGCATAGCGATCTTGGAGGACTTCCTGGAATCCACCACATCGCTCCATCGTATCTGAGTGACCGCAAATTAACAAGTCTTTCTGCTTGCTTTCTCCATCTACAAGTGGACCCTTGCTTCGTACACCCTGATCCCAAGTGAAAGTGCACGCAGCCTTGCGCTACCTCGATCGACCATTGCGACGGCAGCCTGGTTCTCCGATAGCCTCACGCCCGATTTCTATCATTGCGCCGACCCCGACTTCGCCCGTCCTCGCTTGCAGATATCTCCCCCATCCCACTACGAGTCGAGCCCGGCCGTGACTCATCGCGAAGTTCATCGTTGCGACGTTGTCCACCTTTTCTCATCCAACACGTACGCGCACAAAGCTCAGCCGACCAAGCTACCCAGCGCATCCGTCGCGATCGACACGGCTGCCGTAACCCACGAACAGACACAATCAACTACGTCGCAACCCTACGGCCGTGCCCATATCCAGAGAGTGGGAAATACGGTTGTACTATCGATCTTGCACACCTAGTCTTGATCCATGTACACCTACTACCACCCTATGCCAGCTTCAAATCCTCGAAAACGGCCGGCACCAGGCAGCGTGCCCATACCCCAACAGCAAATGTCGCAACCATACAACCCCCCTGATCAGATACTGAGGTGGAATGGAAGTAATGCTCCCAATTTTGCGGACAACTCGTCGAATAGCGTCAATCCATACGGCATGATGACATCGCCAACGCAAGCCCAGTTTGCCCAGGGTCCCACCACGCCTTCGAATGCCCTGGCGAGAAGAGGCGCAAACAATGCCTTGGTCGCCGCCCAACGAAGCTTCACTCCGCAAGCAAACGACCACTGGCCCGGGTTTTCTGAAGATGGACTCCCGAACCAACCTGGTGCAGTACTTGACGAGAATGACAATATAGAGCTACTTGAAGAGAAAGCGCAGAGGGCGAGGAAGGATGCGCAAGCCAAGAGGAAACAGATACCGCCTTTTGTACAAAAGCTGAACAGGTGAGACCATGCCGGCGACTGTCCTTATGAATACCAGGTTGAGTTTGCCTATTGACACATTGACAGCTTCCTGGAGGATGGCAGGAATACCGAGTTAATTCGGTGGTCGGAGAAAGGCGACTCCTTCATCGTCCTTGACGAAGATGAATTCGCAAAGACACTCATTCCAGAGCTCTTCAAACACAATAACTATGCCTCCTTTGTCCGGCAACTCAATATGTATGGTTTCCACAAAAAGGTCGGGCTTTCGGACAATTCGATGAAGGCCAGCGAGCGCAAAAACAAAAGTCCCAGTGAATACTACAACCCTTACTTCAAACGAGGACATCCAAATCTCTTGTGGTTGATCAATAAACCAAAAAGTGGCAACACGAAGAAAGTCGGCAAGAAGCGAGGAGATGAGGCGGAAGTCGAGAGCGACGAGGAAATCGTACCTGTAGATGATGGCATCAGTCATAGCTACAAGCCGCCTCATGCTGCGAGCCGGGCTTTGCCAGCGCCAGACTCGGGCCCGTTGCAGAAACAGGAACTATATGCAGTCCGGGATCAAGTCAAGATGTTGCAACAGCGGCAGCAGCAGATTACGGATGCGATCACGCGTTTACGAGGCGAGCACCACCAGCTTGTACAGCAGGCTTTGGCTTTCCAGAACATGCATGACCGTCACGAGAACTCCATCAACGCTATCCTGAACTTCTTAGCCAACGTGTTCCGGAAGTCTCTGGAGGAGCAAGGGGGCGCGCAGAACGTTAATGACTTGCTAGCCAGTATTATTCCGAATGTGCAGATTCCATCACAAGGTCAAGGTAGTGTTGTTGACCTTGGTGATTGGGTTCAGCAGCAAGTCCCGCCCACAAATCCGCCAGTGGGGACGCCTAAGAGAGCGCAACGTCTCCTGCCACCCATACCAGAGACTCAAGCCTCACATCAGGCCGCTCCGAAGGCTCCTGCGACGTTTCCTAACTTTCACAATCATCAAGAGCCACAAGTCGGTCAAGTCACC
Organism: Xylariaceae sp. FL0016; assembly: GCA_022578815.1. Classification (NCBI taxonomy): domain Eukaryota; kingdom Fungi; phylum Ascomycota; class Sordariomycetes; order Xylariales; family Xylariaceae; species Xylariaceae sp. FL0016. The sequence continues at coordinate 897,221 of MU388727.1, read as the reverse complement.
GAGCTCTACGACACTCCACCGGATACTTCCAGTACACCAGCGTATTTGAAGCAGGAGCTTGAGAACAATCCTCAGGAAGGCATGTTGAAGCTCATCCAAGACGCAAACACCAACGCTGGAAAAACTGGTGGCACGCCCATCGATCTCTCTAACATGGCTGCTAACACGGCGTCCAATCTCACGAATGATCAACGGAACCGTATGCTGAGCATCATGTCTGGTGGGCACAGCAATGCATCACAGACACCAGGCCCTTCGTCGGCTTCACCAGCGGTGCCCACGCCCACCGAAAAGAACATGAATACACCTGGCATACCTTCCTCCGCTAGCCCACCAGCAGCCAGCGCACCCAGGTCCCTGTCTCCCCTGATGTCGGCCTCGGGTCTGCCAGCATCGATCCAACGGATGACACAGACAAACGAAGAGCTCGAAGCACTTCAGCGATTACAGCATGAACAGTCGCAGAAGATTGAGGATCTCAACCATTTACTGGGTCCAATGAGCCCCTCTGGTCGAATTCCCGGTGTGGAAGAAGGATACTTCAACGGAGAAGATGTCGACCTGTCGCAGTACCTCGATTCGAGCGCGTTTGGTGCAGATGGAATAGGAAACGATTTCACATACAATCCGCCTGAGTTCAACGGTGGCTCGAATTTTGATTGGAACGCAGATTTTACAGACTTTGGCACCAATGAAGCCGGCAATGGCGATACGGTTGGGACGAATCGCGTGGTGGAGACCGAAACGCCAAGTCACAAGTCACCCAGCCCAAGCGGAACTGAGGAAATACTGCGCGAGGACTTGGAGGAAAGTCCCGGCAGAGCAGCAAAACGTCAAAGGAAGGGATGAGCCGAGATTCATCGAGTGCGGTGAGGGAGAGCGGAACGGAAGGCCTTGAACGCTTCTCGTGTTGCTGGGGCGCAGCGGGCGATACTGGTGATAGCATATGGTCAAGATCGTTTTGAGGCATGGGTTATTATAGGCAGGAAAAGTTGGTTGCGCGCAGCCGGGTAGGCATGGCTCACAGAGCAATAGGAGTTTGGGCGGAGTACTGGCGAGAGATATCCCGATTTCTATGATGGCGGTAATGACTATAGCTTCAGGGACCATGTAAAGCGAAGCTTTAGATCGACTGAAGACAACTCTAGAGTAGACTAGGGCGGGCAATGAATTTCATGATAATTTATTTCTTCGGATCATATCGACTTGGCTAATCCTGGGGTACGAGATGCTGTCTGGTGTGATCCTGATGGGTAGTTACCGGTACTTTCGACGTGTGATTTCTGACACGAAAGGTCAACTTCAACTGAAGAGAACGCCGGTCCTGGGCGACAGGTAAAGGTAGTTATGGAAAACTCTATGTGCCCAGCCTCGTTGGCCTTAGAAATTTGGATTTATAGGGACGATCTATTCAAACCTACTTATGAATCAGGTACCTGCCATTACGTAGTCGGAGATCATAAATACAAGCAAGAAGTTTTCCTTGATCACATCTGCGTCGAGAATTGCGATCCACGGATATTTGTCGTATTAAGATTACTGGTGAGGACGGAGACAAAGTAGGCAAGCTTAGGCAAGGAGCCGCGCGGGCGCTAGTGAGCGACGGCAAGCCACTCCCTCCTAGATATGTAAGTATGTATGTACTGGTCGGTCTCTCCCCCCCCCCTCTCACCGCGTCCCGTAGCGCATAAATGGCAGATGGCGAGCAATGTCGTCCAGTAGATTAATTGTCGGCTGGGATAGACGGCACTGGTGCAGCGTTTCAGGGCGTGGCGCATAACCCTGGGGCTAGGAGGCAAGAGGTATCCTAGGCCTGTCCTGGGCTGGGAATCGCTCGCAATTGGGCGCGTTCATTCTTGTCAGGCCGTCGTAAATAGAAAGGCGCCGACGTCATTCCCGCCGTGGTTTCAGAGACAGGGGTTCGCCCGCCTTCCCCAGATAGATCGATCCATTGGAAGGCTTTCAGTCCCTTTCTTGGTGGTGGGCTGTGTCCGTGTGAATGGGGAAACGAAATAGGTACTTCTCACTGAGTTGGCAAAGTCGCTCTGCTCTGTCGTCTTTGTGATTCATTGTCCTGCTTCGAGATACACTTGCGCACACCTGTTTCTCACGGGCCGGTTTTCTGATTTTAATTCTGCTTCTTAATTTCTACCCTCAAGGTCCAAAACCCCTGCCATGACAGCAAATTGTACAGATGCGCCCACAGCGGTCCCTAGCGATGCAGGCGTCGCCGGCGTCGGTGTAAGTAACAATACATTCGAGACTCAACTCTTCAACCCTCCATCCCCTTTCGTCAGCCAACGCAAGTCGAGTCCCAATGTCCACAATAAAGGCATGCACATGTAGCTGTCGACTGATGCGGGCGTATATGGACTCATACCAAACCTCATTCACAACACCATGTAGTAATACGATCCATACCTAAGCTAACCTCTACCTCTCTCTCCTCCCATAGGTCCTCCTCTCCTTCATCGTCACTGCCGCGGTCTCGCTCGTCATCAGCGCCTCGCTCATCTTCCAAGAATGGCGTGGCAACGCCAAACCGTCCGTCCTGCGCCGCAAGCTGTTGAACGCCTACTCGGACCAGCAGATTCTAACCGGCATCGGCATCCAGAGCGTCGGTATAGCCAAGACCGACTCCATGGTTCCCTACCACTTCTTCATCGTCTGGATGCTATCACTGCTGTCCATGGCCGTCCACAACGCCGCCCTGCTCGCCCTCGTCCACGACTTCCGCCGTGACTGGGTCTTGCGCTGGATGCGGCAGTTTCTCATGTTCGTCAACCTCGTGCTGTCGTGCGTCTACGGCGTCTACATCTTACAGGCGGTGCGCGAGGGCCTCAGCAACTCGACACTACCCGTTTCCTGTGTGTGGGACGATAGCGACAGCGAGGGCCCAGCAAATGGCGCCGGCGTCAGCTACTTCCTCACCGTTGCCGTCATCGCTGGCAATGTGATCGTTTTTGCCCTCTCGACGTGGTATCTGCACAATCGCGCCCAGAAGTTCTATCGAGTCATCCAGACGGTCGGGCTCGTGATCATGACGGCCTTCTCCATCGGCGCCGTCGTGCGGGTATCTCTGCTCGCCGACGCCTTCGCGAACCCACCAATCAAGCTGAGTGACTCGGGCGAGCAGCAGTGGAGCTTCGGGCAGCTGCTGTCTGTGGGCATGTTGCTACTCCCGCTCGTAAGTGTCGTGGAGATCTTGAGGGGCGAGATTAAGTGCGCGCTTCCGGTCCAGGACGTCGGTGATGACAAGGCGAGATTGCTGGGCGAGGGGCAGGGTGACGAGTTACAGCCGGCGGGAAGTGGTCAGGTCAGGGGATCGTTTCAACCGAATCCGCTGTGGGGGAGCCAGGAATATATGTTTAGGAAGTGATCCTTGTTTTGATCTGGCGGCGATATGTATGTCTGCTCGCTTTAAAGATGATTCGCGAGAGACGTTGGAGGAGACATGAAGGCAAAAGTGGATGTGGCCCACGATTGCCACTAAATGTCTGACGATTTACATGATACCATTTTTTCTACAAATAGACTTGCTTTCAACCTTCAAGTTCGAGATGTTTCCTGGTCATCAAATGCTGAATATCGACGTTCGCTCAACAGTGTTAAGCACTTGCTGATGCTGAACTGCTAGTTTCTCTGACGCACCTTCCGCGTGCAAAGTGTTCCAGCAATGTGCTTCTACGGGATCGCCCCAACAGGTTTCGAGGTGTCCTGACCTTGGGAGACGACATATCTATTCCAAAGCATAGCGGATAAGTCTTGTGTTAGAAGAGCTTGAGTGTCTGCGAGGGCAGAATGCGGGCAGCTTCAAGAAGTTGAAAAAAGGTAGAGACACCGTAACATATGAGTCGGGGCCATCGTGGTCCCCTCTGATCATCCCATTAATGACACCACCATGACAGATTCAGAGAGATTGAACGATAATCTTTCAAGTTCAAGTTCAGTGCTACCGCCCGCTAACTCCCGTACGCTAAAGTCACAATCTACATGAGCACATGATACCAGTCAGTCGCCCTCAAGTCTGGCGACAGGAGGTGTGTCGTCGACCTGGATTCCTCCCCTCTTCTTTTCATCCGAATCCCAATACGGCAGTCTCCAGCCGCCCTCGCTCTCCGGGATCGAGAGCCACAGCCTCATCAAATGCCTCCGCGGCATGCCGCTGTCGGGGCCGAAGTCGCGGTATGCCGTCCGCGCGTGCAGGGTGTGGCTGTTGGCCACGAACTGGATGTCGCCGACCTCGAGCACCATGTGTAGCTTGACGCGCTCGCACGTCGCCTCGAGCAGCTGGATAGCCTCCCGCTGCGCGGCCGACAGGGGCGGGACGATGCCCGCGTCGGAGAAGCGCGTCATGCTGCGCACGAAGTACGGGTCGAATTTGCAGTAGACTCTCTGCTCGCGGCCCGGGTCGGCCGGGTCCGGCGTCTCGAGGTAGAAGACCGAGGCGCGGATGTAGGGTTCCTCGCCGCGGCTCACCTCGCCCTTGCGGTCGAAGTACCAGATGGGCTGCGTCAGGAGCTCCGCGACGTCGGGGCGCTCGGCCTGCAGGATGTTCCACACCTCGTGGATGGACGCGACGTCGGACTCGCCGCCGAATTCGGCGCGCGCGATGCACAGGAGGCCCACGATGTCAGAGTCGTCGGCGTGGAAGAACTGGCGGGCGTTCGTGCGGTAGATCCGCACCTTGTCGATCTGCGTGCTGTCGTCGCCCAGGTCTTGGACGTGGCCGAGGATGTGCCCGTGACGGTTCTGCGAGACGGGGTAGCCGAGGTGGATGCCTATGCCGAAGTACGCGACGGCGGACTTGTGTTTCCCCCAGTCGTGGACGGGGAAGCCCTTGTATAAGATGAACCCCTTTCCGTTCAACATCTCTCGGAGCATGACGGCCAGCGACGACCCCAGGCTGGGCAATGGGAAGTTCTCCTTACTGATGCCGGTGATGGGTAAGCCCAGCTGGATGAAGCTATCAGCTGTCCTTGATATTTCGTCAAGCTCTGAGCCGGAGAACTGGTGTACCCATCGCTCTGGGTTGTTGGCATAATCCTCTGCCTTCCATACTGTCGGCCCCTCAATACGCTTGGGAAAAGCACTGTAGGGGTAGACTAGATCATACAGCGGTGGTTGCTGCCCTGCGTATTGTCAGTGACCAGCTTGATTCTGCCAGGGTGTGCTATTGTTCTACCTGTGGTCTTGAGACCATCTGGGAAAACCGAACGGTCGATCTCCTTGGCCTTTGTCTTTAGAGCATGGACAGACAGGTCGGCCGGAAGCTGGGCATCGAGTGCGCCTGGAGCCATGGTGGTCTACCTTATCGCCAATTCACTGCGGGTAATCTGTAGGTATCTTTTCCCGTAGTGAATAGGTAAGAGGCCATAGATCTGCGTGGTGACAACCCACGACCACCCGACGAGAGGCGCCATACCGCCCTTATATAGATACATGTGGAACCGAGTCCGTTACAGAATTACGCAGTCGTCGGTCCGCATGCGTGAGTGATATGCCAGGTATACGTGCTTGCCCGTCTTGGACGAGGTGAGCACAGCCAATGATGTGAATAGGCGTCGTTTGTCACCGTCGCGGGGCAGGTGAGCACGCAAGTGAGCACGCCATTGCATGCAATCAACTTCGCCATGTTCGGCACCCCACATCACCACTGATTACGGCATCAATCAACGGCGGCCGGGAATTACCTAGGGTCTGTACTCTTCCCAGTCGTCTGCTGTTTGGGTTGTTACTACAGTTTTGTGTTTGCTTGCCGGCGTTTCATCTCTTCACTCTGGTCTGTCTATCGGTCATTCTCATCAAGTCACAGTAAGACGGCGGTCGTTCGGAACACCGCCGATGCCCTTGGGTTCTCCAAGGTGATCGGCGTTTCTTATCATGCCTTGTTGCCGTTGGCGGCGCATGGGCCTCATGGTCGTTGACAACGTATCTCAGTACGGGAGCTAATGAACTGGGGATCCCCATGCCGTGGTATATTCGGAGAAAAGGTACCTTTTCGAATGTAAGGTCAAGCCCAACCCGAGATCGGTGGACTGCAGTGCTTATCGCCTTCCCAGGTTCTACCTGTCGCCTCGTACGCATAAGTCTATCGTGATGACCACATGGGCAATCAACATCCCAGTCCTTGGTTCAATGGTGGAGGACTTATGTGAAAAGGAAGGGGATGCTGCATAGATATGCAAACCCTTGTGAGACGATATTTGTCTTGGTTGCTTGACCCATGGAACGGATTGCTGGGCTTGATATTGGCTGTACCGGCAAGTATGGTGCAATGCCTGTCTGGATTTCTTATACAGTCAGACCTGGCTTCGGTGCTGTCGTAGTTTGGTACAGCACGCTGGAGTCAATACCCCTGGTCCGAATACCCTGTCCGGAACTGAAATATCAATCCTACCATTGTCAAGATCAACGAGCTCATATAGGGACTCGAGAATGTATGTGCTCTGAGAGGCAGTCTTCCCAATACTGCTTATCTTGCAACCATGAATTTCCAGACCCGGGTGCAGAGTGAACGGCAGCGAAATGAAGCTGTGCAATAAATATGATCACTACAATAGGAAGATTGCGACAGTCGTTCTGCTCTCAGGTGCTGGTAGCACAACCGAACTCAATCGGAAACCAGCATTTCAGTAGAAAGAGAACGATAGAAGGATACCTGGGTCTGAATTTGCAGCTTGCTGTTTCTTGTCCCAGCACAGGTGAACACGAATAAGGAGAATAGTCTGCATTGACCAGGTTCGGATCGATTGGAGGAGTATCAGGGTAATAGGAAGGAGGCGTACTGATAGTGTGACAACTGTGCTGGCGGAGCATACATATGGTGGCTTCCGACGAATTCTTACATCTTCCAACTGTTATTTGAATGAACATCTTGAAGGGATACCAACGTTTTTGACGAACGACAGTACGCAGCCCAACTCTGAGACGGCAAGCAACAGCAACCAGCCGTTGAACTCTCCACACCAAGCTCTAGTCTCGTACATTAGTTACGAGTTTTATTCGGAGTTCATTCGCAGTCCATCGAATAATGTCCCAGATCTATTGCTTAAGGGAAGGCGTGTCAGGTCATCAACCGAACTGCAGATCGGCCTATGTTGTTTGTTATGCCGATGCGCGAATATGTTATGCTGCCAAGAATACAAGTCAATGATCGAGCCTGATGAGCATCCAAATTCGCCTTCCTCCCATTATCTGCGTTTCTGTATACTTGGGTTTATATTGACAATACCGAGGCACCCTGACGGCAAACTTGGATTTTCGAGTAGAGGACTAGAGGTGGCTCCAACCTCGACGCTTGGTATTGACTAATACGGCCGCTTGCAGGCCAAGAACTGCACGAACCCGGAGATCGTATTTCCAGAAGATCCTCCATTTATCTTTCCACGAAAAAAGCGAAGGTCCCCCGAGTGGCCGCAGAAGGGTCGGGGTTTCGCGGTACACAGCTTACTGGACCAACATGGGACGTAACGAGACCGTTTTCGGCACGAAGTATCGCTTCAGAAGTTCAATTTTCCATGTGAGGGTTGAGAGAGCACCGAAACATGTTACCCAGGACCTCTGTGGCGCCCTCTTGGATAGCTGAGATCATCTAAGGCTCTCCGTCAGAGACGAAGGAAGAGTGAATTCATTATCACGCGATGCTATGGTGCTCTAGAGAGCCGTCGTGTGGTCTAGAACCTACGTAACATAACAAAGCGGAGAAAATGTATTAAGCTTGCCATCTTCGTAGCAGCATATCGAGAGCATATTCGCATTATTTTCGCCTTGATACAGGGCCCCTCGATAGTGTGTAGTTTTGGACTTGATCTTGATGACCACTCCGTACGCTCTCTCAATGACCATGCAAGCTAGCTTCCTGTGACCTGATATCTAAAAAGTAGTAAATGTTCCAGGCGTAAAAAGAATTTCAATTGAAGTGGAAGTCTTGTTCCGGCTCCCGAGAATGCAGGCAGAGGCTTTGCTTGCTTAGGACCATTCACGTGTACAAGCCCAGACGCTACTAATAAACCCCGGGGAGAGTGGACATCAGCATGCCAGCTAATTGCTAAGATTCGGAACATGCTGTGCTTGATCCTGATGATCTTGGGATCAAGAGCTACGGAAGATATGCTTTCATTCCTGTTTGCGGAAGATCTTGACAGTTGTTGTGCTCTGGGTAGCATATTCATGGCCTCGGCCTATTATCAAGCAAGCATGCATCTCAAGCTTGTTGACCAGATAATATTAGCTCTCACCATGGCGAAGTGGAAAATTAGACCTTTTGTTTCTTTTGTTTGTGTGCAGCACTCGCGATGCTGTGCTCAAGACTTGCTGTTGGAAAGGGCATTGGTCCTGATAGATACATGATTGCACAGGTATTATGCGATAACGCTTTATGCATATATCGAATGATACCCCTGCCCCATCCCTGCACTGATGTAAGACCATGAATTGAGTGCCAACATCGCGCCTGTTTCATTCAGGCGCGAACTCGAGCTCGAACACCGACAACGTCCCATCCGATCCTGCGATAGCTATATGCTATATCGCATTCGTTTCCTTGCGAGGCATACAACCCCTTACGTGATGCTCTGAAATCCTAAGCCCAAGTCGGCTGCAAAAAGCACCTCGCCGCAACACTCGCTATGGACGCCCCGCCAGTCAAGCTCGCTGAGCTCCTCAGACACCCCGATGATCTTGACAAGATCCCAGCGCTGAAGCTGGAATTCACGCGCAAGAAAGGTGCTGTCGACTCCCAACTCAGAGGAGGTCTGCGGGAGCAACTGGAGACGACGCAATCTGGCATGACCGGCCTCACCGATGGCCAGAAGACCGTCCAAGCCATTCGAGACGAGATGATGAAGATCGATAACCTCTGCTCCGAATCCCAGAATATGATCAAGGACTTTACTAGTATCAACCTCGTGTCCCAGGCGCATCGCAACTTCGGTGCGGTCGAGACCATGGTAGATAATCTTCAGACTTTCAACGATCGTTTGAACCGGATTGAGGACATGCTGGAGGAGGATGCGAAGAACAAGGAAAAGATGCCCAACCTCCTAGAGATACACTACGAGTTAACGCGGCTGCGTAACATCCGAGACGATGCGATAGATCAGATTCAACGATTCGACGACCCGAGCTTACAGTCTACATTAGAGGATTATTTCGCCAAGCTGGATGAAGCAATCGACTGGTTTGACGAGCATATTGGGCTTATTGCGCTCAACATGATCAACTTGTTAGTTGCTGGTAACGATGAGCTGGTCGTACGCATGTCACTTATCGTTTTAGAGGAAGAGAAGAGCGACCAAAGAGTTGAGGCACTACAGGAAGCTCTGAAAGACCACAAGGAAATGGCAACGCGCTTTCAGAGCATCACCGACGGTGCCAAGAGGGTCAGAGGGTATAAGGAGAAGTTCTTAAAGGCTATCACCCTCAATTGCGAAGGGCAGTTACAGGAGGCCAGAGGAGAATTCCTCGACGATCCCACGAAACTCGACAAGATGATGAAGTGGTACTTTAATGATCTCAACGCGGTCAAGGAAGGCATGGTACATGTGATGCCTAAGAAGTGGAAGATTCTGAAGACATACGGCGAGATATATCACCAACTTATGCACGACTTTTTGACTGAGTTGATAGACGACCCTGAATCGAGCTCGGCAAACACCCTCGAGATTATTAATTGGCCTGAGCGGTATTACAAGAAGATGCGAAAACTCGGCTTCCAGGAGAGCGATCTCAAACCCCACCTCATCGACAACCGGGAGCAGGAGCTAGTCAAGGAATTTCGCCAGCTCATTATCAAGTTTCTGGACGAATGGATCGAGCGGATATTTGCACAAGAACGACGGGACTTTGCAGACAGAAATGTGGAGGGTTCAAATCTCGATACGGACGAGTATGGCTACTTTCGTACGAAGAACCTGGTTGATATGTGGCGCATGATGCGCGAACAGGTCGACACAGCCGGCAACTCAAAGAGGACAGATGTCGCTGAAGGTGTGATAGATGCTATGTTCATCCGTCTGCGCAGTCGGCAGCAGTCTTTCCAGAAGATGCTCGAGGAGGAAGCCGCGAAGTATGAAGCCGACCGTGTGCCGGATTTAGAGGGGTTTCAAGCGTTGCAGGACTGGCTTGTTGCTACTGCCAACGACCAGATGGCCTGCATCGATGATAACGAGGAAGAACAGCGCTTGGCATATCTCTCAAGCTTCAAGGCGAAGTTTGAGCCGTTCGTCACACCAACATACATGGAACGTGCCGAAACGGAGGTAGATCTGCTCCGTGACGGGTATGTCGACTTCAGCACATGGTGCATTAATAAGTTCGTAAGGATGGTTATCGCCGTCGACTTTAAGACCGTCATGACCTCCTTCTTCACCCCAGGATGGTACACGACAACAGCGATGAAGCAGATAATCGTGACATTTGAAGAATACGTAGGCGACTACCAGCAGGTTTTACATCACTCGCTCGTCGACATCTTCATCGAGATCTTTGCCGACGAGCTCCTGGCTCGGTACCTGATGTGTGTGCGCAACAAGGGTGCAAAATTCAAGCGCACCGATCCGTTCGCGGACAAGATTTTCAACGACATATCCACCGCGTTCGACTTCTTTACTTCATTGCCCAACCCGGACGTCGGGGAGAGCATCAAGCAAACGTGGCGGGTCACTGAATATTTCTTACAACTATTGACGAGGGAGCGGGAGGTCGTGCCGGATGTCTTCGAGGAGTTCAAGTCGCGATACTGGGACTTGCAGATTACGTGGGTGGAAGCTGTACTTCGGGCACGGGATGATTTTGAACGCAGCATGCTAAACGAGGTCAAGAAACGCGCGGCGCAGATGGACGTCGTTAGAGGCGCGGAAACAATCATGGGCAAGGTCAAATAGGCGTCTAGGGTGTGGAGTCTTCAATCCAGTAGGCGTATTGTACGAAGTGAATGATATTCTTGATGCCATTAGGTACTGAAGCCCCTAGATTGGTCTGTGATTGTGTTCTTCCGACTTGAGTCCAGCTTCCAGAGACTATCTTCGCATAGCGAAAAGTTCATCCCGAGTCATCACATTGTACTTACTCCATGATGAGATAACGAGTTCAAATCTCGACTGTGATTGCGCGAATTGACACTCCAATATCTTTTCAGGCTAAAGGGTATGAACCGTCTTGGTGCACCTCTTGGGTTACAGTGGAAGAAGTGCCTTATATAGTACACATGCCCGTCAGGGAATCTCAAAATTTATTCGAGAGCAATGGATGTTTGCAAATAATCTTTAATTCCTAGAGCTGTAGATTATGGCTTCATTTACCCAGAAAACGCCAAGCTGTAATGTCGGTCCAGCGTGGCTCGTGGTGAGCTAGAAATACAGGCATAGCCCACAGTTGTTCAGGGCCTTCTGTCAACGTCTTTTTCTTGTATGATCCTCAAGGTCGAAATGGAATCATGAAAGCTGGTACCGTTGGTGAAATTAGGGGTTGACCTCAATCAAATATACCAAATCAATGACGGGTTTGGGATCTCAGATGTGATCCAGAGAGCTTGCAACTTATACAATGGCATTTTTGACTCCGAGCAGCCGCATACTCAAGCCTCGGTACCATTCGCTAACACTTCCCGAGCCAAAGCGAATCAACGTCCTCACCCTGTTGTTCAACGCGACTACTGAAGCAGATCTCACGATTGTCTATAGTGAGATCAGAAGCATTTTGACCTGCGATCATGACTGGATGAATACGATCGTCGCCGCAGTCGCCCCGTACGTTGAGTGATTCGCCGAAGCGCTGATAGGATAGGAGAGACCCAGGGTAGTGATGGGTTTCTCAGCAACCGTCGAGGTCTTACAAGACGCGAGGATCAGATACTGCCAGGATGACTGGAGTGGCCCTGGGAGACTGAGGGTGGGCAAAAATGAGCTACGAAGTGAAATTGTTCTATGACGATGCTTGGCCAGCGTCAGGTTTCATGGAGACAAGTCAAGGCGGCGCAAACGGTGGAGGGCCTTGCAGCACTCAAGGGACTACTGCAGCACCGGCGATTGGTGACAGGTCTAGACGATTGCCTAGTCAAGTATGTGCAGCCGTTCGCACAGGAAGGCGTTCAGGTAACACATTTGGACTTCGTGATCGAGCCCAATTCTCGGTTAGTCGATGTAGCTGCTGTGATAGGGGGTTAGTGCCGTACACGAGTTGGGCTAACCTGGTGGCTGCAGTACGAGCTATGCGTCTATGCAGGCCAGCGGAGAGCAGGCTGCTGATTTCATCAAGATCCTGCATTCGAGGTCCGAGGAGAACGACCTCTCCGATGTATCAGAAGCTGGCTTGAAGCCACAATGTGGAACAAGGAAGCTGAGTATATGGAGTAGCTGAATAGAGCAGGGGTCGAGTCTCTGGCACCAGGCATACCTGTGCTAGCGGGTCAGGAGAACTCGGCCACCCACAAGCAAAGGCTGGGAGACAGAATGCTCTGATCGTAGCAGCGGATGGTTGATGTCGTGGTACAGAAACGGAGGAGCTGATGATGGTTTCGCCTGGGCAAGAAACATCTATAACAGACTTACCATAGGCAATGTGAATGCGTGTCAGTGGCGGGTAGGAACGCAAGATCCGGCAACGAACAACAACACAAGTGAGAAGTTCTTACTTGTCGACACTGACATGTGCCAGGTTCCCAGGCGTATTTGGGTGTATGCTTAATGTAGTAGAATTGTCAGGCCATGAACATTCGTGGTGGAAGTAGTATTAGCGCAGTCTAACCTCGGAATGACAACCTTCATCAACGTCGATTAGAGGTTGGCAGTGAATATTATCAATACGAGAGAAATTGTGACATTGGTCAGCATCGCTGGTTTCAAGAACACGCACGCATCAGCCTGGATTACAGATGATACATGAGGAATGGCATCCACGGAGACCTCGATAAAAGTAGGCAGTCCTATCGCCGGCTCGATTCCCGGGCGAGCCATGGCCGACCAGCTCTGTACTATCATGAACTGCCCGTGTTCTAGGCGAACGATCATGGCCAGTCGGTTCAGGCATCCTTCGGCAGATAGTGAAGTATCCAGACAAACTGCTTAAGATGGATGAACAACTAAGGGAGTTGCTTGGTCATACGACAGAGGAACTGTGACCATTTGTACAATATTGTAGCAGCCACCATGGTATTCTTAAGGGCGGATTGGACTGAGCTGCTTGTTCTTTGTCAAGTAGGTAGGTATTTTCAACAATTTTATACACGTGTCTGATGTTCCATTACACGACGAGGAGACCCTCTCACATGAATCATAATCAGAGGCACCTTCCAGTTCAACAAATATCATTGATGGTCAGCTTATTCGTCTGATAAATCGCTTGTCACATCAATTCCAATGATGACAACCTAATTTACTCAGACACGAAGGGCAAGCGGGAGGTAAGAAATGCATGGCCGCGATGAATGTGTTGATGTTGGCGGGTCCTGGCCGATAAGATTGTGGGGATCGGCTCGCATTGATGATGTACGTGTGGCGGCAGGAGTGCAAAACCCAGCAGGCTGGAAGTAGACTTGGCAATGACACTCGTATGCTGGATGATCAGATCAGGCGGTGCCAGGACGGTGGTTGAGTATGCGGACGATGCGAGCCAAGCTAATAAAGGTTACCGCGTAAGAGCTTGGCTCATGTGAGGTTCACGAAGGCTATCCTTGGCATGAGTGTAAGATGAACGACAGGTGAGCGCTCTGGTGGTTTTCTGCGAAGAATATCTCCCTACCTTTCTGCATGTACTATCCAGAGACGTCAGGGAGTTGCGAGCTTCATAGACAGAGAAGAAATTCCTGAAGGCCGTCGGCGCGACCGGTTAGCTTGGCTTATCAGGCCGGCGCAGAGGGTGCCAAGGGAAGCTGTTGGTGATCGCGTGATGGCAAGTGCTTGGCCATGGCGGTGATTCGCGAAGTGGGCAAAGGGAATCCTGACGCCTGACGCCCGTGTACTTGTAACCCGTAACGGTCTGGGGCCACGAGGCTTAGAGACTAGACCAAGATGGCCCAAGTGGGCTTTTGAGGACAGCGCCGCCACCAACGCTTTGGGTGCACACTTTCTTTACCTCACTATGTATGTAGCGTCTCTAAGGTCCAGCGAGGTCCAGCGAGGTACTTGTTGCTGAGGTACCGTTCGATGTCCTTGACTGCTGGATTCTGGTACCTACGAAGTATACGGGTTCATTTCTCTGAACCACCATACCATGTGTTTCCATATAGTTCCCACCAATGCACTCAACCTTCACTGTTCAAACACTCGGCATAAGAAGAATGCTTAAGTAGGCAAGTGAGCAGCGAACAATTTGGTATGCCTGCGGAATATAGAGGGACTATGTATTGGTAATGATAGGTAACGACTGGTGGATAAGACTCAGGTCCCGCTCCTAACCAGGCTGGCCACACACACGAAATACCTGCATGGATGTACCTGCCTGGGTCCTGAGCCGAAGCTGCACCCCCGTTTTTCCAGAAGAAAAAGTTTACCCCTCGGCTTACCATCACCAATCCTTAACTGGGCAAAGCTCGCCATGCTCGCACGCTCCCATTTGAATATGATCCTGGTAAGTCATGACCAGACAGAATAAGGCCTGGAAAGTAGTCCAGAGGTATAGCGTGCTTCTCCGATCCAGCAATCGACCTGCTAGGGACCTGATCCGAGATACCTCGGATTGCCTTGCCGTCTTCGATGACCCAGTCCCCATTCGATCATCCATTCTCCAGTTCCTGGTCTCCAGTCTCCAGTCTCCAGTCCCCCATTCTGCTTGATTTCTATTCAGTCAGGAACCATTGGAATTTAATACCTTCCCAATTGCTTGCATTTATCCACGGCTCTCCAACTCTTCATCATACACTTTCCCTCTGCCGCTGTCGCGTTCCGACCCTCGACATCTACATCCGGAGTTCCAGTCGGTGTCCAGTCGTCGCGGCCACTGGCTCGCCAGGCCAAAGGGGGGAACCGCTTGCTTTCGGTGTACACTTGCTTGACTTTGACTGTAATTACTTCTGCTACTACCTACTATACACGTGCATTTGGATGTGCAAAAGGGAATCTTCAAAAAGAGGGCGTAGCTCGTGCGTCTACAGACCTCACTCCTCGCCCTCCGTCCGCGTCCTCTCATCTGGCGGTCCTACTCCCAGCGCGCTCACTTCCTAAACCCACTTCTTCCTTGCCTCATACGTCGTTTCGGCTTCCTCCACCAAACGCCAATTGCTGTCTCTCGGAACGGACGAGAGCAAATCACTTCTGGGTCTGCACTGAGCCGCCAGCATCGTACTCGATTACCCACGAACGGCATGTCCACTGCGTAACCTCCCGATCCAATGGAAACCCCGCTACACTCCAGACTCCCGAAATACCTCGAGTAGGACGCAGACATGGAAAGCAATGGCAGCCACGCCAAGGACAACAAGTCCGACAGCGATAACGCCAAGTCCAAGGACAATACCCCTACGACGACCACCACCAATACGCCCACGGATACCAATAAGAGCCCCAGGAAGAGGCGCAAAGTGAATCATGGTACGCTGCTGTGCGATTCTACGCAGAAATTCTCCTATTGCCCTACAAGTTTCCGTCATCGTATTCCTCCCACGCATGGGCTAATTTTGGTCGCGCGTTCCTACAGCTTGTGTATATTGCCGTCGATCTGTAAGTCTTCATTCAGCCGTCTTGTCCAACCCAACACCGCACTGCGCATTCCGGTCCCTTGGTTCCACGTCTTTCCTCAGGGAAAATGAGACTATTCATCGTTCTTCTACCTATCTGTTTCCGTGATGCTATCCCTGCTCTGCCGAGACCCTCGTTCCCATCGTGCCGCAACCCTGTACGTGGCTGGTGTGGTGCACGAGGCTTGGCCTGCGTCTGCGTCCATCTCCGTGATGCCATGCCTGTGCGTACACATCCGCTAGACTATTAGGCTAACCGCTGTCTCTGGCCTTCTAGCATATGACATGCGATCTCGTATGTAAGATCTGTTTCTCGTTGTGATGTATCAATGGCTGAAGGGGCGTGCCTTGTCCTCGGCTACGTGAATTGAAATTGACTTAGAATCACCCTTCGTGTGAACAGGAGAGACCATGCACGAGATGTATTAAGCGCAATATCGGCCATCTCTGCCACGATGAGCCCAGGGATCCAGATGCAAAGAAGCCCAAAGCTTCTCATGGCGCAGCTGCCACCGACGAATCAGACATCCAGACCGACATGTCGCGGACTTCGATAGACCAGAATGGGTCTGGAATGGGACCGCCGTCATTCAACGGTACTGGAGCTTCTCAGGGCACCAAGCCAGGATTCGGTGCTGCCGCGCTAGGCCAGGCAAACCCCCTACACCTTGTGTCACCGAATGCGGTCTCTGGTATGCCGGCCAATGCTTCTGCGAGCAATATGAACCAGTGTAGGTCTTCTTCGTCAGAGGCTTTATGAGTTGGGAGTATCGCAAGCTGATCTAGTAGTTGCGGGATTCTCTGATGCGTGGCTGACCGCGCAGAGCCAGTTTCACGATATGCACCATTATAACGCTCAATATATGCTCCCTCAGGAAGTCACACACGAGTTCAACTTACTCAACGATTTCCTCAACACCAGCCTTCTCGATGATAGCGGTACCTTGCCCGACGAACAGAATCTTTTGTATCGAAACGGCCAGTCTCAGTCCCAGACCAACCAATCCGACATGGCAGGCTTCCTAGCCGGGGGCGGAAATAATAATCTACTACCCCCAAGTGCCATACAGGCAGGCTCTATGCCTCCACCGAACGCAGAGCAAGGAAATGCGATTCTGCGGCCCACAAGTGCTACCCCTCTAGACAAGACACGAGAGTTCTATCTCCAAGCCGCCGACCCATCGGGCAATGATACTCCCGAGGCACGTATGCAGCGTGTACTGAAAGCTAAATATGACGCCGGCTTGCTCAAGCCTTTCAATTACATCAAGGGCTACGCTCGGTTGTCGAGTTACATGGATGGTCACATCGCTTCTGCTTCGAAACAGAAGATATTGCGGCAACTCGATCGTTTCCGACCCAAGTTTCGAGAAAAGGTGCAAGGCCTCACTGATATCGAGCTTGTATATGTGGAAATGTGGTTTGAGAAGACGCTGATGGAGTATGACCGTGTGTTTGCAGCCATGGCAGTTCCCGCTTGTTGTTGGAGGAGAACCGGGGAAATCTTTAGGGGAAACAAGGAAATGGCGGAACTGATCCACGTTCCGGTGGAGCGGCTTCGAGATGTAAGTCGGCTTAGAAGCAGAGGCGTATCAAGGTGTTCTATACGTTACTGACGCAGTGCTTTGTAGGGCAAGATTTCTTTGCACGAAATCCTGACCGAGGAGTCACTTGTGCGTTACTGGGAAGAATTTGGCACAATTGCATTTGATGCAGCACACGATACGCTTCTGACAGCATGCGCTTTGAAAAACCCGGACGATCGCTCAAACGACCCCATTGTCAATTGCTGCTTTTCCTTCATGATTCGCAGAGACGACCATAAGATGTAAGTCGAAGTCCTAGCCTGCGGCATATACATCATGACATTGGAGACGCTGACTGGTAATGCCAAATCTGCAGACCCAGCCTCATCGTAGGCAATTTTCTCCCGCACGACCCATCGCATGCATGATCAAGTCCTCCACGTCTGGTAGGTAGCATTGGACGCCGCTACACACAAGTCATTCCGTCCACAGTTCAGAGGCCATTTCGTATTCCTAGTAATGGCGCTTACTTTGACGCAGATGGCGTTGGCAGATTGGAGACTGGTCCCCACAGTCTCTATACATATAGAGCTCAGGGCATTACCTTAGGTATATAGCAGGCTACCTATACAAAAAACTGCACATTGTTGACATACAAGTGCCTCGGCGCAGGTGATTGTGCTCTGCCAAATCGTGCATCAGGCCGGTGCCATGCAATTTGGTGTTATACTGGTATTTAGGTACAATACTACACAGGTACCGCTATCCCCGCTTGAAAGCGTAGACCTGCTAGGTACTTAATATTCAATTGAACCTGATGTCGATAAGACAGAAGGTACCTCTTGAAAAGCTGCTGACGGGCAAGAGATTTTAAGGTGGTTCCTAAGAGGTGCCTTATACTCTTGCTGTATCGAGACGGAAATCGCGACGCTCTACCTCCAAACACCTTCCTATAATATCCACCACCACTACCACCGGGCTGCGAAAGGAGGTAGTATTGCTCCTTCCGGATGCCATTCTTGGCCCCTCCTACCTATCTCCATAAGGCCACTTCAATTCCTGCGGCCTGGTATTAGACCTTACCTTAGTTACTGAGACGATACCTGACCTGAGCCTTCAAGTACGGATCAGCTCTTCCCGCACCCGGTAGAACTCCAATCAGGTACTCTCACCCGCTCAAGTTTGCTTCTCCTGCCAAATCCATTCGATCTGGTACAGTGCCGAGGCGCAATATGCACTTCAGGTAATGTAATATATGACTCAAAGTGTGCGTGCTAGCTGTTTCAATCCTGTGATATCTGAACTGACTAAGACCGACGACACGAGCTTGTCTGAGCTATACCTGCCTGTATCTGGAATCCCATTTCGTTGAGAAGACCCATGCTTCATCATTATGGGCTCATCTCATTCGCCGAAACTTTCCAAAAACCAGCGTGTCGCGGACATAGTCGGTTCGTTTGTGCTTTGCTGCTGTGGTAAACTGAGCTAAACCCTTCAGCATTTTCTCGTGATTTGCGCCATCAGTCGTTGGACGAATATGATCCCACAGGACTGCGGAGTCTGACAGAAAAGCTGGAGAACCAGATACACAGCATCAAAGCTTGTTCGCGGCGTAATCCGGGTGTCCATCGTCATGACCAGCTAGAGTGTGCCGGCCTCGAGCTTTGGAACTGGTGCACACGACTTCGGCGTCAGCATGGCCACGATTCCAATCCTATTGTGACAAAATTTCTGACCCTCGTGAGGGTGTTCTCTTTTATCATACTCGCCCTCGCGCAATGTGGTGATAGCAATACCCCGAGAGGTTTAGTCCGCCTCCAGAAATTGGCAATCAAGACCGGCAGATCATGTATAGGCATGCTGCATCTCGTCCCACCACGGCACGGCAGAGATTATTGACACCTTATGTATAGATAACAGCCAGCTAGAATTTGCACTTATGGCCCTGACAAAGGCTGCTGAGTACCACAGCTCACTGCAGAATCTGCAGGATGCACTGCCTTGTGAGGAAGCAAGCATGTGCCGGGCCCTTGACTCAGAATATTTGATCCTTCGTATGGTTCTGGTAAGTACTATCTAGTCCCTGGGAATATTTTCCATTAATGTATGCACAGTCCTGGAAAGAAGACCGACTTGACGTCGCCGACCATTTGTATGAGAAAATCAACGAACAGAAAGAGGATCTCGATACAACGTCGGCGGAGTCTGCCGCCGACTGTCTTTTTGAGATCGGAAAAGACCTGGCGACAAAGCAGGATACCACTCTAGCCGTCAAATGGCTTGGGCGAGCCTATCAGATACTAGACAGCCAAGAGCTTGACCGGCTATCTCGAGATTCACTTGAGTTAAGGATGGCAATATTACAAGCACTGGTCCAGTCATATTTAAGCTTGGGTACTCCGGAAGGTCTTCAGAAAGCAGAGAATCATGTGAGCTACATCGAATCCGAAATTGGAGACAAGCTCTTCGTTCTCCTACTTCGTTTAGAGATTATCCTCCACTCGCCTGCCGAGGTGTTTGATTGTAACACTTATGCTGGAATTATTCGACGGATGGTCAAAAGCGTCGATCTTTCCAATTCTAGTTTCGATCTAATTATATACCACATCCGGAAACTCGAAGACAAAAGCCCGAATCTGGCATGTGTGGTTCTCGATACTTTCATATCGGCACGCGTGGTGCCCTCTCAGAGAGAAGAGTGGATATGCCGAGCCATTACGCTACGCGCTCACATGGCCGTGATGCACAGAGACACTACAGAGTCCATCGAGGCACTGGTCGCATTGCTCGACGGGATTAAAGCCAGTAAGGAGACGCCATTGGCCTCGGCTACATCCGTTGCTATACATACGGTGAGTCCCTCAGATGATACTCAACTGACATTGGCTCAATCTGGAACAGTTAATATGGAAGAAGATCGAAGCCAACTTCGACCAAGGACGGCTAGATATCACCGAAAAATGGTGTCGTTGTGCCCTTCATCCAGTCCTACAAGCTTCCGGCCCTCTCAATCTGTCTAGAATCACTAGGTGGGCATGATCCAAGTATCACTGGTATATGTGCGGCTGACGATCCAAGGAAACTACTTCTCTGCAGCCTTCACGGTAACAGTCTAGAAAGTGCTGCAGAAATCCTTGCCTCGATGAATGAGGATGCTAAGAGTGAGCCAATGACCATATACCTAGCCTATAAACTCGGTCTGCGAAATGGGGATAGACAGATGATATCTGAGTGTCTAGAAAATCTTGGAAGTCATTCCTCTAAAGATTTGCGATACTTGTACGCCTGCTGTGTTGATGCGCAGCAGACGAACAACAGACCTATTGCAATTGAGGCTCTAAAGATGCTTTCGGAGAAGCACGATTTGAGCCACCCAGGCCCCATACATTTCCCGGCTCTGCTGCGTCTCATCATCCGCCTGGGAAAATCAATCCTGAATGAAGATCGATCAGATAAACGTGATTACGACGTCACAATAGAGGATATATGCCGAACATTCGAGCATGGTCAGTCAATCTCACGCCATTTTAAAATCCACTAGTACTGATTGACAGCCAGCCGTTAGCGTGTTGCAACAGGCTCCTCGAAATGAGCTAGGGAATAAGATGTTCACGCTTGACGAGTTAAACTGGTTCTCCAAGAATGCATACAATCTGGGACTGGCTAATTTGACATCCTGGGAGACACGACAGGTCGTTCGAATCTTAGATTGTTGCCTGGCGATGGGCGCGTGTTATCCCTCAGATATGCCGAGAGGCGAAGCCTCCGATCTGGGCTTACGGACGATGTTCTGCCACTTCCTTATTGCTGTTGGGCTTATCGCATTAGCACGAGCTGAGGACAACGTAGAAGCAGGCCTTCAGCACTACCTTGTGATGCGTAGACACGTCAAGTCATTCGACTCTTTGCTGGAATCTAGGATGGGAGAACTCGATGAAGGCTGTCTACGAGATCTCCGAGAGAAATTAGGGACTTTGTTGATATTCGAATTTGAAGCAGCCATCTGCCTCAAGTCCTAGGATGACTTGCTAGGCATTATACTGAAAGCAGAAAGTTGCGCGGACCTCGCAGCTTATCAAGCTATGGGAGACTGTATCCTTCGGGCGAAGGCCGCACCTGGTCAAGGTGAGACCATTCCGATGCTCTTCTATCCTGGACCCATTGTCGTTATATAATGCTCATGCGGGACCATTCCTAGTTATCTACAGCACCCTACGTAAGCTCGTGAACCACATCTGGGAGAGAGAACAGTTCGACAACCGGAAACTGGGACAGTACATTTGTTGTCTTCTGAAGGTCACCCTACCCCTAGAGCCCAATTGGCCCCTTCGTATCATTGAAGATGCGTGCGAACTGGTCAAACAATCGGTTGGCGTGAGTTCTAGTCTACTTAAAACATGGAATGAGCTGACTCGGCAGAGACAGACTGATAAGTCTCTCCCGGAAATGGATCTCGAATGGCTGATAACGGTTGCTTTCAACCATGGAGTGGATATGCACAGTAGCCATGAAGACGAACTCAGTCGAAAATGGTTTGCGCATGCTTTCACCCTCGCTCATTACTATCCGGATGGCGGCAAGTTAGAGAAGCAGATGCAGACACAACATTCCCATATCCAGTGGGATAATGTGCTGCAGGTGGAACATCAACAGTAACATGAATCGATCCTTGTCGGGGAATAATAAATTTTGTTCTCAAATAATAATGGCCATGAAACGGAAACAAGGTGCATTTTCACCAAGATCGCCTGTAGCACCTGAAATGGCACCCAGACCTGCCTGCCTTTCAATTACCATGCCACCTGATAACTTCAATTGATTCAATGGCTCAATTACTTACAGGCTGTTGCGGTGGTGGGCATTTTGCACAATCTTACCTTGCCGTCCGTCAGAGGAAATCACGTACCAGACGTTTGCCCAATTGACGTTCTGACGGCCCTTAGATCAGGACTGCACGAAAACTACCGTACGAGATGTTAACAACCTCACATCTTTCTAGCCTCACATCGGTAGTACCTCTAGGATGTTGCTTTGGCAAATATGCACCAAGTACTTGCGTACCCGAATGAGCAACGAGATGACGTCTTCGATATTATTGGCGTCACGCCACAACGAAGAAACGTCAAAATATGGTGACTGCCATTATCGCTGGAGGGGATTTCATTTACTATCCACAACAGTTGGAAAAACCAAAATCTGCGATTATTGAAAATCGGCAACCAAGATCGCAAATATGGTGAAAGACGATCAGACCGTGATTGAGTAAGTACCCTAGTCCATATCAAAGATCCCGCTCAGTTCCTGACGAACGATCTTTCGCAAAGGGAATTCAATGACATTGTCAACATGTCAGCTTCCGACCTCGAGTCCTGGCTTCAGGGTGACTCATCCCAGGACGCGGGCTGGGGCAAGGGGGACGGATCCGGCGAAACGGTTGGGCATGAGAGGTATCTTATTATTTCCAACCATCTACTCACCTTGTAGCTCGCATCCTGACTGCTACGTCGCTTCCGATACCCGGAGCATTGCGTATTATTGCGGTCGGGCACGGTCTGTTAAGATGGAAGAGCTGATGTTTAAATCAGTGGCCGGAAGATCATCGAGATCCTGAAAAAGAACCCCAAGAAGGACCCGCAAAAGTACGACCAGGACGACATCGACCATATGCGGCGTGTCGTCGCGTACTGCAAGCGGCACCTGGCACAAGAGGGTAAGGCAAAGCAAGATCCAGATTCGAAGAGCGCGAGGAGCTTGAAGAACTGGGGGCATGACCCGCAGAAGGCCTAGCGGTTGCACTTTGTGAATGACGATGGAATATTTCTTCACGTTGGCAGGTGTAAGGACTATTTGGAGAAAGTGATGTCTGGTCATTCCATACTTTGATAGTTGTCCTATGTGGCATACCATACCTAGATGAAGGAATATGATTGTTCGTCTTGCCCATCGAGTTTTAATGGATTTCTG
This sequence comes from Xylariaceae sp. FL0016, assembly GCA_022578815.1. NCBI lineage: Eukaryota > Fungi > Ascomycota > Sordariomycetes > Xylariales > Xylariaceae > Xylariaceae sp. FL0016. The sequence goes on along the minus strand of MU388727.1, from coordinate 874,058 downwards.
TACTGGAATGGTATTACTAGATTGCTTCCATCGAGAAACTCATCCGTTTCACGAGTCAGGAGGCCAGCACATTAAATGTCATATCTTTCTGTCGGTAATTGCTTTACCTCTACAGGGCAACATAGTCACTTTTGATGCCAGCCAAGGGAACATTGTGCGAATTGTGGCACCGTGTTGTGGATGAACACGAGACAGCTCTCACCGGCGGCTGTGGGGATGGCGGGGGCTAACATCAAGTCGCGCAACTGACGTCAATACGCCTTCGCGCACGTCGCCGCTGACAGTTGCTTTCAACAAGCTCTCTCATACTCTCGATACAACACCGCTGCAGCTGAGAGGGACAAAGCACATGGTTGGGATCAGTGGCCGACCTACTCGCACTCATGGCCTCTGTCCACACTCTCACGACATGGCGGTATGTGCCGTCCACCGACAGCTTCGAGCAGAAGACGGCAGAACGAACGCTTGGTACACGAGAGGTCCTCATCCAGACTACCCACTCGGGCCTCTGCTACACCGATGTGCATGCGAAGTCAAAGGGCTGCGGGCTCGGGCACGAAGGCGTTGGCCAGGTTGTCAAGGTGGGGACTGAAGTGAGTGCACACAAGGTGGGCGACAGGGTCGGCTGGGGGTAAGAACGAGGCATCTCCTGGCTCTTTACTCCTGTTCATATGTATCAGCTCTACTGACGGTGACGCATATGACAGCTGGCTTCACCATTCTTGCGGCCACTGTCGCTCATGTGCATCTGGCTACCGTCAGTACTGCGCGCAGGCTCGAGGGTTCGCGTTCGGCGAGCTCGACCAGGGGGCGTTCGGTGACTGCGCCATCTGGGACGAGACTTTCGTGTACGCCATACCGGACGGTGTCTCTCCGGAGTCGGCCGGGCCGCTGATGTGTGCCGGTGCTTCGGTGTACGAGGCGCTCGACGTCGCGGGCACGCAGTCCTCGGACCATGTGGGAGTGGTGGGGATCGGCGGACTGGGACACATGGCTGTTCTCTTTGCGAAGGCTATGGGCTGCTTCGTGACTGCTCTTGGCGATAGCGAGGAGAAGAAGGGAGAGGCCTTTCGTCTTGGGGCGGATGCCCTGAGAGTGGTTAATGCTTCCTCGGACGAGGAGCAGTACTGGCGGAATTCTTCGTCGAGCAGGGGAGGAGAGGAAGGTATCAACACGCTGCTGATCTGCTCAAACGAAGTGCCTGATCTGGAGCGCATATTGCCATTACTCGCTCGGCAGGCCACCATCATACCAATGACCATCCAGACGAAGCCGATGAGTGTGCCTTACATGCCGTTTATCCTCCCTGGGCACAGGATCATCGCCTCGACAGAGGCCTCGCGGCAGAATCATATCAAGATGATGCAGTTCGCTTCGAGACATGGAATCAGACCCTGGATTGAGAAGTTTCCTATGAACCAAGATGGTCTGAAGACGGCGTTCGGGAAACTAGAACGTGGCGAGATGAGATTCCGGGGAGTGTTGTGCCGGGAATGAGGGAACAAGGCCATAATTCAACAGGGAGCACAATGTAAACGATAGAGACGCACGGAAGTCTGTGTGCGGTAGGCAATGTCACCTGCATATTCTGTACGGGTACTCATACAAAATCAGAATCGACACGCCTGAGATTTCCAAGATACTAGTTATGCTTGGCTGTATTCTAGTGCCTGAAATCTTGTGCCATCCACAAGTCAGTTGCCAGTATACAAAGTGCCTCGTATTCTCTGCCTGACACAGGCCTCCGTCAAGCCTTCATTACCTTTTCAAAAACCCCGACTCGGCTAGTCCAGCTTCGGCATCTCTTGCCAAATATGTACATCGGTATTGCGCAGAGACAAATGAATACATGTACACCACCGATAATGCAGAACACCTCTTTTGGCCCCTGCCGACTAATCCAATCCGAGATGAAATAGTTCATACCGAAGGAGTAGATGTTTCGCAGATTGATCGCAGCGAACGCCTCGGGAGCCTTGTCGCGGTGGCAGTCCGTCAGATAGCCGTACACGGCAATTGTCATGAACCCGACGGAGAAGTACTGAAATCCGTAAAAAACCACAGGCACGATCCACGGATCTTGGACGTCGAGTGACCAGCCAAACCCAAAGAAAGACATTCCGCCAAGGACGAACGTGATGACAATAAGCACGAGTCGGAACTCGGGCTCGTATATACCGCCGTTTCTTCGGGACATCGTCTTGACGATCCAGTCGGTGATGGGCCCCGACGTGAAAGCGCCGATGATCGCGCCGATCAGAGAGGCGATGGCGACCAGTCCGACACCCGAAACACTGAAATTGTACGGCGGCGCGGTGAAGAGCTGCGCAAGAACACTGCCAACCACAACCAGCCAAGAGGTAGTGAGACCGTAGGCGAAGAAGGAGAAGAGCACTTGAGGGAAGATGAGCATCATCAAGGGCCTCGCCAGCACTTTCCAAAACGGGTCGTCGCACATCCTGCCGTGGAATATCTTCAAATCGTGCCAGTACGAGTTCTTCTTCTCGATCTGCGTGGAATTTGTCGTGGCTCTCTCCACGTTCTCAACGTTCTCGGCCCGGGGGAAGTCGTGGCCATCCTTGGCTTTCGCCTGGCTCTTCTCCCCGAGCATCTCCGCCTTGTCCACTTCAGTGCCGAGATCGGTGTTCAGGACTTCCTCGCGGCGGTAAGCGGTCTCGGGACAGAAGAAGAACAGCACGATGATCCAGACGCCGAACATGATGGCGCATATGCCGTAAGTCCAGTTCCAGCCGAGATCTTCGATAATGTAGCCCGAAATAACGGTGCCGCCCCCCACGCCGACAGAAAGGCAGAGACCCCAGGCCGCGAGCCTCACGCCGCGCTGGTGGACGAAGTAGATATCGGCAATTGTGCTAGTTACGAGACTGTATACCGGCATAGTCAGCTCCTATTACGCCCGCCATGGGGCCAAAGCAGCCAATGAATGAATGATGCAGGTCTTACACTTCAAACGGAGACATCCCGATACAGCCTAAAATCCGGAAGCCAAGCAAGCTGCCATACGAGTGGGCAAAATAGCCTCCGACGCTGCTGATGAACAACAACAAGTTTCCGAGCAGGAAGATCGGCCGACGGCCCCAGATCACAGCCATCGAGTTGGTGAAGAAGCACGATAGGCCGATCACCAGGACGCCGTACCCAAGGCCGGCGTTGAGCGCGTTGTAAGACATGTGGAATTGAGCAGCCATCTCGACATAGCCGGGGGATATCATCGGTCCCTGGTCGAAGCTTGGTGTTAGTTTTCTATGTCCATCGTGAGACGGATTGCTAGATTCTCCTTACCCAAGCTCCCACAACCGCTGTGTCGATGCATATGAAAAACAGCATCAGATCTTTCTTCCACAGCGGCCAGTTGAGGGGGTCATTCGGACTGTTGCTGGGCTGCGGCACCAACAAGACATCGGAATCTTTGCCCTTGCCATGGCGCAGCGCAGATGTGTCCAGACGGCCATGGCGGTGATGATTGTCGGCGTCGATGATATCCGTGAGAAGTGCCGTTCCCGGAACATGGGACAGATGTCTGTCCTCGAGCACACCCAGGCCCATGATTGCCCAGTTTTATCGCAGCTCGTAGCTAAGACTACGCGAATGCACAGATACAAGATGAAGAGGAGGGAAAGTTGTTCTGATTGTACACGGCAAGGGTGAGGCTTCTTCAGGGACACATTGCGCCCTGAGAAGACTGCAACATCAAGTCTTATACCCCCAGAAACAATACCACCGATCCTCTCCCCGCTCGAACCCTGCCTTACATGATGGACCAAGAGCATTCGGCACGGTGGGGGCTGGGTTACCCGTTCTGGGCTCTCTCGGCCCCATGCTGCAGGCTGTCGAGGGACTGCCGTGATGCCCTCACGGCTAGCTGCCAGGTTCCCCGCAATCTGCGAGCAAAGCTGCATGCCGATCTGTCCAAAACCACACTACATCTGTCGCAGGGGTGCACGTGAAGCCCCATCCTTGCTGTAGCACGTCCTGTCGCTCAGTTCGCGTCTGCCCCAGGTAGGTTGTGCGTGGTTGTCAGCTCTTCGCCCGGCTGGATGTTGCGCGTGGCCAGGCCAACCCAGGGACCCCAACTCGTGTTAAACTATACTAACGGGCCACAGGAATGATTCAACCGGCTGGTATCGATGAAGATGCCGTTCTTCGCGTCGGGCTTGACCGTGAGGCGCCCGTTCTCCATCACGTGCTCTTCCATGATGAAGCAGTTTGTGTTGAAAACGCGGTCCATCTTGCTGGCGAAGTAGTGCCCGTCGAGGGTTCTCGTTGGCTTCGAATTCCATGAAACGAAGCGCAAAGGTCATCTTATGAGGCACGTAGTGGAGCTCTTGGTATCGTCGTCTCGTTTTATGGCTGGAAATCATCAACTACCAGTTGATGTACATCTGGACAAATGAGTAAAAATCAGACCCGTTTTCGGGTACTTCAGACGTTGGCCGCACCAGCATGCAACGAACGCTTGCCAGTAGGCTCTTGCAACAAGTAGATAAATTTTGGTCAAAATAAGTAGCGGTACGTTCTCCTACTTTTCCATCGTTTCGACAGACAAATTCCTCAAAAGTTGCATCGGTGATCTCTTCGTAGTTGGGACGAGTGACTACCGGCGCTTCGATGAGGACGGTCTCGCCTCCTCGTATGACTCTCGCGGCGAAGCATCCTAGACCCCTATCTAGAGTCCGCCTGACTTCTAATGGGCGGTCAATCTGCCGAAGTAGACATCTGCTTTAGATGGCCTTGGTCGAATATCATGTTCACTGCACCTCGTTCTACGCTGTGAACCAACAAAGGTTATGCTCATGATCAAAATTCAAGTACTTCGCTAAGATTGGTATCAAACTAAACACACTTTGTTCACGCCCATTCAATCATCTTCCGAGTCCGAATCTGCCCCGGCATCAACCGTCCCACCTCCCGAAGTCGCTCCCCCAGCGGCATCGCCCTCGTCATCCGAGCCGGCATTGGCCTGTATTGGCTGTGCGCCCGCCGACGCCACCAGCGGATCCCCCGCCATCGCCGCGAAGGTGTCGAAGTCGGCAGTCCTGGCCTGGTCCAGGTGCGCGTCGAAACCGCCGAACCCGACGTCGTGGAACGCCAGCACGCCCGCCGACGTCCCGGGGTCCTGCACTGCCTGGCTGCCCATCGCCCACCCCATCTCCACCGTGGCCCCCGTGGCGGCGGCGCCGAGCCCCAGGCTCGCGTCGAGGCAGCCGGCGCAGAGGAACGTGTACGTGAGGGCGGTGTCGTTGACGCTGGTGCCCTGCGCGATCGGCCGCACGGAGAACGACCCGGTGACCTCGGGCGGGTTGTCGTCCTCGTTGAAGGCCTGGCGGAAGGACGACACGACGCTGGTGCCGTCGGACCACGCGGCCATGAGCAAGGGGCCTTCCATGTCGCCGGTCAGAGACCAGCCGCCCCAGCCGGCACCGGCGGTGAGCGGGAAGGACAGCTGCCCGATGAAGGAGTCGGTGACGTTGGTGGGGAGGGCGATGCCGAAGCCGAAGCCAGAGGCGGCGCCGAAGAAGCGCTGCATGGGGATGCCGGTGGCGGGGTCGGTGAAGGCGGCGGTTTGCTTGGTGCCGCCTTCGTCGTCGTCGTCGTCGTCGTCACAGAGGGAGGGTGTGGCAAGGGCGAGGATGGAGATGAGGAGGAGGAGGGTGGTTAGGTGGAGGTTTTGCGGTAGACTCATGTTGGGCGAGATGGATGAGCTGATGGATGAGATAAAGGTGCAAGCGAGACGTAGAGTTCAACCACGTAGTGAGTGATGCTTGGGGTGCCGGAAGAGAGAGAGAGAGAGAGAGAGAGAGAGAGCTGTCGAACTGCGCTTGGCTGGCGTCAGGATGGATCACCAAGCACGGCGGTTATACCATCTACTTATACTCTCATCGCCGCAGGAAAGTATCATTCTTAGATGCGTGCGATAGAGCCTGCCGACTTAAATTAGCATCACACGGCACTATAGGCCTCAGCTAGGCCTGCCAGCTCGAGTTTCACGAGGGCTACTATAATTGAGGCATTAAAACTTGACCATGGTCAACCAAAGGTGTAGCGGCCACTCACGAACAAGTCGAGTGCCGAGTTTGCCGTAGCTCTACCTCGTTGTAGAGCGGCTCCTTTTTGGCCATTCTCGCTCGCATAATACGGCAGACGGCAGCTGTCGAGGTTGAGGCGAGACGAAGCTATTCTGACTTGGTTTCCAAGAAACGTGGGGGAAACAAGCCAAGGCTTTATTTTTGGTTGCATCCCCAGCGATGGGGCACCATCTCGGCTTGCCTTGCCCTGCCTTGCCCTGCCTTACCCGCACCAGACTGCTTTCCACCTCTCAGCTGCCATCTGTTTGCAAATGATTGACCTGATCGCTCAGATCTCTCTGGGGCAAGCAGGGATACGTGCTGTGCTGTGCAGGCGAAGTGAAGTGCTGGGGCAGGGAAGTCGGGTCGAGACTTGCCAAGGCTGCTTCTGACACGGCCGACGTGACGGGCTCGACAGCTGTGACATTGACGTCGCTGAGGCTCGCGACTCACGCAAACCAGTATACTACGGCTCGATACATCCAATGCCTATGGTATCGCTAGTGGTGGTGCGCGCATGCTGAGCCCGGTTCTACCTGCCCTATTATGGTCATGTCCCAGGATATCTCCAGCTCGATTCAATGACCCATCCGTTGCTCGCCATGGCCATCCAGCCGAAGTGGTCATTCATAGATTGCGAACCGTGCGGTAAATGCATATACGATTTGTGTGTGATTTTGTAGGGCAAAAGATTTGATCAGTGTCGCAGTGGTAGGTAGTATGGTCAGTTACAGTTCATGTATTGCTTGTGAGATCCCGTAGTGGTCAACGCATACTTGGGGCACTTTAGTCCCCAGAGGAGAAGGAAAAGCCTCTTCCATATATGGCCGTATAGGCAAGGCCCGAACAATTCTCGATAAGGCCACGATTCTATGGCGCTGGCCCCAGGCATGACAAGTATAGAGTATACCGCTGTTCGTTGCTTGAGTTATGCACTGTATGCCCAATAAAGCGGCCCAGTGAACATCATCTTCACGTAGCAGTTAGCAGCAATGTTAACAATATTGAGTTGTATCACGTTGGTAGGAGATACTGTTGCAGATCGTCTACTTGGAGGCGCTGAGACCGTAGTATACAAGGTCTATCTCGAAGAGATCTTCCCATGTTGCAGTTTTGCCCAGACTTGACTTCTAGGTAGCAAAGATATGATCACGGTAGGTAGTCGATGTATCCAGTGTGACAATACTTGTCAGGAGACGCAAGTTAAGACACGTCCTTGATCCGTCTCAGCGGAAACCGAATAGTTTCTTCATTGCCCTCATTCACCATCTCTCCAGGTATCCATTACCCCTTGACCATACTCTCCACCGTCTCCTCTACTGGTGTAGGCTTGACTCCCACCTTTGCGAGCAATCTCTCGAGCATGGGATCGTCAATCAGACACTCGCCATCCTCAAGCGCCTCATATGTGCTGGCCCACCACTCCACCGCCGGCCTCTCCATCCCCCTCTCCTCGACATAATGCCTCTCGTGCCCTTCCCTCCCCACGACCTCCACCCTGACCTCCTTCCCCCGAGCCTCGCCCACCATACCCGCGATCTCACTCACGCTCCGCGCCCCCTCCGGCCGCGTCGACAGGTAGAACGTCCGTCCCGCATACGTCTCCTCCTCCCCGCTCTCCCCCGCCGTCAACACCAGCGCGTTCGCGATCCCCAGGTCCCGGATCCCGGTCCAGCACACCTTCCCGTCGCCCGCAAGCTTCACGACCCCGCGGTCGTCACCGCCCCGCGGGTCGTAGTACCCCAGGTACAGAGGCCACGACTCGTTATACAGCCCCTCGCGCAGCACCGTCGTCTTGATCCCGCCCCGCGCCGCCACCGCCTCCAGGTACCTCTCCGTGCGCAGGTGCGCGCGCATCACGCCCGCCTTGCTCTCACCCGAGGGCCCCGTGCCCGACCGGTACCCGAACGCGAGGCTCGAGTAGTATACGTGCCCGACGCCGCACGCGACCGCCGCGTCGATCGCGGCCTGGTGGTGCCTCTCCCGCCCCTGGCCCTCGGGCGCGTCGCCAAAGTCCAGCCCGATGCGCGGCGTCGACACCAGGAAGAAGCGGTCGACGCCCCGCAGCGCGGCCGCGAACGTCGGGGGCGCGTCGAAGCTGGCGTGCCGCACCTGCACGCCCCGTGACGCGAGCTGCGCCCACGTCGGCGAGCCGGGCGCCGAGGACGTGAGGGCGACGATGTCGTGCGCGGGCGCGAGGTTGTGCTCGAGGAGGGCGCCGAGGGTGGCGCCGCCGAGTTTGCCGGATGCGCCGGTGATGGCGATGGTGGGCATGGTGAGATGATGGCCTAGGTTGTGATGGTGGAGACACCAAAATGTTGCTGATTTCTTTGATTCGTCTGTAATCTAGATAACTACTTCGGTAAATATTCCTTCGGTGGAAAGGCATGTAAATTCTTAAATACTCCTGACTCCTACCTCCCTTAGTGAAAGTGAGTATGTACGTCCAGCCCCACGATATGGAAACGTCATAGGCCACCGATAGTGCTGGGCCCCAGAATGCTTGGTAATCCGGGACTCACCAGTACGGGGTTTTGCTCTGTCGTGAGCGGTTAAACCGGAGTTGCGGAGCTTGAAAGACAGGCATTCTTCGCAAACAATATTCACTCGAAGCATCTATGATATTATCCGTAGAGGCGATGATAAGCTATAGAAAGTGCAATGGCGATTGTAGATTACCTAGGCACGCACCGAGGTATTCAGGGGTAGAGTTGCCCAAGGCAAATCCAACTCGGTCCGTGATTCCTGTAGCTCCTCGAAGTCAACCCAATTCGTTCCACTGTGATGTGATCATCGAGTCAAGAGCATCCAACAGTATATTCTGTCATTATCCAAGCGCAACTCCGAAGACAGTATCGGTATCTCGTTTCAGCCATTCGATCTGGTTCCTGGACGTATGCCACCTAAGTACTTAATCATTAAACGCCTCGCGTAACGCTGACCATACTCCCAAAATGCTGCGCTTCAGTCTCTTTCATCGTTTTCATTTTCCACCATGACTGTGATGCCCAACCTAAATGGCAATGAAGAAGCTCTTCTCTCCCTCTTTCGGATGGACCCTCGCCCTCTCCATGATGGGGTCAACGCACGAAAGCCTAATCCTCTCTGGCGTCGCCGGGCTCTCCAACTTCAGTAGTCCATCGTCGTCGCCCCCTTCTGCACCGACCTTGGCCTTGACACCGTAGTCAGCGCGCGCTGCCTTGAGCGCGTCGCGAATGGCGAAGAAAACGGCGCTGCCCATGAACAAGGGCGGTTCGCCTACACCTCTGCTGCGCTGGATCGTGCGCAGGTTTTCCCAGGTCACGCCCTTGAGTAGGCTTACGTTGAAGACTTGTGGGATGTCGCGGAAGCCTGGGATCTTATATGCGCCCGGCCCCTTGGTGAACAGGTTTCCAGCCAGTGGGCCGTTGCGTAGCCACAGGCTCTCCTCCATCGTGAACAGTCCCATACCTTGGACAAAGGCACCTTCTATCTGACCGTAGTCGATGGACGGATTGATCGACCGTCCGACGTCCATTTTGATGTCTGCACGCAAGCAAGTCCAGGTGCCCGTAAGACAGTCAATCTCGACCTCGGATGCCGTGACACCCTGTGTGAAGTAGAAGTACATCTTCCCCTTATTCTCGCCCCACGTGTATCCAATTTCTGGTGTCTTGTAAAAACCATTCGCACTCAGATTGACTCTGTCAAAGTACGCAGCGTGGGCTAATTCTTTCATCGTCGCCTTAGGGCCAAGCTTCTCTCTGTAAGGAGCAAGCCGGGCATTGATCTGCTCACATGCATTCCACACAGCGTAGCCATTAAGATCGGATGATGCCGATGCAGCAGTGGCCGATGTATTAGCCACTGTATTTGTCGCTGTCTCGGAAATGAACACGTCTTCGAGCGGGACCTGGAGGGCTTCTGCGGCGAGTGTAATCATTTTTGTGTGTAGACCTTGACCCATCTCTGTACCACCATGGGCAACGAGGATGGATCCATCATGATAGACGTGGACCAAAGCACCCGCTTGGTTGAACCAAAGAGCAGTGAAGGAAATGCCAAACTTGGTGGGAATAAGTGCAAGTCCTCGCTTGCGCCATTTGTGAGAAGAGTTGAATTCGGCAATGGCCTTGCGCCTCTCGGCGTAGTCCGATTCCTCTTGAACCTGTTTGTACATTAGGGGTACGTGGAAATCCTGTATAGCTTGGTTGAAGTGCGTCTCTTCGTTTGGCTTATAGAAGTTAAGCTCGCGTAACTCTTCTGCGGCCATACTCAGGCGATCGGCAACCTCGGACAGATAGGACTCGGCGATGAACATGCCTTGAGGTCCACCAAACCCACGGAAGGCAGTGTTAGACATGGTGTTTGTCTTACACAGACGCCCACGTACGTGAACATTGGGGAACTTGTAACACCCGTCGACATGGGTCATAGCTCGTTCGCAGACAGCCGCACTCAGATCGAAAGACCACCCAGCATTATTGAAGACATCGACATCCAGAGCCTGGAACTTGCCATCCTTGTTCACGCCAACCTTCCACTTGGCCAGAAAGGGGTGCCGTTGTCCGGACATGGCCATGTCTTCATCGCGATTGAGCATACATCGGACAGGGCGCTTGGTCTTTTGAGCAGCCAAAGCCATCATCGTACTGAGTTGAACACAACGAGTCTCTTTGCCGCCAAAACCACCACCCAGGCGCTTGACACGCGCAACCACCTTATTGGCTTGAACGCCCAGAATCTTCGAGGCATACACTTGACTGAGACGGCGTTAGTCGGGTCACTGCACAGTTCTCAAGAGAACAACTCACCTCTCTGTAGGATTCTGACTACTCGTCCATATTTCCATCTCGCCGTCCTCTGGCTTTGGAATGGCGAGGCAGGCGTTCGTCTCGAGATAGAAGTGCTCCTGTCCTCCCATGCGGGCCACCCCACTGAACGTATAGTCGCACTTTGTGAAAGCTTCGTCCACATCTCCTTTCTTGATGTACCGGAAGTACGGGTGGAAACTATCCTTTTCGATCGCCTCTTCCATGGTGAACACAGCAGGAAGGTCTTCGTACTCAATCTTCACCGCACGGACTCCCTCCACAGACCTGGCTTTTGAAGTAGCCAATACAACCGCAATCGGTTGTCCGGCGGTGAAGACTTCATCCTCAGCAAAGAAGGTGTCATCGAAATTCGGCGCGCCCCATTTGTTGTCCTCGGGATGATGGAGATCATGCCTATCAACGACATCAATGACACCTGGTATTTCCAAAGCTGCAGTGTAGTCAATTGATTTGATCTTGGCATGAGCTCTTGAGGAGAGGACCAGAGTAGCGTGAAGTTCGTTCTTCAGTGGGGGTATATCGTCGGTATACTGTGCCTCTCCTGTGACTTGCTTCAAAGCGGCGACGTGGTTTCCAGCCTTACCGAGTGTCTCCTTAGCATACTCAGTGGTGGCCTCTTCGTCCTTCCATCCTGACGATAGAACCCTGTCGAGTTCCTCGACTGCCTGGCTGTCACCGTGTTTACTTTCCGTGCTGATACCTGACAGAGCATCGTGGTAGAATCTGTAGAAGAAACTCAAGGCCAAAGCTTTTCGGTATGACGCCATGCCCCCTGGGACGCTGAAATCGAGATTGAAGTCAGTCTCAAGCGCATTCATTGCGCCCTCCAAAGTGTCCGGGTGGGCGAACATCTTTCCCTTCAGGTAGTCGTTGGTCTTCTTCGCGGCCACTGTAAATGGGGCCATACCTCCATAGACAACATTGCAGTGCTCGACAGTCCCTTTGTCATCCACGCGAACATGGAGCGCACCCGTGACAATCGCGATATCATCATCCTTGCGCTTCGCCTGCTTGTAAGCTCTGAAATAATCACCCCTTTGCTTGGTGAGCGGAATGCGAATGGCCGCAATGATGGCGTCTTCGTCTAAAGCTGTCCTGCGATATCCCTTGAAGAAAGTCGCCATGGGTATTTCGGTTTCTTTCTCTTGAGACTTTGCGACCAGGACACAGTCTGCCGCCATGAAGACAGGGTTCAGGTCGGAGATGGGCGATGCTGTAGCCAAATTGCCGGCGGGCGTTCCAACATTTCGGATCTGCCTGCCCGCAAAATATTTCAGCTGCTTGTAGATAGCTTCAAACACTTGGCCTTTGGCTTCACCGTAATGTTTGAGAGCCTCCTGGCAGATATTTTCCAGGTCTGTGAGAATGACATTCCCGCCAATCTCGAGGTGATCATCCTTGAATGTGTAGTGGCGCAATTCAGGGATATCCCCCACAAAGATCGATACCGGGTACTGCACCGCCTTGAACTTGATCTCGATTTGTGTTTCCGTGCTTCCGCCAATGATCTTGGCCTTTGGGTGGACGCTCTTGATCTCCAGTAGTTGGCCTAGGGTGACTGGTCGGTACCATCTTTTTCTCTTATTTCCAAAAGCCAGAGGTCTGAACTCATACTTTTTCAACGATGGCGGAAAGATCAGTTCGGTATCAGGGTGGTATTCGATGAACCCAGGAGGCGTAAACCTCTTGATGGGCTGACCATCATCCAGACTTTTGCTCTTGCAGCATCCACCGTTCGCGCCACCTCCATTTTCCATACAACATCCCGAGCCACCGTTTGTTGAACTCTTACCGCAACTACTTTTGACACTGAATGTCTGGGCAGCATCGAGGATTGGGCGGTATCCAGTACAACGACACAGGTTTCCGTCGAAGGCTTCCTCGATGTCGTGCTCGGTAGGGCTTTCGTTGTTTCTGAGCAGTGCATACAGGCTCATGACGATTCCTGGCGTGCAAAATCCACACTGGCTTCCATTGCTCTTTGCTATACGTTCCTGGGCTGGGTGAGGCTTCTTCACGTCCCCGATTCCCTCGATCGTTATGACATGTTTACCGTCGACACTCGCGAGGGGGGCAAGGCATGCGTTTACGCTGGCATGGTATATTTGTTTGGTAGTCGGGTTGTATTGGCTAATTACTACAGTGCATGCGCCGCAGCCACCTTCTGCACAACCCCTGGAAATACCGAGGATCAGTATATTAACTTGGTATATATGTTGAACGGGATCTTCGCAACTCGACATTACGTATTTACATACAGCTTCGTACCAGTCAAACCTATACCTCGGAGGTATTCTAGGAGGGTAACCTCAGGATCGATTTCGTCGAGTAAGACCCGGGTGCCGTTCAGGTAAAATTGCAGAGTATCGTGATACGTCGTATTCAGAGCAACATTAGGCAAAGATGGTTCTCGCTCGGGAGAAATGGCGATAGGGGCCATGATGGCAAAGAATGAAGGTTCGGTTTGAAATGTGAATTCGAGGCCAAAGGTATCAACAGGTGGTTATCATAGAGGTGGGCGTGTCTCGGAAGCGGATTTGTGGATGAGATCCGAAAGGAAGTCTCGTTCCCTGTACTGAAGCAGGACCGGGAATAGATAAGACACCTGACAATCAGTCTCTCAGGTCATTACACACGTCTGATACATTGAAGAAAAGTCATGAGTCGCAGAGTCTGGTCACTGTGCTCATTACTAGAATTGTAAAGGCTATGAATCGTAAGACGCAGACATGAAAGCAGGAGGTATCGATGTAAGTAATGTCGGTAGGTAAGTAATCGACGATAGGGAAGTGGCGATGGTGGAAACGTTATAGCTTCGTAGTCGCCGGTTACCGAAGCCCACCATCGCTCCGACCACACGAACTAAGGAAGCAGCTAGCTGGACACCTTACATACCTCCATGGAGTTTCAGCGAATAAGGAGAGACACAACTGAAATCAGAGGCCCCCCAGGGCGCGGTGAGACTGCTATCTGGTTACGATAATGGTTGTAGATATCGGTGTGCACCCGTAGCAAGTATACTTCTCTGGCGTCTATCTGCTATCAGCAGCGGGGTACTGCACTGCTTCTGCTGGGGATCCCCGCTAAAAGACCCTGAAGAAGTATGAGAGAGTGACCCCTCATCGCTGCTTTGCGGATCCCATCGGCCGGCTCCGTAACGTGTTTTGCATCTCGTCGGGCCTTCTTCTTGTGCGCTTCCATTTGGCTCCATCTTCTTAACCCCATAGGTATGTAATTGACATCCTGAGTACCTGCAGGACAAATCAATCCAATCGTAAGACACACGCCCCAAGGGTATGGTAACGCGACGCTGGTGCCTCGATCTTACATAAGTAAGTGACATGAGCCGCATACCTATATCTATATGGCCGTCTCGATCGTGCCTCTGCGCCATGACACTTCCTCCAGAAAGCTGTCTAAGACCCGGCCTCGCTTGTTCACTCAGCTGCTACTTAAACCGTGGGCCGTCTGTCGTGGCGATGCGGGGGCCTGCGTTTTTATACAAGTGGTGATTGAGTAGCTCAGGTCCGAGAACCACGTCGTGTCCTTGGTGCCAGCTTCTCGGTTATAGGCAAATGCCTGCGTACGGTATATATTTGCGGCCGGCAGTTCACATTACCTCAGCCGCGGGATTCTCAGCTTGGCTTATTTATGCCTACATAGTATGAGCCAATTTAAATCTCGGCTCTTCCCCCAAGTGTTCCAGAACTTCGGCAGATCGATACCGGTATGGATCTGGTCGACCCCTCATCTCCATCACCCTATCGTGGGGTCGTGAAAAGGTTGCAGTCAGTCCCTGATTCGAAATGAATTCCAGTCCGTCCCCCCAAGAACCGTCATTCTTGGCCATTTTATGGGGTATTTCATATTGTCCATGTACCAAAGTGTCACCTTGTGTAGCATATTCCTCACATCACAATGCCTTCGGCCCTGCTTAACGGTGATGCGGACTTAGAGTTCTTCAACATTATTGATGGAGCACCCCGCAGCGCGAAGAAGTACGATCAAGTCATCGACCCTCGGACTGAAGAGCCCCTTTGGAACGTTCCCGTAGCCACGGCGCAAGACCTAGATGACGCTGTCGCCGCCGCTAATCGTGCGTTCAAGACGTGGAAGAACTCTACCACGGCCGAGCGCCAGAAAGCCGTCCAAGATGTCGCGGCCTGCATCCGCAAGAACCAAGAAGTTCTCGCCCATGTTCTGATGAAAGAGACTGGAAAGTCTCGGGTGATGGCATATATCGATGTAGACACGGCGGCGGTTCACTTTGACTATTACGGTAACTTCCCTGTCAAGGCCTTGTCTTGAGACCAAGACTAAGATCAGCTTTAGCCAACATAGCGCTCGAAGACGAAGTCCAGTATGAGGATGATGAGGTTCAGATTCTCGCATCACAGGTCCCCATTGGCGTGTTGGGTGCTATATCCCCATGGAATTTCCCCATGATTCTATCTAGCATCAAAATCGTCTCGGCCCTGGCCACTGGTAACTGTGTGATTATCAAGCCATCTCCCTTCACGCCCTACTCGCTGCTCAAGTTCTGCGAGCTCGCCCAGTCCGTCCTCCCACCTGGGGTATTCCAAGGTCTCAACGGCGGGGCGGATCTCGGAGAGCAAATGACACTCCACAAGGGCATCCATCACATCAGTTTTACGGGCACGATAGCCGTCGGGCAGCGTATCTTACAAAACTGTACCAAAACACTCAAAAAAGTCATTCTTGAGCTGGCTGGAAACAACGCATGTATCATCTGCGAAGACGCCGATCTTGCTAAGGTTGTACCGAGTGTCGCTGTCGGGTGTTTCTTCCATGCGGGTCAGGTCTGCGTTGCTTCAAAGCGCATATACGTACATGAGTCTATCTACGACCGCTTCCTGGAAATGTTTATCGAGGAGTCCAAGAAGTTCATAATTGACGATAGTGAGGGTAATATCTTCTCGCCACTCTCTAACAAGGTCAATTTTGAGCGAGCCAAGGGCTTCATCGAGGACTGCAAGAAAAACAATTACAAGATCGTCTCTGGAGGTGAGGTTCAATCAGATAGGAAGGGCTTTTGGATCGCTCCAACGGTTGTCTCGAAGCCTCCCGAGGATTCACTCCTTGTCCAGGAGGAGCAGTTTGGTGAGTTTTATGCTACAGTAGCCTCGAGAGCGAAGCGCATGTACCAAGTTGCTGACTGTGTGGTTGCAGGTCCTATCGCGCCGATAATGTCGTGGTCTGACGAGGCGGATGTCATCGCTCGAGCAAACCTTGACAACGCCGGATTGGGAGCGTCAGTGTACACGCCTGACCTTACTCGTGCCCAGAAGCTCGCTCGTCAACTAGAGTCGGGCTCAGTTTGGATCAACCGCTTCGAGAGGCCTCATCAAGGTGGGTACTTTGGCGGGTGGAAGTTGAGCGGGTTTGGTGGTGAGCTTGGAAAGCGAGGGCTATATAACTATACCCAGGTCCAGAGTCTACATCTGCACAAGTAGATGCAACGCAGTCGACGTTGGTAAGCTTATTTATGGGTACCTTAGAGACCACTTCGCTATATGATGTATATCAACTCCACTGCAAGCCATTACTTTTTCTTGCATGCTTTCGGGAGACGAAAAATCCACCTGGCCATCCTCGCTTCACCGTTTTACCTAGATGCTGGAATCAACTACTCATACCTGAGCATGGAATCAGAATGTGGTCTTGATTTGTCGGCAGGTTACTGTACCTACGCTCTAAATTCCGATGTCATGGAGACTCTCATCTCATGATAGGACTTGAACACTACCGTGTTTGCATACTACCTGTCCTCCTTACTACACGAGGGGTACAGGATCCAAACCAGATATCATAAGCCAGCCTGGATACTTTCATGAGAAGACGGAGGACACTTTGTATGTTCATCGAACTGAAATGAGTAGTGAACATTACTTGTGAAATTTCATCTTGAAAGTGAGCGCCATTGAGGATTCTAGAGTTGTGTCAAGGTTTATAGTGGCCCAAGCGTTGGGCCTCCGTCGTCGGCCGGAAGCCCTTAAACCAAACGACCATTCTCCCTATCATGAAGCCCGCTTAATGCATAGCAGCAGTTCTCAACTAATCGAAAAAGTTCACTTTGAATTTAACGTGCTCTTTGTGTTTTCTCTCTTCTCTTTTTGAGCTTTAGATCGTAACTCATACGATAATAATTCTAAATTTATGCGGTTCAAACCCCATCCACAGCGCGGCGCATTAACGCATGCACATTAAGTGTGTCATCTCATCAACAACGCCTCCAAGGCTATTCAAAGTACAAGGTCAGTAGGCTCCAAACCCTGCAACGATTGGCAGTCGAATGGAGTTGTTGATTATTGCGGAAGTCTCCGCATCAACTGAAGAACAGGGTAGATAAAGAGACTTCAGGATGTCATCACTAGCCAAGAAAAGCTCCTGGCTGTCCATTGTTCAGGATTGTGACAAGTGAGTTATGCTTCCGACCTGGCTGGATTATACATGATGGTCTAATACTTTTCTAAGTTTCCCATACGATAGAGATGCGTGGAAACAGTACTACCGACTCTTCCTCGAGGGAGATCAGCAACCCAACGGTTATATACTGCCTGAGATCATGGCTAGATTGCCCAAGGTCGAAGGCGTATCCATCTCAGATGAGCCCACCGGTCGCTCGTATAGAGTATGCGAAGCCTCAGCGAACCCAAAAAAGGACAGCAAAACAACCGCGCGTGCCGTGAACGCCACATTCCAGAGGATCGCCGACGAGTGCGTAGAGAAGGACCTCTTCCACTGCATCGGCGCCCAGCACAGCGAGCCCTTCGCCATCCCCACGGCACCGTACCCCGTGCAGATCGAGCGTTACGCCGCGGCACTCTTCGGCATCACGCAGCGTGGCGCGCACCTGACCGCCACGACCAGGACCTCGGACGGGGAGTTGCGATTCTGGGTGCCGCGCCGCGCCGAGCATTTGTACACCAGCCCGGGCAAGCTCGACGCGAGCGTCGCCGGCGGCATCAAGGCCAGCACGACCCCGCTGGAGACCATCATCGCCGAGGCCGGCGAGGAGGCCTCGCTGCCCGCAGACCTGGTACGCTCGCGTATCCGCTCCGCGGGCGCGCTGACCTATGTCAGCGTCACCAACGAGAACAACTTTCCCGGCGAGAAGGGCCTCGTGATCCCGGACATGATCTACGCGTTCGACATCGAGCTACCTGCCGACGTCGTGCCGCGCCCCCATGACGACGAGGTCAAGGACTTCCAGCTTATGGGCGTGGCAGAGGTGCAGGAGCGGCTGCTGAACCGGGAATTCAAGCCTGATGCTGCGATGGTGTATGTTGATTTCTTCATAAGGCATGGTTATATCACGGCCGAGAACGAACCGCACCTGGCGGAAATTTGCACGCATTTGCATCGGCGGTTGCCTTTTGGATGCACGCCGCATAGAAACGATGATACTTAGATTGCCAATTGTTCAACTGAGTCAAGAGACAAATTCACACTGGGAGCTATTGCAGTAACAACAGTAATGGCTTGATAGAAGTGAATCGCTCATAGGTGAATCGGGATACTTGGGACGAAACACATCAGTCATCAGGGAGAACTTCTGTTCTAGAGTCCAAATTAAATCAAATTGATATCCCCTTGCTACGTATCGTGGGTTTGGTATATCTGGAGATTGAGGTACACAACCCCACTTTGCTACCTGCTGAGAACTCTCTTACTGCCTGAGCGCCGATGAAAGTGTGAGCAATCTTGAGTCCTTCGTGGTCATCTGTTATTTGGTTCTATCTACAATGAATGATCATTATGTTGTGCCGTGGTGGGGATGTCATCTTCTGCTCCGTGGCTTTGGTGCAGGGTTTTAGTGTGTGGACTTATCGAGAACAAAGGTACCTAGACCTTCCCATGTCAGTTTCACTGTAGCATGCACACGCATCAGCCTTCTGAGATCCTAACTTCCTATTTCAAGGCGAAGGTAATTCGTCGTTCAATCTGGGAACTGCTGCGTCCCGACTTGTGGCGCGCCAATCAAACCATTAGACAGCTCTGGTGGGGTTCCGGAGGTTGCAGGTGGAAAATAGTCTATGGAATTGGCATAATCTCGGGAACAAAGACACCTCGGAACAAACCGATTCCTAGGTAAGTAAGTACCTATTAAGGTAGATACCAGATCCTCCTGGCCTACAACCCAATCTGATTGTGTTAGGAATGAACGATTTGGGAAACACAAGCTTTAACAATTGCCCAACGATCAAGCTGTTGGAGAGCCATAGGAGTTTACATTTGAAGAGGCTCTCACCGAGATAACATTATTACAGGATGCTATATTCGGGTTTCAGCCTCATAGTGAAACGATGAAGTGCGAACTAGAGGGGCGCAGGGGTATAAATATGGCCTGTACCTAATCAAGCAGAAATAGCGATATGAAGCCTGCATGCCATCCTGCAAGGACGGGCCCGAGGACGGGACATGGTATCACTGTCGCGGCATAGACGCATGGCACGATGCAGAAAAGCGGATATACGGATATCCACCAATCCACCCGCTTTCAGTCGGGCCCATCTCCTCGCGACGATGTTTGATAGACCTCGATGGGAATTCATGCATCCGCCATCGAAGCACATACACGGAAGAGAGGAGCGCAAAAAGCACAGATTAGAGCGAAGATGCCTTCGCAGAAGGCTATGCTGTCGACGGCTTTGGCCAAGGCGAGCACGGCGGTCCAACTCGACAATGCGCAGTATCATAGCGGTGCCCGCAAATACTACGCTGAAGCCTGCGACCTACTCCAGCAGATCATCGCGAGAGCAAACGACGAGGATGACAGGAAGAAATTGGATGGCATCGTAAGTAGCATTACGCGGAACACCATTCGAGAGGAGCACCATGTATACTGACAAAAGGTATACACAGCGATCGGCATATACCAATCGAATACAACAATTAGACGACCTACTTCCGGCGCCGGTAGTGCAGACTTGAGGTGGACAGAACATTGATTTTGATTGCGTATGATACCACGATTTGGCATTTCCGATATGAGCATAGCGATTCACGGCATTGGGCATTGCGACAGTCCATTGGGTTTGGGCAAGCGGGCGTGTGGTCAAGGAGACAGGCCTTGATATCCAGTATACACATGAGAATTGTACAGTATTGCTACACTGAATGAACAGGAGGCTCGTTTTTGAGGAACATACTTCCGCGCAGCAACAAATTATTGCATCGGTGTCTCGTCTTCCGTCTGCAATTGGTCCAGATCAACACTGTCGTCGTCCTCGGTGCCAAAGCTGGTGTAGGCCGCATTCCGCTCGGCCTGCACCAGATCAATCTGCTTTCCGGCCCATTTCTTCCAGTACTCGAATTGCTGATCCTCGAGCTGAGAACCGACTTGCAGGAAGTTCTTGCCAAAGTACGCGCCCACCATTTGGGCCTCTTCCTTGGCTATTCTCGCCTCGATCTCCTCCGCCTGTCGTAGCTTGTAGAACTCTCGTCGTACGATATCGTAGGCCTCAGACCTCGTGATTCCCGGTACGTTGTGCATCATCCATAATTGGCGTTGAACGACACTGCGATTGGTCAGTCATAGCTCGTAATACACTGCGTCCCTACAGCCTCGAGTAGAAGAAGATGAGATGCATACCATTCGCCGCATAGTGGCATTCCTGGTTGTATTAAGCCCTTAGACCAGTCGTATCTCTGAGTGTCCTTTCCATCCATCTCTATAATCATCCTCGGCCGCGCCAGCTCCCACGGGTGATCTTTGTAAAATGTAGATCGCAGGCTGTCCTCTTCGTATATAAGTCGCTGAGGCTGGAACAACCTGCTCGGTTTCCGGGTCTCTGGGTTCGGGGCCTTGTGCTGGGGCGGTAGGGGGCGAGTAAGGATCTCGGACGGCGGGATAGACTCGAGAACCTTATACCATACCGGCTGCTGGACCTTATGATGAGGCCATATGCGATGGTTCAGCATGTCGGTAACAGTCTGGTAGACCCGGACGGGTCTGATCTGGCGCTGGCCAGTCATGGCGAGAATTGACCACGAGAGGAAGCCAGATAGCGGCCGGGAGTCGCGGGAGTCAAGAAATTTAGCTGACGTTGCTCAACTTTATGAATGGACCGGCTGAGGCAACTGAATGCTCGTATATGGACATGGAATCACCAACAGCTTTCGGAAAACCAAGCTGGACTCTTCGTTTTTACGGCTCCACTGCATCGGTACGTACTTACTTAGGTATCATTCCTCCAGCGGACGGGCAGCTGGAGACTGGCCGAGTGGAAGCACCCCTGACAGCTCGCTTGCGCTACGGCGTGCTCGTAGACGGTGAAGTGCACTGTGCATCAATGTAGGGCACCTACTGGAATTATCCAGTCCCGGCCCCAGTAGCGTCGCTGCTAGGCGCTGAGATTACACTGTGCAGGGACCAGGACTGATCTCCAGCTCGAAGTTCCAGGAGTCGATGAGCGAGCTTCCGCGCTATCGATTAAATCCAATGCATTTTTTACAGGCCTGGATATCATCGTCCTGCCGCCAGCCCAGGAGGATCACACTCTGGATATCGCCCATGAGACCGTGTACTTGCACATTGTCGCGCGCACAACTGAGGCTGTGATGACGGAACCACAATGCTGGACAGCTCATGAAAATCTCCAAAATTGACGGGTCGATATACGGCGCGGTATTCACGGGCCGGCCCTCACTATCTCTTCATGTAGTCAACAGAACCGGACGACGACATGCCTGCTCTACACTCATATTCAACGAATCCTTCACTGTGGGTCACGCTACCCCTTCGACGCAATCAAGACAAATACATACACACCGCAACCCCTATAGCACGCACTTTCCCAAATATCTCACCACCGCGGTAGCACGTCCTGGCGGTCGACTACCCAGCCTCAGCTACTTTACCTCACAACCACCTAACGACCGCAATTGGAACCATACAGCTGTGTCGACCGCCAGTAGCGCCGATCCAGACGCTCGCTTGAAGCCGAGAGTATTCCAACCAAAACACGAGCTTCTAGAGCTGGTCGGTCAATATGATGACGAATCTGTGGAAGACCATCTCGAATCCGCTAGGGATCCTTATATGCGAAGATACGCCCCCCCGAACGGCCCCGAACCTACAGTTTCCGACAAAAGGGAAGATATTACGCTGCAGTCTATCAATAGCAGGCAACATGAGAACGAGCATGATCGTGAAGCTCTGCGCAACCTTCGCGCCGCAGTGCTGAAGAAGCTACGTCGCCCGGATCACATGGACCTTGACAAGGTCTGGGAGCTTTATCTCATAATTCGTGAGCCGCGGGTTGCTCGTCTGACTGCGAGACTGCGGCATCAACTTTTGCATGCACTGGCCCAGACCAAGCGTAAAGACGAGAAATCCATGTTACGGTACTTTGCTGCCGTAGCAGATGTTAGGAACAGTGGGTTTGCCCTGACATCATCTGAGTGGAACACCGCACTCTCTTTTGCTAGCCGCTACGTCTCAGTGACGACAGTAGCTGAGACTGAGGCAGCTCTTCAGCTTTGGCGACAGATGGAGCACACAGCCGGAGTTAAGGCAGATGAGGTGACCTTTAATATCATCTTTGACTCTGCATCCAAAGCCGGCAACTTTGATCTTGCAGAGATGGTTTATGAGGAGATGACGGCCCGTGGTTTCGCATACAATCGATACCATCACGTCAGTCTGATCCATTTCTTCGGCCTAAAACAGGATGCTGGCGGTGTAAGGGCTGCCTATAGGGAGATGATCGAGGATGGCGAGATCGTCGACACTGTAACCATGAACGCTGTTCTTTCGGGGTTTATCAGATCAGGAGAAGAGGACGCTGCGTTGCGCGTTTACGAGAAGATGAAAGCCCACAACGAAGATCTCAAGGTCGTGCCTCATCGCGACTATACCCATCAGAAGTCTGTTACTAAGGTTCTCATGATGTTCGCCAAAGTTTCGAAGCAGCATCCTGATATGCGTCCCAGCTTCCAGAAAGCCGCGCTGCTCTCGCCCGACCTGCACACATTCCGCATACTCGTCAATCATTTCGGTATTCGACTGGGCGATCTAGAGAAGGTCGCGCAGTTCCTTGACGAGATGAAGCCTCTCAGCGTCCCCCTTCATGGCGCTATTTTCTTAGGGCTGTTCAAGTCCTTTAGTATACATGGGGGCCCAGATTCAGACTGGAGCCAACCAAGGCTCGAAAGTGTCTGGGGTGCTTTTCTGGACGCCTTAGACGATGGTACTGACGGCATATATATTTCTACCTGGTTGGCTTCTGCGATTCTAGATGCATTCGCGACCTATTCATCTAGGGAACATATGCTAGATATATATGAATGTCTCAGATCAAGGTGGAGTCTGGACGCGAATGATTCGCAATACATGTTGAACTACCTCAACAGTCTTCTTCAAGACCTCGGAAACAAGACGAAATCAAAGAGGAATCTAGCACTGCAACCATGGAAATTATAGTCGCCCAGCCTATATATGCATAAGACTGTATAATAGAGACTGCCCTTGACAGCTGGCATATAATATCTCAAATACTGTATATACAAATGTATGATAAAGGTTATTTACGAGCAAGGGGGCCCACGCTGCGAAGGACTGCTATTTCCCAAAAGTACCTGGATTCGTTCACATCCCTGTCAAGTTGGAGGGCGTGGTCACTGCCCGCCATGGTATTCGGAAGGTTAGCCTCTAAGGGCATACATTCTCATACAAATATCTGACACAGACCATAGAAGTATTAAATCGTTCCGTACCTATTTATGGACAGAGGTTGAGGCTTGATAACGCACATTGTCGCGAGTCACTTCTCGTCTCTATTAGATTTGTTGTGTTGGTCACGGTGGGGCTTCAGTCGTGTGACAAAGGAACTGCGATTTATGCGATAGCCTCAGGGTCTATTGTCGTCTTATATGTACAGCTTTCTGGCTTTTCCCTATCTATTCATGGCAACCACCACGCTCCATCGACTCGTATGGCATGGTGTCTCGTCAACCTGTCCAGGTACTACTTGGGGCACAGCGGACTCGCAAGACGTTTAGGCCTTAGGCTTCTTGGTTTGCCAAACTGTAAATGGTTAGCGATTCATCATTATATTCATGTTCATGTATGTTGAATAGAATGGCCAGCGCAGGTGGCAGTGAGCGGGAATTAAATGACGTACCAGCAATACCGAAGGGCAAGAAGAAGCCGGTGATGCAGTAGGCCCAGTATCGCACAGCGAAGAATCGAGTCTTGGTGTTGAAAGGCAAGTTACTGTAGGGGCCCTCGGGGTAGTGGTAAGGCGAGGACAGGCGGGCACGGGTAGCGTGGAAGGCCCGGCGGGAGATCAAAGACGTGAAGCGGGTGGCTTGGGGAGACATCTACGGACAACGGTCAGCTTCGCGTATACGCCAATTGGATGCGAGGAGCAGAGGCGTGGGAGGAGGATTGCGCATGTACCTTGAAGGTGATAATTGCGGTGGTGCGGAGAGTGCGAGGCGTGTTGGTGATGATGTCGGTTTCGAGCTTGAGCGAAGCTTGCAAAAGGGATCGAATGATTCGTCGTTCGGTTTCGGTCGAATGAACCCGGGAGATTCTCGGGATAACGGCGTGAAGAGGCCAAGGAAGCTGGTCAGAGCTCTCACCAGAGGAATGGATGCAGGTCCGGAGCTGGGCCAAGCTCAGGGCGACCTTTACCGCCTTCCTAGATCGACCCTGGTCATCTGTTGTACCTTGATATTCTGCCATGACCCAGTTTTATTTTTCCAAAGCTCGATCTCACCGCCCGCCCCTCGATCCCAAGATAGGCGGTGCATCCAACTGAAATAATCGATACTGCCAGCGCCCCCAATTTTATTTTCCAAGGAAAAGCTCACACTGAGCGGTGCTCTTCACCTCCAGCTCTGGATCCCACACATACACCCCTTTGACTAGCAGAGCTGACACCCGCTATGGACGACTTGTTTGACGTCTTTGACGACAAGCCGGCCGCTCAGGTCAAGGCGCAAGAGGTACATTCCTCTCCGACCGGAAAACCGAAAAAGTCGAAGAAGGACAAGAAAAGCAAGAAGCGCAAAGCAGATGGCGACCTCAAAGGCGGTTCAGCTGAGGTTGCCTCCGCACCTTCTGCTCCCGAGGTAGCCACAAGCGAGATTTTACCAGCCTCTCCCGAGGAAGATGGCGTCGAGTACGCGAAATCGGAAGACGCAAAGGAAATCAAGCGAAGACGAAAAGAAGGTGCCGCAGAACCCGTCATGACAGATACCTTCGAGACCGCCCAATCCCGAGAACTCGCAGCAGCAGCTGGCTTCGCAGCCAAGCCCGAAGACGAAGCACTCGTCCTCTCGCACAACATCCAGCATCAGGTCGCCCTTCCTCCTGATCTCGATTACGAATACGTCCCCCTTTCAGAACATAAACCACCTGAAACCCCAGCACGGGAGTGGCCGTTCAATCTCGATCCCTTCCAGCGCCTCTCGATTTCTTCAATTGAACGTGACGAGAGTGTACTTGTATCAGCGCATACGTCTGCTGGAAAAACAGTTGTGGCAGAATACGCCATTGCCCATTGCCTCAAGAGGAACCAGCGAGTTATCTACACGAGTCCCATCAAGGCATTGAGTAACCAAAAATACCGGGAATTCAACGAAGCCTTCGGAGACGTCGGCTTGATGACTGGCGATGTCACCATCAACCCGACCGCCACCTGCCTTGTCATGACTACCGAAATTTTGCGCTCTATGCTGTATCGCGGTTCTGAGATCATGCGCGAAGTCGCGTGGGTTGTTTTCGACGAAATTCACTACATGCGAGATAAGACTCGTGGTGTTGTATGGGAGGAGACGATCATTCTGCTCCCAGACAAAGTCCGATATGTCTTTTTGTCTGCCACCATTCCTAATGCTTTCCAGTTTGCTGAGTGGATTGCGAAGATCCACCGTCAGGCATGCCATGTTGTGTATACCGATTTTCGGCCAACACCTCTACAGAATTACTTCTTCCCGGCAGGTGGATCAGGGATTTTCCTGGTCGTCGATGAAAAGGGTGTGTTCAGAGAACATAATTTCAATAAGACGATGGCTTTGATTGAAGAGAAAAAGGCCGCCGAGGCTAATGACCCCGACGCTAAGATGACTGGCAAGGGCAAACACAAGAAGACATTCAAGGGTGGTCCGAGGCAAGAAGGACAAGGAGACATCCAGAAGATCGTCAAGATGATTATGACTAAGAACTTCAATCCTGTCATTGTCTTCAATTTCAGCAAGAGAGAATGCGAAGCGCTCGCCCTCCAAACTTCCAAGTTCGCCTTCAACGACGAGAGTGAGAAAGCTATGGTACACAAAGTATTCACTAGCGCGCTAGAATCTCTATCCGAAGAGGACCGTGAGCTCCCACAGATCACAAATATTCTACCCCTTCTTCAGAGGGGCATTGGTGTCCATCATTCCGGACTTTTACCCATCCTCAAGGAAACGATTGAGATTCTTTTCCAAGAGGGACTAATTAAGGTTCTATTTGCTACCGAAACGTTCTCCATCGGCTTGAACATGCCTGCTAAGACCGTTGTTTTCACTAAAGTCAAAAAATTTGACGGTGTAAGCAACAGGCCCCTGACCTCTTCTGAATACATCCAGATGTCCGGTCGTGCTGGTCGTAGAGGTCTCGATGAGCGAGGTATTGTCATCATGATGGTAGATGACAAACTGGAACCACAGACCGCGAAAGACATTGTAGTTGGTCAACAGGATCGTTTGAACTCGGCATTCCACCTCGGCTACAATATGGTTCTCAATCTTTTGAGAATCGAGGCAATATCACCTGATTTTATGCTCGAGAACTGTTTTTTCCAATTCCAGAACACCGCTAGCGTCGCTGGTCTGGAGCACGACTTGATGAAGCTGCAAAAAGATCGGGATGAGATGGTGATTCCTGATGAGGCTACCGTCAAAGACTATTACGGTCTACGCCAGCAAATCTCAGAGTATACCAAAGATATGCTGGCTGTGATTCAGCACCCTAATCATTGCGTTGAGTTCCTGCAGCCGGGCCGACTTGTTCAGATTGCGAATCCCAAGACAGGCAAAGATTTTGGCTGGGGCATAGTTGCGAATTTCATGAAGCGCTCCCCGCCGAGGTTTGGCGAAAAAGAGTTCGAGCCACAAGAATCCTACATGATGGACGTCTTCCTTCATATCGACC
Organism: Xylariaceae sp. FL0016; assembly: GCA_022578815.1. Taxonomy (NCBI): domain Eukaryota; kingdom Fungi; phylum Ascomycota; class Sordariomycetes; order Xylariales; family Xylariaceae; species Xylariaceae sp. FL0016. The sequence goes on along the minus strand of MU388727.1, from coordinate 846,993 downwards.
CCGACTGTGATCCTTTCGGCGACGTGAAATCTTCTGATGGAATGCCGGAAGGCGTTCGAGGTCGCGATCCTGTCCGTGGCAGCGTATTTCAAGCCGTTCCTTGCCTGCTTAACTGTATCAAAGCCATCAGTCAAATCCGACTATTCATGCCCAGGACAATTAATGGCCGTGAAGACATCGAAGCTTCGCGGGAAAAGGTGTATAAAGCATTCACAGAGACCGAAAAACGTTTCCCGGATGGCTTGCCTGTTCTAGATCCAGTCGAAAATATGAATATCACGGACGACTCTTTCAAGAAGCTTCTGCGCAAGATCGAGGTTCTGGAGTCACGACTGCTAGCCAACCCCTTGCACGGCTCGCCGCTACTACCCAGCTTATGGGAACAGTACTCTACCAAGATCGCTCAAACCGACGAGATCAAGGCTCTCAAGAAGAAGATTGCGAAGGCTCACTCCATCGCACAGCTTGATGAGCTCAAATCGAGAAAACGAGTGCTTAGGCGGCTCGGCTTCATTAATGAGGGTGAGGTGGTTCAAATGAAGGCACGCGTCGCCTGCGAAATTTCTTCGACTGAGGGCCACGAACTGCTACTCTCTGAACTACTTTTCAACCGTTTCTTCAACGAATTATCTCCTGAGCTTATTGCTTCGGTCCTCAGCGTGTTCATATTCGATGAGAAAGTCGAGGCAGCTGCTCTCCCAGATGAACTAATGAAACCATATTCTCAAGTACAGGCGCAGGCCCGTATCATTGCAAAGGTCAGCCAGGAGAGTAAGCTGGAGGTTAATGAGGATGAATACGTTCAGAGCCTCAAGTGGCAGCTCATGGAAACTGTGCACGCATGGGCCAACAGGAAATCATTCGCCGAAGTCTGGTACGTATCACCTTGGTTGACGGCGGTTTAGTATGCTTACTTTTTTCCCTAGCAAAATGACGGATGCGTACGAGGGTTCATTGATTCGCTTGTTCCGCCGATTAGAAGAGCTGCTTCGCCAGATGGCGCAGGCAGCCAAAGTCATGGGCAGCGAAGACCTCCAGCGCAAGTTCGAGGAAAGTTTAGCAACGATTCGTCGCGACATCGTGGCTGCACAATCTTTGTACTTGTAGGCTGAGGCGCTCGATCACCAAGCAGTGTTTCCTAAGGTTTGTACTGGGCTTGGCGGGACTTGTTGGGACAGGTAGTGAGCATCGTTACGGAGTTAGGGACGGATACCACTTGACTTAATGTATCACAAAGAAAAACAGAGATGTCCGTAGGGGATCGGCCCCGGACGCGCTTCACTTGCGAATCTTGAAAAAGAACTCGCCCAAGCTTAGATAGAGAAAGGGAGCGTTGCTATTGTTGGCAATGCTCACCCGCTTTTCGGTTTTTTATCCCTTTGTCATTGTGAATGTATGCATTACAGTAATGGAGTTTTCTATCGATGCAAGCCACCAAACGCCGAGCCATGCTATGCCATGCTTTGGTATGAAAACAAATCAAGAACACCTTGCCCAAGCAATACAGTTATAGAACACTCGCCCCTTGGAAGCATAATCCCAGGCTCTTCATCTGTCTCCGCCTGAGATAGTCCTGATGACACCTATCAACATGGCAAACGCTACACCAACACCGACCATGAAGCGCCACCGGCCACTGGTCATACCCTGCTCCCGTATCAACCAGCCCGCACTGCCAAGCGGCCAGACGAAACCGACGATGACGCCCCTTATTAAAACGTCGATCATAGCGACCTCGCCTACCTCATCACTGTCAGTGCCTCCTCCGCTCATGCCCAGTGCACCGCCCGCGCCCGCGACGCCGCCGGCGGCCCCTCCGCCTGAATGTAGCGGCAGGGCGGAGGAGTTGTCATCGATCCAGGCGTCCTCCATACGGCGGAAGCCGTCGGGGCTCGGCAGGGTGTCGGGGGTGTAGCGGCTGCTGTGGATGCTGCGGAACTGCAGGCGCAGCTGATGTACTTCCGTCGCGGTGAAGCCGGTGGCGAGCAGGCGGTCGAAGCCTCGCGGCGCAGAAGGGATGGCGCCCGGGGTACCGGGGGTATGCGATGGATAGGGCGATGGAGAGGGCGAGTTGAGGCCGGGGGATAGGGGAGGTTGTGTCTGGGGTGGGAGCAGGGCCGCCGCGGCTTCGGCCTCGAGCTCGGCGGTGGTGAGGCTGTCGCCGATGCTGCAGTGGGTGTAGATGCGGGGGGGAGGCTCGCGGCCCGGTATGGATTTCCCCTTTCCTTTGCCTTTGCCCGCGGTGCCGCCTCGCGCATCCGAGTTGTCGTCATCGTCGACGTCGCCTTTCGAGGCCGCGTGGCTGAATGGAGCTGATGCGCGCGGTGGAGGCGGCGGCAGGGGGCGCAAGACGGAGCTCAGAACGGCATTGTCGGGCAGGATCTTGCCGCCGTGGATGAAGCGCAGGCGACGCTGGGAGTTGGGCTCCTCGAGACGGCCGCGGATCAGGTGCTTCAGCGAGACGACGGTGGTGGTGGAGGGGTGCGGGATGTCGAGTTCGAGGTCCGGAATGGCGGCGCTGAAGCGGATGGTGAGCAGGAGCGGCGGCGTGTTTGGGAGAGTCGAAGGCGCTGGGGGTTTGAGGGCCGATGGAGACGTCATGTCGGTTGGATGTGGGAGTGGGAGTATTGCGGCATTGTTGTCATTGGAGTTTGGCGATGGCTGTCTCTGCTATCGAGGTGAAGCTCGAGATGTCGGGTGAGGTGATGTAGATTGCGACCTTCAACCGAAGGAAAGTACCTAATTAGCAGGGAGAGAGATGGGTTAGTATCAATAGCGCGTTGACGCAAGCGGGAAGGCACCTCCCAGGGTCCCCCGTTCGAGTTCAAGGGACTATGTACACATGTCGGGTACCTCAGGCGTGTGGATAGCGTACCTAGATAGCGCTTCCAGGGCTCCTGTTAGGCGCAAATGACGTGACGGTCCTACGCAGGCGCACGAAAGGGCGTGTAAAGTGGAAGCCGATGGAGCGAGCACTCTTACTCTCAGTCTCGCGCGAATGCGAGCTTTCCCCGATTGCGGAGTTCTCTCAAGACTCTGGATTTCGAGAACGCCGAAGACTCACTGATAGGATCCCAGTAGTGTAGTATTTTGCTCATTCTGGTCGGAAGATCCTCCAATTCACTTATACCGACAGCCCGGCTTCTCGCTTACATGAAGTGCTTCGCCGGCTCGAGGTCTTATTACAGAACAGTACGTTCTACATCACATTATTTGGGTATAACAACCCACAATCCACGCTGGTTTCATTCGACTCCTGCCATGGCCAGCCAGCTATCAGCAAAGCTCAAGCCCGCGGCTCGAGTTGCGGGCCAGAGACAAGATGTCTGGTGAGAGTTTTCAGGGCCTTCACTCGATGGAATGAGTGCATGCTTACCCAAGCCAAGGTCCATCGTGAACGAAGCAGCGGCAGCCTCGCCCAAGCAGCCCATTGTGAACATGGGTCAGGGCTTCTTTGGCTACAACCCACCGCCCTTCATTACCAACGCTGCCAAGGCGGCGTTGGACAGAGTCGAGTGCAATCAGTATTCTCCAACGAAGGGCAGGCCGCGGCTGAAGAAGGCCATCTCCGATGCCTACTCACCCTTCTGGGGCCGCACGCTGAATCCAGAAACCGAGGTCACGATTACGACGGGGGCGAACGAGGGCATGCTCAGTGCCTTCATGGCTTTCATCGAGCAGGGCGATGAGGTTATTATCTTTGAGCCGTTCTTTGACCAGTACGTCCCGTCTCAGGGACCAGGAGAGAGGAGCGCAACAACGCTGACGGGAGCTGTAGATATATCAGCAACATTGAAATGCCGGGTGGAAAGATTGTCTATGTGCCTATGCATCCGCCCGAAGACGGCGCTACTCGGACATCCTCCGCCTCGGAGTGGACCATCGACTTTGACGAGCTCGAGAAGGCGATTACTCCCAAGACCAAGATGATCGTCTTGAATACGCCTCGTAGGAATATCTCGACAATATGTATTCGATTAGGATACTGACTGTTTTCGTTTAGATAATCCTGTGGGCAAAGTTCTATCAAAAGAGGAGCTCCAAAAGATAGGAGATCTCTGCGTGAAGCATGAGATTATTATTCTGTCCGATGAGGTCTACGACCGACTCTACTATGTCCCGTTCACGCGCATTGCCACCTTGTCCCCTGAAATCGAAAGATTGACTATTACCGTGGGGTCCGCCGGAAAGAACTTCTATGCCACGGGATGGCGAGTTGGCTGGCTTATGGGTCCCGAGCACCTTATCAAATACGTCTCTGCCGCGCATACACGTATTTGTTACTCATCCGTATCGCCTCTGCAAGAGGCTTGCGCCGTCGGTACGTTGACGCCGCCTCACTTGTAGTCGCGGTGATCGTGCTGATTATAATTTAGGGTTTGAGCAGGCTGAAGCTGAGGGCTTCTGGGACGAGACAGTTCGCGACATGAAAGGCAAGATGAAGCGCTTCAACGAAGTCTGGGATGAGCTCGGCCTTCCCTACTCTGACCCCGAAGGTGGTTACTTCGTCATGGTGAACATGGCCAAGGTCAAATTACCCGCGGACTACCCTTTCCCACCCCATGTTGCGAATCGGCCGCGAGACTTCAAGCTCTCCTGGTTCCTGATCCAAGAAGTTGGTGTGGCGGCCATTCCGCCGACGGAATTCTATACGGATTCCAATACGTGGATTGCAGAGGACTACATGCGCTTCGCCGTCTGCAAGGAGGACGACGTGCTCGAAACCGCCAAAGAACGCCTCAGGGGACTTAAGAAGTATATAGAGTGATAGATATAGATTTGTATTTGTCTCTTTGCCTCCAATCATAAGCATATCCCGCCCTTTGTGTACTGCCTCCTGCGACGAAGCCGAGGCATACTTCCTGTCGTGTAAAGACGCAGAGTTGCCTATGGAGGACGTTACTGTCGTAATGCTTGACAACGCATGCTGACATCGAGGAATAGATGTTCGCACATTCCGGCTTGATCAACGAAGAGACTAGCTGTTGCTAGTGTCCGGTATCGTTTAGGTTTTAGGTAGGCTTTACAGAGGGCCTAACAAGACAAACATTCAAGCCTTATTTTTGAAATTCAAAAACCGCATATCTGAAGGCTTTTTTCCTACGTAGGTCATTGCCAGAGCGAGTCTAATGTGTCTTCATTATCTTGGAGTTAGGCCTTGTTCTAGGAGGACTGGCATTGTTGAAGAATACCGTATCGTGAAACAATGTGACTTGAAAGGCTATCTATCCGATTCCTCGGTGAGTCCACCCTTGGTGCATTGTGTGATTGCTTGAGCCTTTGCGTTATTCTTTTGCAGTTTGTCTATCTCCATATTTTGACGGTGGGCACCCATTGCTATCGTGTATGCATACATCAGTGGGTTTATTTTCTGCAGGTCATGTAACGTACAGCGGGAAGGGGACAACATGGAAAACAAACCAGATGATCCGTAATCGGAAGTCGGAAAAAACCTTTATGGGAGGGGGTGATGTCTCAATGACCATAACATCGATATGGCTGAGTTCCGAACACAATGAGAATGTATATATTTGTAGGCAGGTAACCCAGGATCGTCGCCAACCAGCGAATCCAAATTCAACATCGACTGGGCAAGAAGCGAGCGCGATCGAACAGTGTAGGCTTTATGCTCCGAATTTGTGGCCTTGATGCGGCCCGACACCACCACCACCCGTTCCACCTTGGTATGTCAGTTGGTACGTAAAAAGGCAAGGAGATAAGCAGGTATACCTCCTGACCTCGAATTAGAGTCGAATGCTGTTTATTCCTGCGCAGTCCTCCGACCTTCAACCCCCGACAAGCACATAAACTCGGCGGGATTTTAAATACATATTCTTATATTCAAGCTGTCTATATGCATGTAATCCCATCTAGGCCTTGATAGAGAAACCCCTCTTCCGCTTTAAGGTCTTGGTCCCGACCGCAGACATTGTTCCAAGGTTATCCTAGGTATTCAAGTGCGCTTCGAGGGTATGCGGTACTGAATGAGTAAGAGGCTCGAACTCCTGATGTATCTGGATGTGGCTCCGTGTCCGTGAAGATTACGAGGCGAGCCGAAAGCGGAAGAGATGCTTTTGAGCCCAATATTATTAGAATCTACCAGCGGTCATTGCCCTAGCTCAGTGCAGAGTCCTTGTATAGTATCTACGGCTCGAGTGCCTCACAGTACTCTCGTCGTAGTCAGCAGGTTGCTGTCGTGGTCACTTTACTGTGACGTGCCGGAATCGCCCCCTGATGGCTATAGTTGCTGATGGCAGATACTGCACAGTTGACCGTTCACTTCGCTCACCAGATTTCATAGATAAACTCAGGTGCTTCGGTTTATTCGTTATAACTCAAACTATAAGGCCAGCCCCTCTCGCTTGTGCTTGAGTCAATTTGTCCAGTCTATCTCGGGGGTCTTGTTCTAATTTATTCATTCAGTATGTGTGGTCGAATTTAGTAGTTTCATATTCCAAACCATGCGACTTCCGTCGAAATTAGCTCGACTGCAACGAACAACAAGCTGACTATAAGAAATAACTCAATAGCACTGAGTAGGGTTGTTGCCCCATGGGTATAAATGTGGCCACGCCAACGGTATATGTTCGTGGGCATAATATACCATAGCAAAACACTGTATGGTCAGATGGAGGTAGAAGGAGTTTTTCCAGAGACGAATGTGTCACTTCAAAGTTGCCTTTTCAGTGCGTCTGGAGTTTACGCAGCCTTCCTTTACAGGCACTACGGTGTTCCGAACTACCTGGATGGGATATTTGGTACATTTTCTGGGTAATTGCACGGTAGACAACGGGTCGAATGATTTGTGACAAAAGATCGATTCACCTTTGACGCATCTCTGCGGAAAGCAACGAATAACACCACCATCTGTCTATTATTCCTTCTTCAACTGCGTACTCCACCAAGGACAATCATCTCCGATCCTAGTCCCTACATCGGGACTGGGGGTCTCAGCGGCATAGCCACAAAGTTGGGGACGTAGATGCCGGGAAGCTTCTCGCTCTGTACGATGAAGAGGTCAGCCAGACGGAAGCAGCGAATAAGCTTGCCCGTGAGGCTCAATGAAGTGATTCGTGCCCAGCTCTCGACGAAAATTGTCCTCATGCGGTTCTTGGGCACAAGGTATGACAGTCTCAGGATGCGAACGGCCAAGAGAAAGATGAAACCCGTTCCGGGACCATTGGTGACGACGACGCCGGGGTACTTGAAGGCAGGAGATGACCGGCAGGACGGCGATGTGAGGAGAATTCGGAAGATGCTGAGGATGCTGAAGAGAGCGGTGAATGGTGTTGTTGACCAGCTCTGATGAACATGCCGAGCGCGTGCGAATCGGACGATATCGAATGTGCCGCTGTTCAAGCTCTCCTTGGAGAAACGCTCGAAAAGATGACGCTCAAATGCCATGATTTTGTCATAGCTCATGTTGTCGCCCTCGCCAATAGCCCATCGACGATGAGCTGACCTTTCAGGACGGATGCTACGCTCGATCATGCGTACCATCTCGGCCGTGTGACCTCCAGAGCCGCAGACAAGCAAGACGTAATGTGAATCTGAAGGACGTACCAAAGCACCTCTAGTAAGACTTGCAGCGAGTAGGCCTACAATAAAGACGACTGCGAGTATCAAGAGCTGTTGCACGGCAACCGGTCTAAGATGCTGGCGGGGAATAGCGTAGTTCATGAGTGCGTACGAGAGGCCGAGCACGGCTACTGTAATGGTTATGTTCAGTAGCGCGCCAAAAGAGCCGGCGATGAGATGCTGGGCGGCCTGTTCTCGATTGGCATCCATCGCGGATAAGCAGTCTCGATGAGAGATGTTTTTGTTGGTTGCGGATATGTGTTTGGGAGGACTGGGTTGATTGTGGGCTCTGGAATGGTCAATATGGGGAGTAAGATCAGTTGAAAGGTGATCGTGCAAAGCATGGGGACTTTTCAAGTTGGATCCCGGATGCACCGTCGAGGGACTGAGTTGATTTCCCTCCTCCATATCGACTGCTTGTACCAGTGTACTGTCGACTGTTGGCGATTGGCAGCAAAAGAGGCCCGGATAATTCAAGCCTGATTCTCCTGACACTGGCTGCTGTTATGTGGTGAGAAGCTCGTCGTACAACAGATAGTAGCCAATACTTGGCAAACAATTACGCAGTTGTAAATGAACCGAATATGCTCACCGCCATACACGGTATGGCAATATTCGAAAGAAGTGGCCAGAGTCGACCTATTATACGATGCCGGCCGTGAATGTCGATAGGATGGTTTAGCTTGGTGTTGAAGCCGAGAATGCAGTGATCCTTGAGCAGTTTCATGGCTTGGGTAACTTGAAATTCATGGCCACATCACAGACACAAGACTCTGATACAATATCTCCTATGTGTATGTCATTTACTGCCAAGCCTCGCTCCGTAAGTGAGCATGAGTAGAGAAACCCTAAGCCGTTCTATGTGATGCTTAGGAACACAATGACGGCAATGCTCATATGGTTAGATGATAATTTCACAGAGCTGAGATTATCTAGATGGGCATAATCTAAGGTCCTGGTCAGCTTTGATACAAAGAGCTCTCGATTTCGCTACCATGCAGGTTCTCCTGGACAGCTTGCTCCTTTGATACCTCGCTGAGGAATTCTTGGTATCAGTCGTCATGTCTTGGTGCTTCGAGACCAGATCTGATGACCACTGGGATATATACAGGTGCATTGCGGCTGCAACCACAGCGAAATAACCATCTCTAGATGAAGCAAGGCAGAACTGACAAAAGGGAATTTGGACTAACCTTTATCAATCAATCACAAATAGCTGTATTTAAGCACTTCTGGCTGAAAACCAAGCTCATCAGAGTTGGAGGATGCCCGAGTTCTCATCAGCGTATCGGTGAAGTGGCTTGGCTGCCATATATGGATGCAGTCGCTGGCGGGTTTGGTGTGGGACGGTGTGGCTTTCTCGTGAAGTGGCGATAGTGGTGTATGATATGGTACCTGCAGGAGCTGAGGCAGGGGGACTGGATCGGCCGAGAGCGTTGAGGAATCTGTTAGACCGTGCTGGCCCGCGACGCGCCACCACACGCGACAATGCCCCAGGAGTCCACTTTGAGCCTTAGCATCGACTCCCCTGTGCAAGTGCCCTGGAAGTACCTCTATTGTCGCGTAAACTCCTATCGCTGGTATCGCTATGCCAGGATCTTCCTCTTATCGGAGCTGCATCCCCAAGAAATTGGCCTCACCACCCGGCAGAACCCAAGCCAAAGTTCCCAAACATCCATCCAGCCCGTAGCTTGTCGATATCATCACCACTATCATCGCCACGACGACTTTTCAACCCATTCAACTTGACCACAAGCCCTACACTCAGAGTTGAATCCTACACTTAGACTACAAGGCTGGTTACCACATTTGACGAAGGAGACCATGGGGACTCTTCGGTCCAGGAAGCTTCTGAGATGTTTTTATTGCGGTCGAAAGTCGAGTCTCCGTTTTGATGGCCAGAAGTCGTTTGAATGCTCTGACTGCGATGCAACCAATTGGCTAGATGAAGTACACTCCCTCGCGTCTATAGAACTATGAGCCGCCTCGAAAGATCCACAAGCTGACTGTGTCGACTGTTTTCTAGAATGGAGACATTACAGATCCTCCTTCTACATCTTCGGCCGTCGAAACCAACCACGTTCAATATGCCATCCCCCGAACCTCCGCCGTTCGCTCTCCCTCACCAACAATACTGTCTGGCACGCTAGGCTCCGATGATTCCCCGTTCTGCGCCACCTGCCTTCGGAATCAACACATGCTCACTACTTCTTTGGCGCAGTTTGAGTGGCCTGACGATGTCAGCACCGCTGAATACGCTACAAGAGAGCGTAAGTACTACGCGCTTCGCCGTGACCTCGAAGAAAGATACCCGCAAGTATGCGCCGATTGCGAACCCATAGTCGACAGCAAATTACATCAAGCCTGCTACACAGCCCAAACGGACCATCTGAAGCGAACTCTCGCCCGTACGCGATCCCAGCGCAAAGAACCGAAGCAGCGCGGTTTCCTAGACGCTGTCGACCTCGCAGGCAAGTGGAGCTGGTATATAGGGTTTGGGCTGCAGTCTCTATGGCAGGTAGCATTGCTCTGTGTCCTCGTTACTGAGCCCTACGCTGCCAACACCGACGACTTGTGGACGGTGTCCGCAATGCTAGGCGCAACCAATCGACTAGTCATGGAAAGGATGCCGGACATAGACAAAATTATGCAATGGGCCATCAATTTGGGAATGTGCTCTTTCCCCTGGAACCCCAAATTCAAACAGACCATACGGGGCTTTACAGCGCATATCCTTGGGTTCAGGCAGTGGTACACATTTCAACTGCTGATACTCCTTTCTCGTGTTGCATCCTTGTCAATTGCGCAGTACTGCCAGTCTCAGGGGGTAGCAGCACTGAAGCAGTTTGGGGTCCAACTCTTCATCGCGCCGTTGATGATTTACGTAAGTTAGATACGTCAAGCAGCGCTGAAGCGGAACTCTAGACTTACGCATGACCAGATTTATCAAGTTGCCAGGAAATCTATACGTACAGACACGACTCCTCTATTTAAACTAAAGCCGAAAACCACAGCTTCGCGACAGAAAGCGCCCCGGGCGCAAGGAGAACAGAGTTCCAATGACCTGGGCAGCGTACTTGACGAAATCCTACATGCGCCAACAAAACCCATTAGCCCTATTGACGCAGGTTCACCGCAAGCATCCTATATCGGCCAGGAAGTTGCAGAAGAACAGTCTACTATAAATGGACACCTTGGCTATCACAATACTCAACATGGACCCAATTTTGGAAGTTTGACGTTATCTGATCCTCCACCGCCTCGACGCCCAGAACCTCAGACGATACATTATGACGAAGAAATGGACTGGTCACCGTCCGCCTCACAGCACCGAGCATTCAGTTCCTATAACCCTTACAAAGTCAAGAACATGAATCCGCGTTTTAGCGATGCGCCAATCGAGCCCAAATCGGGTCCGATATGGTATAAAGTGCCGGCAGCACCAACGAATCCAGCACAGAGGTTGCGCAATCCTCCCATGCGGCCACTTATAAGAGAAAGTCCCAGGGAGAAGAAACAGAATTTCTTTCAGTCATCGGGTCGGGGACCCGTTGACTTCGGGGCCTCCGCGACCAGGACGGAACGGTCGGACCTCAACTTTGCAGCGCCCAAATTCTTTGCCCCAGAGGCCAAGGATGATCCTCGAGACGGGCTATCAAATATGTTCGCGTCCTCGTTTAGTATCAGTCCGGACCCCGATGATGCCGCCGTCCGCAGTGCAAGGTCATCGGGCGCAGCCACCTTCCACTTCCAGGGCACAGGCCTAGTTTCAAGTCGCAACTGGAATCTGATGCGAATTGGTGAACTGGTAGTACTCCTTGTTGCACTTTGGGCTTGGATCTTTGCTTTGGGGACTAGCGAACACTACGGAGCTACAGTGGCTCTAGCATCGATATGCACTTGCCTGATCATTTCCATCAGGTTAGCGGCAGATCTGGAGAACGAGGCCCAGATCAAGATGGGCAAACGGCCATCAGTTTTCAAGTTGGCGTGGGTGAACCTAGCATTGGCTCAGGTAATCGCCAACCTCTTTCTCATGTGGAATGTCTGGTCGCAAAGCGCATCGGGCATCTCCTCGGGGAGGTTTGGAAGTATTCTGTTCGGAGGTATGATCGTGCATCATATGGTGCATGTCTTTGTATAAATGGGTTCCGGGTTCTTACACAATTAGGCGGTTGAGCCGTAACTACGGTGGCGTTATTTCGGAACTGCGTCGGGCATTGCATTGGCTGGAGTTTTGAATTTTGCAAGACAGCAGATACAGACTGTCGAAGAGATACCCAGCATCACGTGGAACGAATATGTATGAAGAAGGTTCAGAATCAAGAGCATGACACTAGCGAGCAGACGAAGCCCGTCTCATTGAATGAGGTAATGGACAAGTCGAGAGCACAAAATTTGAAACACATTGTGAGCGTGACATGGAGACACAAGGTATGAACTTGTAAAGAAGTAGATGTACGGAATGAGGCATGAGTCAAAGTCAGTTGTCCTCGCTGGTTTGCAAGGTCCAGACAACATACAAAAGGGTCTTCAGGCGTAGCGGACCTGAGATAAACGCCCATGGGCTGGGACTTGAGGTAATTACGGCATGGGCTAAACCCAACAAGACAATAATCATTGGTTATCGGTTCGTGGGACTGCAATCATGAGCCTAGGATCTTATCATGTAAGCTTTCGACGACAGGCTTGACCGTCGTCGGATTTTTTTCCCCGGTAGGCTCGGTACTCACGCAGCCGGGCAGCCGGAATCATACGACAGACTTGGCACACAACGCCACTGTCAGCTGTCGATCGAGTCCGCCGCCCGCGGAACGCAGGACAACCTCATTTCCTTGGGTAGCGGGATGATTTGAGAAAAAAAAAGTCAGCTAACGTCAAACACCTAGAGAACATTCGAGCTAATAGCTTACCTGCCCGCCTTACCTACTAGCACCTAGCAGTACTGCTGCTAACAGCTAACCCCTGAAATCCCATATTTCCCGTCTACCTACCACTCCCTGCAACTTTGCACTCAATGATCCTAATGATCCCCTTTTTATTTTGCTCTTCATTCCTCTACTAGGTGGCAATCATTCTTCGATTGTCCATCGCATTCAGCAGCAACCTGTCAAATATTCCTCTGCTTGTTTCTCGTGCCTCGCCACGTCACGTCAAACCAGAATTGTCGCTCCTTTCTACATTTCAGTCCCCGCCGCGCCACCATGCCTGGCCGCACTCTCCCGACTCTGACTCAAGCAGAGGTCGGGTCGCACAATTCGACAAAGTCCTGCTATGTTACCATCGGCGCAAATGTCTACGATGTTACCGACTTTCTCGACTCCCACCCCGGCGGCTCCGAGCTGGTTCTAGAGTATGCCGGCAAGGACGTGACTACCATCCTGAAGGATGAAGACTCCCACACCCATTCCGACTCCGCCTACGAGATACTGGAAGAGAACCTCGTCGGATTCCTCGTCACCGATAAGCTCAAGCCGAACGGACAGGTACAGAAAATAATCGACGACTCGCAGATAAATGAAAAAGTTTCGCCTCTAGTCCACCCTCGGACGGGTATGTCTTGTGAGGAGGATCTGAGCAAGGAGACCGACTACAGCAACGACTACAAAAAGCACAAGTTTCTCGATTTGAATAGGCCCTTATTAATGCAGGTGTGGAATGGGGGTTTCAGCAAAGATTTCTATCTGGACCAGGTCCATCGTCCTAGGCATTACAAAGGAGGCGCATCGGCTCCCTTGTTCGGGAACTTTCTCGAACCAGTCAGTCTGACTCCTTGGTGGGTGGTGCCCATGGTCTGGCTTCCGTGTATCGCGTACGGTACCAAACTTGCAGCCGAAGGCTTCGATAATCCCCTGGGCTTGGTCACGAGCTTCGGCTCTGGCATATTCGCTTGGACCTTGGTAGAATACGTCCTCCACAGATGTCTATTCCACCTGGACTAGTAAGTGTCTTCCGACCTTGCCAAAGCTTACAGCCCTTTACTGACTTGGTCACCACAGTTATCTCCCCGATAATAGAGTAGCCTTAACCATGCACTTCTTGCTCCATGGTGTGCACCATTACCTCCCTATGGACAAGTACCGGCTTGTAATGCCGCCGACGCTCTTCGTAGTGCTGGCTACTCCCTTCTGGAAGCTTGCTCATGCACTCTTCTATTGGGACTGGCATCTTGCCACGGCCATTTACTGCGGTGGTATCTTTGGCTACGTGTGCTACGATTTGACACACTACTTTCTACACCATCAGAACCTGCCGTTGTGGTATAAGCAGCTGAAGAAGTACCACCTTGCGCACCACTTTCTCGATTACGAGCTAGGCTTCGGCGTCACTAGTGCCTTCTGGGACCGCATCTTTGGCACCGAGCTGGCTATGCCGGTCAAGACGAAATAGTAGCGCAAGCAGATGAAAGTGATGGTTCATGGGTTATCAGGTTTGGATTAGACTCCTAGGCATGCCACTGTGATATTATCTTGGCATTACGGTCTTGTGGTTACAGGGCAATGTAGTTGTATGAAAGACACAGATGGCAGGGCAATTGTGTCCATACCCGGTACGAAAGGAAATACTCAACGGAGATCACGGGCGGCGTTTGGTCATCCACTCGGAGTGGAGGGAGATACTCAGCTTACTCAACACAAACAAACTAATATACATAATATGTCCTACGCCTCCGGTTCTTTTATATGTTGATTCTTCCTTGATCCAGCTGCATAGCTCCTATAAGTGAGATACCTAGTCTCCCTTGATTACCTGGTAAGTGAGTTCGGGGGGACACAGGTAGATAGTCCTGTTGGGGTCAAGATAACATGATAAAAGCTGAATATCTTAAATTGATCAAGACCTTGCAAGGTATCAAGTAGAAAGGGAGCAAGTGACAATGGCGAATGGTCGCGTTTACAGGACGAGGGATATGGCATGGTAGGCTGTCCATGTACATGAATGCGTGTTGAGGTACTTCGGAAGGTGCATCAGCAACATGCCTGTGGGGTTTTACCGATCTCGGGCGTCCCACTGTGGCTGGTATCAGTGGTTCAGGGAGTAGGTAGCCGCGCTGACTCGTTCCGTGTGGTACCTATGTAAGTACCCAGGTACCTACAGATTTTCTGTTCTGCCCAGCCTGCAGCCTGCAACTTGCCATCTCACCTGACCACATTCTTCTCCGCCTCACCAAGTAACTAGCAGAGGCTACTCTTAATTGTATTGTCAACTTATTTCTTTTCCCTTTCTTCGCGCCCATCATCCATCACGAACCAATCCTGATTAGGTATACATCTGTCACCTTCATCCACCTGTCGATTTTGCGATCAACCTGACTGGCTTTGAAGATGGCTACTCTCGACGTCGAGGCACTGCTTGATGCCACTGCTGGTAATAAGGAAGAGTCCAAAGAGGCACAGCCTCGGGATTCTGAAGACCGCCGAAGATCTGACCGAAGCGATCGCAGAGACCGTGACCGTAGTTCGGACCGTGGACGACGTGATCGCAGCCCCAGAAGACGCGACCGCAGTGGTGACCGAAGCGACCGACGCCGGGATCGTGTAGAAGATAGAGAGGCCACCCCACGTAGTGATACAGGGAGCCACAAGAGTAGGCGCAGAAGTCGGAGTCGTGATGATGAGCGCCGCCACTCACGTCGTCACAGAGGAGGGGATGGAGACTTCTACCGCAGTGGTCGTGGCGGTCGAGATCGCTCTCGCTCCCGCTCTCCTCGCCGCTATTACCGTCCCCGCGATGACCACCGTGACGACCGCGATCGCGGCTCCTACCGCAACAGAGATGATGAAAGACCTCGAGGCGGACGTACCCCAAAGCGCGATGCCACCCCGCAGCTAACAGAGGATGAGCGTGATCGTCGCACTGTTTTCGTTCAGCAACTGGCTGCCCGTCTCCGAACCAAAGAGCTCAAGGAATTTTTTGAGAAGGTCGGGCCCGTCAATGAGGCTCAGATTGTCAAAGATCGCATTAGCGGGAGATCCAAGGGGTACGTATTCGGCTCTGTATTAGTTGGCTTAGTTTGACTGACACCCTTGCAGAGTCGGCTACGTTGAATTCAAAAACGAAGATTCCGTCACTGCTGCTCTTCAGCTCACAGGTCAAAAACTGCTAGGTATTCCAGTCATCGTCCAGCTTACTGAGGCTGAGAAAAATCGTCAAGTCCGCACTACCGAGGGTGGCGGCTCCCACGCCAATTCAATTCCCTTCCATCGTCTATACGTGGGGAATATCCACTTCAGTATTACAGAGCAAGATCTACAGAATGTTTTCGAACCATTTGGCGAGCTTGAATTCGTTCAGCTCCAAAAAGATGATACTGGCCGCAGCCGCGGCTATGGGTTTGTACAGTACGTCTGCACTTTTCTCGCAACTCACTTGGGTGCCACGCTAACTGCGTCCGTAGATTCCGTGAAGCTGATCAAGCCCGTGAAGCCCTCGAGAAAATGAATGGATTCGACCTTGCTGGTCGACCGATTCGCGTCGGTCTTGGAAATGATAAGTTTACTCCTGAGTCAACTGCCAACCTCTTGCAGAGATTCCAGGGCCAGAACACACCATACCAGGGATCCGCATTCTCCGGTGCTGGTGGACGAGGTGCCCAAGCTTCTGGCTTCGATCGCGCTGGTGGTCGCGACAATGACAAGGCCACTGGTGCCAGCGCTCTGGACGACACCGACGTTGCTGGCGTGAACTTTAACAACTACAGTCGAGATGCTCTGATGAGAAAACTTGCCAGAACTGATGACTCTAATGTCGCTCCCGAGAGGCAGGTCCTGAAGCCCAAGACTGAGACCAAACCTAACCTACCCGTAAACGTCAATATGGCTAGTCGCTGTGTTCTGCTGCGGAATATGTTTGATCCCAATGAGTATGTCTTGCCGGTCTCTTATACGGTCGAATCATCACTGACCAACATTGCAGGGAAGAAGGTGAAGAATGGATCAAAGAATTGGAGGATGACGTTCGACAGGAAGCCGAAGAGAAGTATGGCCATGTGGTCCACATCTCGCTCGATCCGAATTCGCAAGGCGACATTTACCTCAAGTTCGACAAGGTCCAAGGCGGCGAGAATGCCATCAAGGGATTGAACGGTCGATATTTCGGCGGACGTATGATCAGCGCCTCGCCTGTTGTGGACGCAGTCTACAGCAGTTTGTTCTCTCGTACCAAGGCTATCTAAGATGCTAATCTCGGCCACGACCGACTAGCTCTAGGAACACTTGCAGTGAGTTGAGCCGTGATTCTTCTTCGATGATTTCTGACACCGTGCAAAGGCATCCCCCGGTAATTCGCCAGACGATCGTGTCAGACCATCAACACTCGGCGGACCATGTTCCATCAGCTTTCTCCACCGCATCCTCCAAATAGTTTGATCAGGTTACACGCCACATACTCCCTTCCAGTGTGTAGAGAACAGCCGATTGTTATCACACTGATTCTGCTACAGCGAAACAATTCATGCGGACCACGTCTTCGGATTTTCTACCTTGTACTTGCTGATTCCTAACTAGAACGGATTAAACAGAACGACCAGTAGTTAAATGGAAACTTAACCAGAAAACGGATCGGAAGAACCCAGCTAGGTGCTTAGATATCTGATATTGCTAAGGAGATTAGTCTGAACGTCCAAGAAACCCACAGCTTACGTGATTTAGACTCGTGTATAATATTTGTGAAGCTCCAGTCCTTGTTTGGAATGTTTAAAATATTCATCTGCAAAGGTTTGCTTCTAGTCCCTGAACACAAGCTCATATGACCTGTTCTATTTCGGCACTAACGCCGCATAGCCTTTATCGCACTACCATCAACGATTTGCATCTTTTTTCTATGCAATTCCATCACTGCAGATGCCGGGTTACTTTGCTCGTCAGGTTTGTGTCCCAAACACCTTGAATAATCTGATGAGCACATATCTTGTAAATTTTGCCTTGGTGAACCTGGTTGCCACGATTACTGGCGAGATCATTGCGCAGGCATGCGTGCCGAGAAAGCAGGCGATATCATACAGCCATAAGGGGCATTATGCCTGAACGCCTCTCGTTGTTGGCAGGTCAGTATTATACATCCTAATATTACGGTTGCAGATATAGTGATATCCTGCTGTCCGACATTCAGGCTGTTCGATGTTACTTGAAATCTTGAGCTGCAGATTCCATAAATACAGATTCATTAGTTGGCTTAGGTACTGGTCGTTCCAGCTCGGCGCCACGCTGAGCGTCCGAGTAGAGACGAACGCAGATCAGCAGTGAAAGCGCTATTGACGGATTTTCGCGGCAGCTAGATGTCGTCGCAGCGCATGCGCAAGCGGAAAATTAATCTGTCACGACCTGAGCGGGATGGTGTAGATAGAGAGAAGAAAGTCATAGGGAGGTCGACGAGTCAAGTAGTCTTCGAAGAGGTGATGTGACCGCGTGCCTATCCTTGGACTTGACGGGTTTTCTATCTACATAAACAGCTGAGCGCACAATCACACTTTTACTTTTTTAGAGATCGCTTTCGCCATACCTTGACTGCAATCTATTCGGTACTCATCGCGTCCAGAAAGTGAAGCGTTGTGGATAGTAAGAAGCTGTCCACTGCCCACGCGATAGCTGCCCAGCTTTCCAATTACAAGTCATTATGAGCACGCTCGTGCTAGACTCAGCTCGAGAATCGATGCGCTTGTAAAACATAGTGTTTTTTTCCCTATTTACAAGATGCCAAATTGTCCCATGAATATAAGACGGATGCAATTCGATACGGGTCGGGCGAGTGTCGGTACCCAAAATACCCTGTATCAGGCCATAAAAGGTACCTCGAACATATATGACGGTAGGAGGCTGGTTTACAAGAGCAGACTGCGCATAGCCCTACATGCCAGATGTCTCCCACAAAAGCTTGCAAGTTTGACGCCAGCTACAGCTCCAATCCAGTCTCTATTTATCTATTTTTTTGCTTTTTTCCGCGTGGCATGTCAAAGCCAATGTGGTTTAAGTTGCAAGAGGCACGGCAAGTGGTCCTAAGTCTGTTGCGTCCACACACCAGTCCTTCGGATAGTGGGGCAGCCACAGCATGCAGGTAGCCCACTGTGCCTTCTCGCCCTGACTTTGAGAGAAATATATTACCCACTAAGCGTCGGATTAACAAGGCAAAGTGGCCGAGTGGTTAAGGCGGCAGACTCAAGACAATGTCTTACACTGTACAACGGTGCTATATTCTGCTGGAGCAATCCGCGCGCGTTCGAATCGCGTCTTTGTCATAATCTTCAAACTTCAACTTTTGCGGTTCTTGCAGGTGTTGGTTTCCTCTTTTTTTTAACCTTTTGAAACCAGACTCCGAGTATTCTGATTATATGGGCAAACCATGCCATCCCGTATTTGCACAATACAATTGCTATTGCTGCTGTATTGTGTATTTGTGTAATGTTTTTCATTGGTGAGCTTGTTGTAGACATGCCTCGTGTAGTCCGCCAACGAGGAAAATGTATACAACAGGTCATGTCATTAATTTCCTGCCTATTCCACAAATCTCACAGTTGTCCACCCATCTTATGATCAAACATTCTCTCAGTCAGAAAACGACCTTCACTCAGAAGCATTCAGATCCGCGCTGCTTGCATCCAAGCTCCGGTGCAGCCATACGAAGACCCGGAACGCACACATGTGCACGCCAACTTGGTCGCTGGAAGCTAGGTCTTGCCGCCTTTCTGCCACAGGAGCCGAAATCGTGAATACGATTATACATCGGGGGTGCATGTTGGCTTTGTGACACCCACGCCAGGTATCGTGCAATCGTGCCCTATCCACATTCATGATATCTCCTATCGCAATAGCAGTGCGTGTAATCATCCCCACGGACCAATGCCGGCGACTGAACTCATCTGATCGCGCATCTTTCTTGTATGCCATGCAACAACGGTACGGTGACACGCTTCAGCAATCTTCTCGAGCGGACGAATCATAGAAACAGGCAAGATGTGCGACGTGGCCATCAAGCGCACCCTTGGTCTATAGCTGGTGCTGTCGCCAGGTGGGAAAGGACGACATCGGGTATCGAAATTATCCTGCAGAAGCCCAACACGAATCAGTTGCGATACTCGATTTAATGCAGTGGCGGGTAAGGAGCACAAGCTCGTGGGCGTCTGACACCGGGCCATGGACATATTAATATCGGGCTTTACCTAGCAGAACATTCTGCTGAGGGACTGCTCAAGTGGTGCGGTGATAGGGCCTTTGGATAGAGACGCGACCGCTGACAATTTCTGGATTTCGAGGGCATGCCTCCGACTGTGCCGCCCCAAATATCTCAGCACCCAGTCCGCAGAACACGCAGCTCCAGGGAACGAAGGAAAAACACTATACCATGATGTTACAGGTTCGATGAAAACGCTTGCATGGCTCATCCAGTCCTTTAATTGCTGCCCGCAAGCTATGTCGGCTGTGGTGTCGAGCTACGTGGGTTGCATATCGTTCGTTTTGGTACCAGCCCGTCACATCCAATCTTGACAGCCTTCTGCTTGGCTTGAAATACCCGGAAAATCGCGTAGGTGAGTACTTCCAGCACAGCTGCATCTAAACGGGAACGTACCAGCACTAACCTACAGGGCCATTGTGATGGCTAGATCCTACCTCCTATAGAACATAGCCATGGACTACAGCACGAACTCACTCCCTTACCAATGACATTCAGCTTCACATCCCAATCCCATAGCCTGCCTGCTCCCTAAAGCTTGCTGGGTCAGTTGAGGAGCCCAATACCATTTGCTATTGGGAGGTATTCGAAATCATTCTACTGCATTAATGCGAGGTAGGAAAAATGAATCCTAGATACCTGCCTATTTATTACTTCGGTTGGTATCTACTACTGTAAATTCAGTTTCTACATATCTGATGTGCCCTTGGTGGCCAATGTCACTTATTTGGCGGCCTGCTTTGGACAAAGTCACCATTGGTTTCTATTGGTCTGGTACTGTCTGCATGAACTCCAAGATGTAAACCAACGCATATTCTTTGTATTCGTGCACACCTATTTATATCTAAGTAGCCCAAGTAAGGGTGCCTAGAGGCAAGCATGTTCAAGTACTCACAAGAAAGGGACATTGCTCACAAAACCAGTGTAGTCACTGAATCTTAGTCAGGCCACCCCCATTGACCTGTACTGTTGTGTATTTGCCATGGTAAATGTTAGTGCCTTGTGTATTGCAGTTGCCATAGGGGCTTACAGGTCGCCGAACTCAGGGGAGGTTAACATGCTACGCCAATATCACCTGGAAAATTGCCAGCACCCACAATCATCAGCTCCGTGCCGGTAGTATATCAATTATACCTATACTTAAGCCATGACACCATTCTAGCTTCATATCATTTCAACCCACATCAATTGCTGCAATTTGACCATGCTCCGGTATGCCATACCTCAATTTGTTTTGGAGCATCTTGGCAGCCGGCAATATGAATGCACTTTCCGGCTGCCAGGTGATTGTCTCCGTTTTTGCTCCGGAATACGGGCATCGCGAACCTTGCTGGCAGCTCCGTAACAGCCGGACTGCCATGAACTGTGTGTGGTTGTCAAACCCCCCTTTTTTCGACTGCAGACGACTGCCACACAGATCTGTTGTGGTTTCAAAATTGCGTGAACTTTTTCTATGATGACCCTCTCTGTCTGCACGCATCTTGTCCTCTTCCCATTTCCTCCCTCACGCACCACCACTTCACTTTCATTATCCGCAAGCAAAAGCTCACTCAACAACCCATCACCCGCAGCCAGCAACCAGTGCCGCTCTGCAGAATCAGCTACCACCATACTTGACAGTGTAAGTTCAAACATATCAGATGGTGTCTATTATCTGTGCCTGTTGTCAGGTGGGAAGCAAGGTCTGTCTCCGGGGCATGCCTCGGGAGCTGGTCATATGCCCTTGACACATCCAAAGGGCTGCCTTGTTTTACCTATTACACACCAAGGATACTTCTCCGCTGCTTCTGAACCACTTTAAGCTAACCAGTATCTCAACCAGGCTCACTAGCACTGATCCATCAAAATGGATCAAACTCCTGTCAGGCTGTAAGTCCATTTCAAGGCGCCATGTTCATACCCCTATCCCAAACACCACAGATATCGAAGGAAAAGGACTAGAAAAAAAAAGAAAAGAGACCAAAAGATTGTCATGCAGCCTGTTTTGCTGTCCTCCATGACACTGTCGGTGCTTTCTAAGCATCGTGCTTGCAGTGAGAGCGCGAGCGAACCTATTCTCTTCCACGTTGGCTGTCACCTGACACCCATAACCTATTCTACGTCACGTGGCTAATACAGGTTTTGTAGCAGGCGCCGCCAACGATGCCAGTCAGATCTGGCTGCTTTACGTCGTTCAGTGGACCTTGGGTATGTGACACTCTCGTATATCATCGCGTTTCATCATTTTATGCCGGGGTGTTGTTGCATCGTTCGGGGTTGCGGTAGCATCCTAGATGCCGTCTTGCGGAATGAGTATGGTTGTGACGAGATACGATGGCAGAGAGCTAGCCAGGACAGACGCATTATCACATGATGCAACCACAGAACCTCGGGCAGATATTGCAATAGTTCTCTGCTTGGATCCAGTGGCGACTTGATCCATCGGGAATCCTTGGACAGGAGGGTAAGAACCTCAGCACCGAGCAACGATTACTTCGTCACCTTCCACTCCAGCCGCAAGCCACGACAGATAGATTTGGGTGCTATCTGCCACTCCTGCGCAGCACCTTGGTCATTACAGAATTTACACCAACCCAGACACATTCCTGCCGTTTTCTCCTTCCATTTCAACTTTACCGTCACCCACTTCCCCCA
Source organism: Xylariaceae sp. FL0016 (assembly GCA_022578815.1). Classification (NCBI taxonomy): domain Eukaryota; kingdom Fungi; phylum Ascomycota; class Sordariomycetes; order Xylariales; family Xylariaceae; species Xylariaceae sp. FL0016. The sequence continues at coordinate 824,616 of MU388727.1, read as the reverse complement.
GGATTGGCAACCCAAAGCAAACATCCTTTACCTACCACTATCCGCGTACCAAACCACAATTTTCTCAGAAAAGCACCCTCACGCAACACCTACACGTGTTCCTCTTTTTCCTGACTTCCTTCATACCATCCCCCGCCGATGCCCATCTCGTTTGGTGTCTCCTCCACCTAGCGTTCTTCCGTCAATACACCCTTCTTTCGCCTGGCACCTTGCCGTCGGCTCAACATCTCCCGATTCATGACAAACTGGACACTTGAGCCTAGACCGGTACCTCGAGGTAAGTACAGCCTTTTGTGCACCAGCCTACTAGGCGAGGACGTCTCAACTGACAACAACAACCCGTAGAACAGACGAAATCACCCACCCAGCCAAATACAATATTCATTTCAACCCTCCCCTACTGACCAGAGGCTGCATTCCGCCTTACCTGGGAGAGCCAAAAAATTTATCTGCTTTCTCTGCACAACACTCTTACTACCCACCTCTTCCACTTTCCCACCGCTGCAGCTTTCTCACCTGCAGTCTTCCTCTCCTTCCACCAAACCCACAGCCATTTCTGCCAAGGTCATCTGTGCCAAACTTCATCCTGACTGCCCGGTGCCTTCGGTCATTGTTAATATTTGACCCTTCCGCACAACATAATTACCAGGGATTCAAGCCGACTAGAACATACCTCATCGCTTGATCTGGACTGGAGTCTTTTTCGGAACCCAGGCCTACTAATACTTTCTATTTCCGCGAGACGGTGTCTCGTAATTGCAACCTGGTCATATCCTTTATCCTTCTGCTTTCTATTATCATTATCATCTAGTATCCTTCATAGTCACGATGTCGTCTAACAATCGATCCAGCTCAGACTCGAGTGCGGGTGGTGCACCCCTTCGCTCGCCACTGCCACCGCAATCTACGACCATGACCAACCCAACCTCGGAGGAGGAGCTCTTGTTGCGAGGCTCCAGAGAGTTCGAAGCTACCACTAACCCCAACGACCCGTTCACTGGTGGCTCCCTTCCACAGTCCGTTCCTCCTGGTAATTATAACAGATATGGGCCTGGGCCTACTTTCAACCGTCAGCCACTTGGTCGCCGCCTGCCTGGGCAGCCTGGAACAAGATACCGTCAGTCATTCTCGAATGCCATGCCTCGGAATGGAGGCTTCAACTACGACGATGGTAACCAATCTCCAGCATCCGATGTAAGCTACCTACGAACCGTATCTTTTTTTATCTATGAACAATACGCTGATCTCGCATGCAACCAAAACAGAACCCCCAGCAGCCGCTATTCGGATTCCACCACGCCCTCATGTCCGCAACTCAGTATGTCAACTTGACTCCAGGCATTGACCAAACCACGGCGACTAGACACAGTGAGATGCTACGAGATGCCTCTCAGTTGGCAAGTCGTGTGCTGGTAGATGTGATGGCTGCCAGAGATCGGGCTTTTAGAGAGAGAGATGAAGAGCGCGAGAAGCTCCAGCATGACTATTATACCGAGAGGAAGGAGCGCGACGAGTCCCAACAATCTCTCAAGCAGGCTATCGAGCGTGAGAATCTTCTCAAGGGACACATTGATGACCTCAAGAAGCAGGTTGACTTCGTAAATGGTCGGCTGATGAGAGTTATCGAGGAAACGAAACGTTTCCAGAGTCACCATGCCCGGGTGACAAGCGACTACAAAGAACAAGACAGCAAGAACTTCCAGCATATCAATGTAAGTCAAACTTGACAGTCGTGACCACAAATCGCTGCTAACGGGATGCAACATAGGAACTGGAGGGCCAGGTCAGAACACTTCGACAACAGAATTCAGAGCTTTCGTTGGCCGCTGGCATCCAAGGAGGCGAATCTTCCTCATACGGTGAAGAGTTTTCGCCCACGGCTTTCTCAAACTCGCGCTCGAGACAAGGCAAGTCGAGGGCACGGGAGAAGGGCGGAATCAGCAGAGAGGACACAGCGGTGCACATGAAGAGTTCCCGCAACTCCGCCGACAGAGACAGAACCAGCGATGGAGCTGGTTCGTCTTTCATTCCCAACCCCAAAGCACCCAGCTGGGCTCCGACGCCATCGCGCCACGGCAAGCATGCCCATTCAAACGTCGCGTCCCAGGAAGAAGAAGGACGAGCAGAGCACAGTCGCGCACTTGTTATTCGCCCATCCGATCACAGCGGTGATGCTACATCCTCCAATTCCGACTCCAGCCCAGCATGGTCGGGTTTGCCCGAGGCTAGCCCATTGCCTTTCAACGACGCTCTCAGTGCCAACGTCGACATGAGTCGGCCCATCCCCAAGGGTGAGCCGAATTGGGAAGCTTCCGATGTACAAGTTGCCTTTGTGCATCTCTATGACCTCTGCAGAGGATACGTGACGAACGCTCACGGACGAGGACCCTCACGAGTCCCGTTCAAGCAGCTCCGTGTTCAGGACGGCAATACATGGGACTACCTCATGAACTTGGCCTATGGTCATAGTCAAGACTCGGTATACCACCTGGAGTTCCTTGCCAGCCAATCGACGAGCTATCCCTACTTGATTCTACGCACAGTCGTGGACTACCTTTTCAAGCGACTCGTCCAGCCATGTATCTTCCTGGGTTTCTCCTCTGAGAAAGACCCGCACATGCGAGCACTTCAAGAGAAGATTCAAGGTTTTGCCGGTAAGATTTCTCACTGCAAGTCGCATTTACTAAAAACGGACTGCTAACATGACCTAGGTGAGCGAGGCGGTGTTCGTTCGGCCAACCGTGCCCGCCAGCGTGTGATCGAAGAGCACTCCCGCCTCGTCAATTCCATTGTTGCCGACGCAAGCTGGCCTGACTTCAGAGCCGAGATGATTGATCGACATGCAATTTTACTCGGATACTTCCTTCAGCCCATGTGCTCCGTTGGGGTTTCCAATGAGGCTGCCACTAAGTCACTGAAGCTGATTATGGCATTCACCCTCGACATTGCAGTCGGCGTCTGGACCAGCCGAACTACCCTCCACTTCGCATTCCCAGACTGTGGCTGCAAATTTGCCGTTGGCAACATGGCGGCACTCAATGCGGGGCAGTTTGCCAGAACGCAAGATGAACTGCAGTTTTCTCAGACCCGGATCTCTCTCGTGGTCACCCCAACACTTACTATTCGAGACGATCGGGAGGGTACCCTACTGAGAGTGACTAACATCCACAAGGCTCAAGTCCTCCTGATGAAGTAAATGGCGAGGCCGCACACACAACTTTATCTTCCATACAGCTTCTTCTTACCCTGCCATCGGATTACCCTGCCATCGCCACCCAGCTGATGATACTGGCTTTACCAAGGCTCCTCTCGGCATGCTTTTCGGTTCCATTACTCGTTCTATCATGCTCCATATCTACGCATGGCGAGGCTAGGCAAAAGCTTGCCTTTCCATCCTTCGTTTTCTATTCATGGTTCATTACGACACTGGAACATGCGCGCACCTCGGATGATTTCTTAACATTGATCGCACTGCGCACACCACGGTATCGGGGACAATTTCCTGCGCCAGGCAAGGGGCATAGTTGCGAGAGGACGATAACTGAAAATCAGAAAAAAAAAAAGGAAAATACACAAAAGACCCGGACCCAAAAAAAGAGACCTACATCTGTCTGACCGGGCGGACAAAACCCCCCCTTTCAACTCGCCTTCTCGAGAAAACGGTAGCACGGTACCGATGTTTTGAGACTTTTCGGCATCTCGACTCCTGGGTATCTCGAAGTACCAGACACACTGTCATCGGCACATCGATTGTCCTTATTGCATAGACTTTGCTCCTCGTTCAGCTATGGTTATTTATTTCTCCTCGATCTCATCCCGCTAGTGGGTTGGCTGCTTGATTGCCTGTCGCCTTGGTTCCTCGCGTTCTATGGGCCTTGCACCTCCCGCCTCGACTTTCAGCAATGAGTGACAGAGACACAAACACCTACGGAATATGGGATACGGAATTTTCTTGGTCGGGTCCCTTTCACCATTTGGGGCCTGCGAAAAAAAAGGACGTCTTCTTGATGGAGAATTTGGCATGACCGCGCCTGCGTGCGTCTTTCGATCTGATTAAGCTACTATGATGGTTGGGTCGTTGACGGATGGGATTTTTCTATAGATGAATGGATGGAGATCCACTGAACACCAACCAATTTCGACAGAGAAACCCTTCTGGATTCTAACCATAGATAGAGACTCTCTAGGCTTAATTCGAATCAAGTAGTCCATGTGTTGACTGGGTCTCTGTACGTGACACCGACTAATGAGAATCAAAGCTATGCCACTTTATTCAACTAGCTACCAAGGTAAAGACTCAAGACGAAGTAGTCGTAGCGAAAGCAACAGATGCCCCTACATTAAGACGTAGACCCCCGAAATGTGTTTGCTACCACTCTTCTATCATGGGCCTTATCTGGCCGAGGTGGCTTTCCCTCCGTTGATACCTCGGTCTGGGATGCGCGAACCACTTGACTCCTTCCTTCGAACCCTCTCTAGACGCCCAAGCCCATTCCCTCAGAGCAAATGCCCTTTCCGATTTTGCAGCCCATATTTACCTATTTTTCCCAAGCGACAGCTCTTCTGGTACCCTGATGCCCCTCCTCTCCCCCAGCGATGGACCCATATTACGAAGTTTCGGCCGTAGGCTCGTGGGGCTCGGCGGCGGCGCCGCAATGAAGCTTTGGCCTGGAGGGATAATTGCAGGTAAGGGACATGGGCTACCGACCGATGCCCGACGGCGAAGACTGGGAAGTAAGGAGCCCGAGGATGCTGGGGGAGACCACCGCGAGGACAGCGGGGAACAAGGGGTACCGGTATACGGTGAGTAGTCATCGTTTACGCCTGGCGTGCCCGGTGATAATAGGGTGTCGGATGTTTGGCTACACGGCGTACGAAGTGAGGGAAAACTGTAACGACGGCGAGGGGGTCCTGGGGTTGGCGTGCGAGAAAGCTTCCAGTTGGAGGGCTGTCGTGCTTCACCTGCGGACGTGTTGTCAGTCACCTCGAATGAGACGTGACGGGCATCACAGGTCAGCGTCATAGGTGGAGCTGGGGTATCGGGCTTCGAGTATATCTTTGTATCTGAAGGAGAAGGGGATGGTTGTGAGATGACGATGACGATGTCTGGCGCTGGCTTTGCCGTATCAGTGGAACTTGGCGACAGTAGCGGGTCGTCTGAGGCCATCTTTCGATTTTGCGAATAGGCTGGATCATCGTCAGCAAGCTGTGGACAGACTGCGAGCCATCGCTAGTAGCCCATGCTCGGTAAACCTGGTACATCGTACTATGCTATTGCGGTAGAGAGGTGAGAGAGCTATCATACCGGTATCAATACTAGCGTTTTCCTTCTCCTTATTTGGCATCAGCCACTGCGAAAGCGACGCCGACCACCGTGTCAGGCTCTCCATCAATAGAGGTAACTTGGTGAGAGCAGCGTCGTTTTTATAGTTCGCGGTGTGTCCTTTGTGATGTGAGATGCTCGACCTCTATCATTGCTCAAGAGAATGAGAGAAAAAGGCAGTAAGGCAGTAGTGGGAGAGCGTCGGAAGGAAGTGGAAGACATATAGAGAGCCACCGGGCGATATTTGTAACTTATTACCGTCTTTCTTCTTTGAAAAGCGGCATCCGAGCAACAGCCTATTGGTTTGCCCGTCATTCGGATGGTTGTGCAAAGAATTCTGCGAGATGTTGGAGATTGGGCGGACATTTAAACAAAGAAGGGTTCTGTACACTATACATAACGCTGATGACAATTGTGAGATTGTACACCACGGGAGTCGAGTTGGTTGGTCCCATGCCTCGTAGTCTTTGTTCGATTGTTGGTGACACCGCGCCTCCACGTCGGTGGCCGGTGCAACTCTTTTGGATCTGTCTTTGTCTGTTCAGTGTGTGAGTTCGTGTTCTGCCCAATACCGAACAAGGTCCACAATAAAATTGCAATCGACGACTGAATTGAATAGAACCCCCCAATACGAAAATTATCCCGTCTTATATTCTCTTTTTTGGTGTTGTGTGAAGGGGGAGGGCGGGCGGGCTTGGCAAAATGGGGAATACGATGCACGTCTCCCTGCGACCACATCATCGCGGTTCATCCCAGTTGAATAATGCGGCAAGTCATCATTGACATGATACTGCAGAATGATCCGTATTAATTTTTGAGCGAAACCAGCCAGAAGAGCATGTGTGGATTTCACAATCACAAAGACGACCCGCAAATGTTATCACAGCTTTTTCTACTTGGGTATCAATTACTATACAAGTCTATCTCTGATGCTACCGTTTGCTCGTAGTTAAGGAAAACGACCATGACCGGGGTATTGTTTCGACAACTCGACTGCATCGAGTCTCGTGTTGATTCCGCCCAAGACAGTCTTCAGGATTCCGTTACCGTCGAGCGAGTTCTTGCCATATTGGACCGTGTCCACCATATCCCGTACGCCGTTAAGGTCCTTAAGGTTATTGTCGAGGTATTTGAGGGCTTTCGCTGCTTTGGCATCGGTGCCGACCTGAAAGAATTGAATGCCAACCTGTGTTGGGAAAGCGTCAAGACTGTCCAGCTTGGCAGCTGCTTTGATAATGGGCCCTTCTGGGTTGTGGTCGTCTGGGGGTTGGCCGTCGGTAATGACAATAATGTTAATCATCTTGATCCCCTGATCCTGTTCGTATCTCTGGAGATAGGCCTTGAGGATGTCATCTAGACGCTTGCCCGTAGGGGTGCCCCCAGAGGGCGAGACTGTATCGAAAATGCGGTGGACGGCCTCGGCACTTGTGATGTTGCGGAAACCACCTCGGGGGGCACCCTTGATGCTATCAGCCGGAGTAGAGCTTCTCTTGTTCATGAAGTGGATATCAACGCCGTCGTCGTCAAGTGCCACGCAGATAGGCACCATAACTTTCAGAGCCTCACGCGTTTCACGCCACCGGGAGCCATACATAGAGCCCGAGTCATCGATAAGAAAAACGGTATCATATTCTCTCAGGAGGTCGAAGTCAGACTCGTCTGTCTGCTGGCTTGGCGAATCCTCAACAGCTGCACCGTGGGACGCGAACTCTTCGTACGCAGGGGGTGCTTGGTCGACAAAGGAATTCGTGGGAACGCCCTTGCTGCCGCATCCAGTGTTGCCGCTGCTGCTGCGGCTACTGAGGGCTCTTGAGAGGGAGAAGCCCTCGGCAGCGCCGACTTTTTGGGCAGAAGCGGATTTGCGGGCACTGGAAGAGAGTCGGCTAAACGGATTGAACTTGCTAAGCTTCTTTCCGCTCATATTCCCGGAGCTTGTGAAGCTAAATAAAGTGCTAAATTGATACTGTTGCCGGTTCTGGGTGCTATGTTTATGTTGGGAACTGATGCTTTTGCAGCTGGGTGCAGTCCGTAGCGAGAAGGTGTGAGAAGAAATAGAATCCATGGTTGTGACTGAGAGACACTTGGTACGCAAGCGGAAGGTATACCTTTATTATCACAATCGTATTATGTGTCAGTCAACTTGATAGAGCATCATCACTTCTTATATACAACCCGTGTTTTGGTCAATTGATATTTACGGCGATCAGATGTTAACCGGACCGGCTTATTGAGGCACTAGAACGCCCCCGAGTCTGCCTACGGCGCATTTGGGGCATTGCTCGAATCGAAAACGGAAGAGCGTGAGAGAGCAAAAGGTTGAAAGGAAGCATAAAGGATTCATCTTAAACGAAGGCGAAAGTTGTTTCAATGAGCCGCTAGGCCTTCATGATGGCAGCCAGGCTGAAAATGTCGTCCACTTGGGATTTGTCTACCTAATGCACAGCCCGAGGTTGTCCGATGGCAATGAGATAGGTAGGGGCTGAGTCGATACCTAGGTACATGAGTAGGTTAAGTACTTAGTCTTGTGTGCCTGAAGATCCATCTGATAGGTACAAGCGGCTATGGCTATGTCAATGCTCTAAGAGGGGCGAGCTACCTACTTAGGTAGAATGAACATGCCTAGAGGTACTTTGGAATCGCCAGTGATCTGGTGCAACTACTAGATACCCACGCCACAGCAAACGCTTGCCGGGGCAGGTTACTTCTTGGGATCCACCTAGGAGGTACCTACCTGAGTTCACCCCAAAGCACAGCCGTAAAGCACAGCCCGCGCAACTTCCAATTCTTAGATGAGTGTCAGAAAGACGCCAAATGGCTGGGCCAAACCAGTCACTTCTTTTCATCAGCCTCTTTTTCTTTTCCTACGCGTATCTCTGCCTGCTTATATGTAATTACGCAGTCACGAGCTCTGCATAAGGCATTCTGCCTTCCGATCTTGCTGGGAGATGTTCACGATCAAAGTGCTTGTCTGCTTGACCAAGGGTCTTCAGTGTATACCTATCGAATTTCAGTTGGGCGTCACCCACCTGCCTGTCCATCAGAGTGACCAATGATAGACCGGCCAGCGTATGTACGTGGTTGCGGCGTATCACAGTCGCATCACATCAACCAGATAAACCCCACCCAACTCCGTTGGAAACTTGCATTCGACTCGTCCGTCATGTTGCTTTGATCCACGGTTCCTTGGGAGTGGGACAAGATTGACAGCTTGGGTGTACTCAATTCATAACCATCTGAACCTATTTCATATCTTTGACTCGACCATGAGACGACATCGAAGCAGCATCACAGGTGTATTGCAAGACATCACCAAATGGGGCCACGGGCTCCGTCAAGTCCTCAAAACGGCCGAGGTAGACGTCCAATACGGGCCAAAGCTTCTACAGCTATCCGATAATCATCAGCCACCGTATCGTGATAATTCCATGCTATGCAAGGAATGTGAGCCTTGGGGAACACTACGCATTCACACGCTTGCGCACCAGAGCATACCAGCCGAGGACCACGTTCACATGATGCCTTGGTCCAAGTCCAGGGGCCTCGACCAGATGTCACAGAACCACCAGTGCATGATGTGTAGCGCGACTCTCCAGGACCTAAATATTTATCGCCAGGGGCTCCCAGAAGGGCGTACATGGCCCACGGATGACTTGCTCGGAGTATATATGGAGGGACCTTATTACCTAGATATGGAGCAGGATCCAGAGCAGCGTGAGCCTGACCTGTCTCATAAAGGCTACGTGGTAGTAGATATGTTCCTAGAGGTCGAAGTGCATACTCTGGCTAGCCGAGGGAACACAGAAAGGACTATACTTGGAAAATTCAACTCGCAATATCGGATGGTATATTCAGATCAGAACGAGCCGGTCCTCCAACGTGTTGAGCCCTCGTTAGTTCGATTATTCGACATCGACGTGCTCAAGGGTTGGCTCAAATGTTGCGACAGAATGCATGGCAACATGTGTCGACAGCCCATAGGGAGCAGTAAGTTTGAAACGCTATCAGTCTATCCGTCTTTATTAATAGACTTCGTAGCAGATAGACTTCCCCATGGCTTTCGCCTCATTGATACCTTCAAAGGACGCATCGTGCAACCCGCCAAGCTTGTCCCGTATGTTGCCCTGAGCTATATGTGGGCAGCAAATGCTGGTGGCAAGGACCAGCTTCTTAAGGCCAATGTCGAAAGCCTCGAAATTCCTGGAAGTATCCAGCGACTTCAGTTACCACCTATAATTTCTGACTCTATTCTGTTATGCAGAGAGATGGGGGAGCGGTATCTATGGACTGATCGCTTCTGTATAATACAAGATGATGATAGTACTAAAGCAGAACAGATTCGGGGGATGGATCGAGTGTATAATCTGGCAACATTCACGATCGCTGCTGCTCTCAATGACCGCAGTGCCGGGGGCCTACCGGGATTTGCGCGTTGTCCTCGAGACCGATTGTCGTCGCTGACATCCCCACCTCTCTCCGCGGACTGTGAGACTCGAACAATCAGAAAAAGACGACATATTGACTACGTTATTAATGATTCACTGTGGAATAAACGGGGTTGGACATTTCAAGAACGACTTCTCTCTGGGAGATGCCTATTTATCACGGAGAACCAAGTCGTGTTTGAATGTCGTCAAGTCGAAGCCTTGGAGATTCTCACTTGGCCATCAAGGCATATCCAACAGGGACGATGTGTCAAGAACAGACTCAGCTGGTGGTCTCGGAAACAAGGAAGTTCACAATTCCAGGGCCTCTACCTATCTTCAGGGACAGATCGCCAGCGCAGTAGGGCTTTCAACGAGAGAAGCACTAACTTCACCATAGATAGGGATACCTGCTTGGATGACTATGGGACATGGGTCGAAGACTATACTGGGCGGCAGCTGTCGTACTCCGGCGATATCCTGAACGCCTTTGCCGGAGTCGCGAGTGCCCTAGGCGTGGTATTCAAGTCCAACATGATCTACGGGCTGCCCGAGAAACGGCTTGCTCAATGTCTTTTGTGGAATAACATGGGTGTATCGGGCGTGCATCGTAAGACTCTGAGGATACCAAGCTGGAGTTGGGCCTCCACGAACAGCCGCATCGACTATCGCTGGAATGCAGGTGCTGCCAGGAAGAGGATACCATTGGAGGTCGTCAGTACAGTCTACTTTCATTTCCAAGACCCAGACCAGGGACTACGAAAGCTGGATGTGTCGGAAAATTGGCTAGAGGAAGATATGAAGATTCGAGAGATCGCGCGGAGGTTAGGGATCGCAGAAAAATGTCTCAGTGACGAAAGCATATGCGTCCCCGAAAGCGATGATTTACGTCCGGTTTCTGGATGGGGCAGGCCGAGCGAGCGGAGGACCAAAAGGGACTGGGTCAACAGTCCTCAGAATGCCATAGAGACCCTTAAACACCAGGATTTAGACGAGGGAGCTTGCAGCATCGCCGCTATGGTTCCAGGCGCACTAGTGTTCAATACAACTGTGGCCTCCTTGGGAATCAGCTGCTTTGAGCCACTCGATATACCAGGTGTCAAGAGTAGATACGACCTAGGGCGTGGCCCGATTGCGTCAATCTGCAGTAGACAAGGTGAGCAAGTCGGCATTCTCTGCCACGTGGAATCTGGTTGGATTGAAGCACGCCGCAGCGAAACTAGTCAGAGGAAACTCTTTGACTTCGTTTGTATATTGGGCGGGATCGAACCTTACGGTATAAGGAAAAAGATGAATCAGTTCGACGACAATTTCGACAAGGTATGGATAGTCCATGTTTTACTCGTGGAGAGGTTGCCGTACAAGCCATTCGTTGCGAGGAGAGTTGCTGCGGGCCAAGTCACATTGGTGAACTGGACAAAGGCACATCCTAGGTGGGAGACGGTGGTTCTTTGCTAAGACTGACGATACTGTCACGTAACCCTGGAGATTCAATGTGGCGGACTGACATGTTCGATGCCCCTCGAGGGCTCCTGAACGGAAGCCTGTAAGTTATACCCTTCCTGTCTTTGTTTTCGCCTCGCCCCTACTTATGAACGAACGGATGGACAGTGCTCAATGCGTGCTACGAGATACGAGATGAATGTTACTATGATAAAGAGACCATGAATGGTGATGACATTCCAATGCGTTGCTCGTTTTAATGATATTTCACGGTCTGCCAGCACACTTGTGCCGACGAAGAAGAAAACGGCGAGTTCACCTCGTCATCGAGAGTACAACCCACAGCCTCCTATTTGGTTGGACCTCGGAGGTCTCGTTACTCATAAACTAAAGCTACGGGGTAAACGTGTAGTTCGAAGCGATATATGAGCCCATCTGCACGTAGCATGGCCAACCGGAACAGATCGACACAGGTTGTCACGAACTGCAAGAATTCCCGAGGACACAATACTGCGCGAGACCGACGAAGGTACCCGTTCAAGGGTCACACTTCTAGAATTGACTTTATCATGACCTATCGGAATAGCACTCGACAATGATCTTTCGCAAACCCTCACACTGTGCGCCTCCGGTTGCGATTACCAAGACCTCGCCTACCCCTATCCTATCACCATGGAGCTAGCACACAGTCATGGTCGTACTCATTTATCCCTGGTCTAAAGCCACCTCTACCCGAACCTCACCGATCAGGCCCAAAGCGGTGCTGTAACCTCAACAGCCCGCTCCACGACCACCTTGATCCTCGCCGCTAACATCTTGTTCGCGCATTCGACCTCCAGATTTTCAAGCCACACCATGGCGACGACCTTGTCGACCTTAATTTGCACGCCTGGCACGGGAATGCCAATCTTGTGGAGCCGATCCAGTTCCGCCTTCTGTCTTAGCTCCAGCAACCGCTCCTCTTCCTCCTCGTCGTCCGAGAGTTCCATCGATGCGTCAGAGTCTGCTCCGTCTTCGGCCTTCGTCTCCGATTTTGGAGGTTTGCTATCCTTGGCGACGGGTGGCAGCTTAGGCAGCGGGATAGGTGACACGGCATCAGCACCAAATTGCGCCTCGAGGAACAAGAAGAGGCGCTCGAGGCGCTCGTCGGGGCTGAGATTTGCGTGAGGATTGCGTTCCGGGAGTTTAAAATCGTGGGAATGGTCATGTGAATGGGAGTGCTTGCTCGCAGATCCTGTGTCGAGTTAGATACGTATGAAGGCCCAATGAGCAGAAATCGTAACTTACGAGTTACTGCAGCCGGGCTGCTTTCAACCGAGAAAATCACAGTCATGATGGCATCGGCAATGCCGTCGTTCAGCGTGTTGCCTTCCCATTCTAGCTCAACCTCGCCGTTATTACGATATCGTACTGTAACACAGCCCATCACTAGGTAGGCCGCAACGATTTGGTTTATCTCCTCGTCGGCTTCTTCCTTGGTGCCATTGGTTACGTCATCACCATTCTCTTCCTTTTTGTCTTCGTGTACTTCCTCAATGTTACCAAAGGTGCCTTCAAGTGCCCATTTGATGAGGTCAAAGCCCGCCGCGCTCAATCTGAATCGTTGACGACATGCGATCGTCGAGGTTGTGAGACCGGCGTACTCGCGCAGATCCTCGGGGTCCATGAGTGACATCTTGAAGTCGTTCTGCACAATGACCCCTGCTACGAGTTGCGTCTCTTGATTGTCGGGCGTAAGCAACTGTCGTGGCGGTGGTATTGATGCAAGCTTGCCAACGACCTTGGCAATCTTGTCCGTTTTGAACGGTATACGTAGCTCCTCACAATTCCTGGGACTGAATACCTTGACTTTATCGGCTTTACCAGCATTGAGAGACAGAAGCTTAGACTTGAGTCTCATCATGTTGTGCTGTTCCCCGTGGACCAAGATCTGTACCAATTAGCTGTGCTGTTGGTTGCTAGTAGGGAGGTCACATACCACGACAGGGGCAGCCACTTCTTCTATGAACTCCTTATTCTCTTGACCGTCAACATGCGCAGCAAAGGAATACTCCGCAACACTGCATCTCCTGGGTATCATGATCTTCTCGCTATCTGCGCCAGGCGCCCTCCGAATCGCATTCGTGTTTCGGGACATGACGGCCTGAATCTGGTCTGGCTCCTGAACAATGTGCTTCGCCATAGTTCCCTCGACACTGTAACCGGTAATGATCACACCGTTCTTGTCGCTTGGTGCCCATCTTTCCAATAGTTCTCTGCTGACACCATTTTGCAGCATACCGGGACTAGCAAGCATTACGCAGCTACCAACATCATCAAATCGATCGAGATTCTTGAGCGATCGAATGAACTTGAAGTCCCAAGGCCCCCCCTTGGCACCATCTTTAGCTGCTTCAGCTTCCGCCATTCGTTCTCGAAACAACCGCTTGATATTGTCGTTCATGGCTCCCACATACGTTTGGTAAACCACCATACACTTCCGAGCAAGGTTGCTCGCGTAATATATAGGAACTTTCTGAAATTCTTGGTGCTTACCCCAGTACTCGTCTAGAATTAAGAGCAATTCCTGTGCTCGGCCGAGGGCGAAGACAGGCATGAGCACACGGCCACCCCGGTTTAAGATACTGGTGATTGACTTCATCAAAGCCTGCTCTCTCTCGAGCCGGGGCACATGAGTTGACACACCGTATGTTGACTCGGTGATAAGTACATCAATTTTGACTCCGCGAGGGACTTCGGCCGAAACAAGATGTCGATCCTGTTCTCTGGAATAATCTCCGGTAAAGAAGATTTTCAGTCCAGCTATCTCTATGAGGAACATAGCAGCGCCCAAGACATGACCGGCCGGGTAGGGAGTAATGCGGATAGAGGAAATCGTATGGGTAGTGTGGTAATCGATGGCTTCGATCTGGGGGAAGGTGTTGAGATGATCTTGTTCCGTGTATACGGGTTGCGATGTAGGGTTTGAAGACGTGTTCCCGACACGCACACTATCTTGGATGAGCCACTTATAGATAGCCTTGGTAGGGTGTGTCATGAACACCCTTCCTCTGAAGTTGGTCTTGGCTAAGACGTAAGGAAGCGAGGCAGCGTGGTCTATGTGAAAACTTTCTCTCAGTCAGCTTGATCTGCCATCAGGCTCACAGAGATGTGCGGGATGGAAATAACGAGAGCAGGTGTCACGACAGTCAAAGGGCTACCGGCTGGGCAATGGAAGAATATGTTGTATTGATAGCTGAATACATGCGGGGATGCGTTGCATACCACTGCAACTACACGGCAAGACAATACATAGACCATTCACCGAGACCGTGATGCATGCTGCTTTGGCGTTGACACCAGTAGGAATAGCACAGCTTCTTGACCCAAACTGACAACGCCCTTGACTATTTGTAGCGGCACATACATTGAGTACACAGAGAGGGATATGGGAAGAGAACTCACTGGCTGATGAGCAGGACATCGACAGTACTCAGATCGAAGTCGTCGTAGAATGGTAGAGCAGCCAGACCATCATAGGCAGGATGCTGGCCTGCATCCAGCATCACAGTTTTCCCCTTGTATTGTATTATGTGGCATGAGCGGCCAACCTCGTTACCTCCACCGAGGCATAGAAACATCAATTCGTCAGAAGGATCAACGGGTTCTTCGGCGGGCGCATTGGCCATAGCCGATGCCTTTCGTTTGGTAGACATATTCCCGACTCAACTCACTGCCTTCCGGAAGAAATCGGGGTAACGGCAACAAGACTTCAAGAGAGGGTACTCGTAGAGGGCAAGTGCGGTCGTGGAGAGTAAGCGCGGTCGTCTCGTAGCTGGCGGTCGTCTCGTCTTGGGACATACAGTAGGTGTCCGGACTAGTCGTCACATCGGACGACGTTGGGACATGGATAGCTCCAAGTTCCGGAGGCTGTTATAGCGCTGTATATGTAAGGTATTGCTTTCAAGCAGCATACGGCTTTCCCCAAGAGACAGTGATTACAGATGAGATGCAGTTTGGCATGCTCATAGGCATAGCTTAGTGGGTTAGGGAATGCACATCACATCAAGAGCTGCAAATCGGCGCACGGATGCATTGGATAAGATACCTAGGTACTTTTACCGTCTCGCTCAAGTATTGGAGGAATCTCCTCAGGGGGTTCGCTGAACGCTCCCCTACCTGGGAGAGACCCATCTGTACACACGCTGGGTCCACTCTGAGGCTCATCGGAGGATTGATTGATCCATACCCCACAGCCATTGTCTTAGGTAAGCAGGTTTCCACTAAACAGGCCATCGTCTGGTGCAGCTGTTTGCAAAGGGGTCCGTGCACCAAAGATTTCCAGTCGGGGGAAGCTTTCCACTCCACGGCAAGAGGCAACGCAAGACCTCATGTAGGAGCAACATCGATCACGCAAACCGCCATCACCACCATCACGCGTCTCTCAACCTCTATACGCGCCCAAAAAGCATCGCCTTCATCTGCGGACGCGTCTGAAACTCGTATTTTCCTCATCTCGAACGGCCACTATTTCTCTCCAGGCTGAACCCTCGGATGGGTCTCGACAAGTTCATCGTGACAGGCTTTGTGCCTGTCCTCGAGAAGAGACTGGACTAAGGACAGGCTTGGGGCATCCTGGCAATCAACCACTACATACATTCCGATAAGCCTTGCCATCCCACAGCTTATTCACATCCTCCTCGCGACTTCTCTATCACTGGCGACATTACACCCGGATAATATTAGCCCATCGTTCTCTGTCGCCATGTCGCAACCGTCGCAACCGAGCCTCCCTCAGAGGCAGTTCTCTCCCCCTCAACACTCTCCGTCTCCTGTCAACAGTACAGCGGCCTTCAATGCACCTGCAGCCAAGCGCCTCAAGGTTGAGCCAGGCACACCTTCGCAACCGGGTTCTCCTTATCTGAATTCACCCTACCCAAATACTGCCAGTCCTTCCGCGACAACACCCAGCGCAACATCGCCCATCCCTCCACACATAGGGGCTAATAACCAACTGCCTCAAAATAACTACATACCGTCTCACCAGCCGAATGGTCGTCCCCAGACGAGTTTGACCATGCCGTCCGCTCCACCGATATCCGGGGTACCCTCTTCGCAACCTCCGACGCCGACTACCGCTCATACACCTGCCCCGTATTCAAACGCTACCCTTGCGCCCGTCAATACTACGTCGACAGCGGCAGCGATAGGCAACATGGGACCTCCGTCGATAAACCCCTCGTCATTTTCCGGCGCAAATGATGCGGGTAGATCATTCTCGAAATCAACTCCCTCTTCTAAAGTGGCATCCTACGAAGTCAATGATATGCTCATGGGAACCGGTATCGACTTGGAGGAAGAGCAGGAGCTAAGCAATAACTTGATGATGGAGACGCGCACAGGCTTTGGGTATCATCCGCCGGGTGGACGAGATAGCTTCTACGGGGCTGGACCGGCCAACCAGCCCGCACAGCAGACTGAGGCTAAATCACAAGAAGAGCTTGCTGTTGAAGGCGCAGACTATGCGTGGAACGCGGCAGCTCGTCAACTAGCTATTACGCGGAGCTTGGAAATGCGCGAGCATCTTCTAGAGCCTGGGCTGTGTCACAAGCGTATGCAAGAAGTGGCTTATAAATATGGTCTTGCTCTCAATTTAGAGCTAAAACCAGATGGGAAGAGCCTCTACATCGGGAAGTTTGTGCAACCCCACGATTTTCCTAAACCTGAAATTCGAGTCTCGCAACGGCCAGGACCGGATGGCATGATGGTGGATACCCATGGGTCTTTCATTCCGAAAGAGGCGTATTTGATTGACCAAATTGCGCTCCTTTCGATAGGTACAAAGGAGCGGTTACGGGACATGCTCAGTGATGCGAACAAGGTCGCTTCAACTCGGCAGAAGAATGCGCACGGTATTATACCTACGGAATGGGCGGAAGCCGCGACGTATTCGCCGCTCAAGACGAATGGAGCCCATGGTGATGGTCAGCAGGTGGGAGCAGATAGTGCGGCTAGCCCTCGCACAACTCCTCTCAAACGTATGCAAAACATATTTCGAACATATATTAAGTCAACACGCTAACACCAGGTTTAGGATCGGCAGATGAGATCAGTAATGGACTACCAACACCTGTGTCTGATGCGCCTCCACCGAACATTGCTGTCGAGGCGCTAGTGAGCGCAGGGAAAGGTACGCGGAATTGCGAAGAGGGACGACTCAAGAAGCGGGCCAAGAGGCAAGAAAAGGCCACTGAGAAAGACAAAGAAGGTGCAGATGGTGGCTCACGCGGCGGGTCTGCAGTACCTGGCACCCCTGGATCTGTTGCTCCCGAGTTGAACGAAACTAAAGCTCCAACGAAGAAGGAGGGTAAGAAAGCGGCTGCGAAAGCGGCCGAGGCCAGTAGTACGTCAGTGAATGCCACTCTAGGCCTGTTTGCTGGCGGAAAGAAGAAGAAGTATTCTTGGATGACGTCGGGCGGTCCTGGTAGTGGAGCAAGCACACCCAGAGCTTCAGTGGCACCTGGAACACCCGGTGGCGGTGCTGCTTCGTCTCGGGCTATACAGGGACCTAGAACAGCGGCTGGTGTCTCCCATCTCGGACAATTTCGCGAGGATTCGGAGAAAGGGAAGAACATACAGCTCCGGGATTGGATCATGGTGTTGGAAGACCGTGGCTACGACCTACAAACGTTACAGGATGCTTATGGCCGAGTGGACAGATCTGATGCTGGTGACAAGGTTGCCACGGGGAAGTCATGATCACAAGCACCTTTTCAACCATCACGAGCCAGATTTTTTCTCGGAAGAAGCAATGAAGACACATTCTTCATATATTGAGTATATCTTTTCCACCCACATGCAGCCAGGCGTTGAGATCAGGGAAATAGGTGGCATAATCTGGCTTCTGCATTTCGGTCACCGCAATTCTAGCTGCCCGGGGGGTTCTAGGTACAGGAGAGCACAATGGTAGGCCACCTTCACGTTCAGGTGACCCCTCGGGACGAGATCGGTGATCAATGGGCGTTACAATAATACCACGGCTGATTCTCAAACGCCTGCGGCCGCATAGAGACCAGCAGTGCGGCCCTTTGCATTTTCTACATAGAGCCAGACAAGCACGAGAATTGCCAATAAAAAAAGAGTTTAAGCATGAGGTTTTGGATATGACAACGCTGCTCGTGATATGGCATACGCGGCACGCAGACGTGAGTGGTTCACTCTCGTGGGTATGCCGCATGGTGTTCTCAACCGCTTCAGGTTTTCCTCTCGGGCCAGTCGTTGTAATTTTACTACACAAGAGTGGCAGATCTTCAAAAACGTCGTTCAGCTAGTTGTTTTGGGACATCCTGGATCTTTCATGTTGGGTGTTTTGAAGTAGCAGATGCCGTATCTCTGAGCAGCCAGCATTTGCAGCTCTGTCTTGGGGCAGATCGGGCGAAAGTGGAGCTCGGGGTCTTTCGGCTTTCGAGCACAGCTGCAGATCTGAACTTGGACCGTGGAGACATCCGCTTGGATGACTCCTTTCCATGTGCCTAACTCTCACCCCGAGAAGGCTGCCAGATTCTCTTAGTGATTATAAGGACCGTGTGGTGGCCTTCAATTTGTGGGTTTTACCACAGATGATTCTCAGAAGCGACAAGGATCTGAAGACATCGATCACCATGACTAAAGCGGTACTCACCCCCCAGTCTACCGTCCTGCTATATGTACTTGAATATCTGACTGTCAAATAATATAGGCTGTAGGGCAGATATGCTCGTCAAACTCGATGGCACACAACCTCGAGCAGTGCGTCAAACTCGTTGGCAAGGCCGCGGCTGCTGGTGCGAAGGTAAGAGTTGGCTTGCTCCTTGCATGAGCATGAGCATGGTTCGTTGGATATCTGCCATTATGACCGCTGCGGCCATTGCCGGGGGGCATTAACAGTGTCAGACCGATTGCGTTGGGAAGCCGGAGACTTCAGCCGGAACTACCATCCAGGATGAGCCTCCCAGCTTCCGTAAACCTGTCTGCCGAGATATGCATACTCGGCTTGGGATCTGTCTGAACTACAATGCAACGTCATTTGACTCGCACAATAATGACGACGGGCTAATCCGTGCCGCAGATTCTCTTCCTCCCGGAGGCATCTGACTATATCAGCACATCACCTGAGGAATCACTGTCCCTCGCCCAGCCTGTGACTGCATCTCTTTTCGTGAAAGGCCTTCAAGCTGCTGCAAAGCACCACTCGCTTGCGATTCACGCGGGCGTCCATATTCCAGTGACCGTGCAGCCTACAACAGGGTCATCCTCGAACCCTGTTGTCCCATCTGTCCCTCAATCACCGACTTCGTCAGTATCGGAAACGACGACCAAGCTCTATAACAGCACACTCTACATCCACCCCACCGGCACTATAGACTCATCGCAGACGTACAACAAGCTCCATCTCTTCGACTATGGATCACTACGTGAGTCGTCTACGACCCAAGCTGGCAATGCGCTTATACCGCCGGTACCGTCACCTATCGGTCGTCTCGGTTCCCTTATTTGCTTTGACCTGCGCTTTCCGGAGCCGTCACTCCATCTAACCCGTTCTCCCAATCATGAGCCAGCGCATGTATTGCTGTATCCCTCTGCTTTCACTGTTGCTACGGGCTATGCCCACTGGCAAGTTCGTGAGTACACCCCGAATCCTCGGAGTCAATAAGGTCTATGTGGGAAATCAGATGATGCGGAAGTAGTTCATTCCTCTTGGGAAAAAAGACTTCACCAAACTGCCCGCGGACCAGGGGGATTCTGCTGACTCTTGGAAACCCACCAGTTTTGCGCGCTCGCGCCATTGAGACACAGAGCTTCGTGATCGCCTCCGCCCAAGTCGGCTGCCATAACCCAGGACTTAGCAAGCGTGTCAGTTATGGGCGGAGCACCGTCATCGACCCTTGGGGACGAGTACTGCTGGAACTCAAGGGTGTCCGTGACGATGGGGAGGACGCCGAGGACGGTGCCGTGGGCGAGTTGGGAATTGTGGACATAAATCTTGAGGAATGGGAGCGCGTGCGAGAGAAGATGCCATTGGTGAGAAGGACGTGAGTACATGCCTCCTGCTACTTTCATTGTTTGTCCTGTAGGTATTGATCGTTCTGCAGAGATGTTTACCCCAGCTTCTAACAACATGACATTTTGGAAGAGTGGTGTTAGGCAATGAGTTGATCAGCGCAATCCAGCAAATTTCCATGGAATTGTACCACACTGCGCCCTAAACTGGCCACGTATGCGTCAGGCGTTCTCCGGATCAACAATAGAGTTGCGGTGATCTCGTATGGTTCCAGCTGAAATCTGCAACAGCACAGAAAACCTCATAGCGACCTTACTTTCAGCTAGAGAAGACTAGGCAAGGTAGGTCAGCAAAGCCCCGACCTTTACATTTCATGGTGTACATACTGGGCTTGTATTCCCACAGCTCAATGCAGAGCCACTTAAGAAACGAGATCTACCTAATCATGCAGAGACAATATGTTGATTACGAGATGTCTATCTCAAGTAAGTTTCTGGGTACTGGATAGCGATGTGGGGGGGCATGATTGCGACGGCAGATGCACATACGTATGTACCTGGTGGTTGGACTACAGTGGACCTGATATCTGCAAGGGCGGCTAGCTATCGATAAGATCATCCTGTATAATTTATAGAAGACTGCCATAGCACCTTTTCATCATACCGCGTTCAATCGTCGCATTCGTATGAAGCTGGCCGAAGCACATCTACTTCCGCGCCCTGCATTCCAGTCAAACACCTGACCAGCCATGGCGGACCCATTGTTGACGTCGCTTTGCACGATTTGTCATATTCAAACGCCGAAGTACAAATGTCCACGATGTGGCATACGGACCTGCTCCTTGGCATGTGTGAAGAAGCACAAGAATTGGTCGTCTTGTAATGGCGAGCGTGATGCCACCGTCTTCATCCCCCGAGAACAGCTCAAAACCGATGCCGGAATCGACCATGATTACAATTTCATCACCAAAATTGAACGCTCGGTTGAGCGTGCTGAGAAGATTTTGCGAGAAGAGAAAAGCATCCTCCCAGAGGAAACACCCAACCTTCATCCAAATAAGCGAGCACGCCTCAGCAAAGGTAGGAGCAGGGGCAGGACAACACTCGGCGATTCTAACCACGACAATGACCATTCCCGCAGATGGGACCGAAACGCAATACATCGACTGCGACAGCTTGGTATACGTGTTACATCGGTTCCCTATGGCATGAAACGATCCAAGGAAAACGAGACGACCTGGAACAAGCGGACGAGAACAGTTAACTGGCAAGTAGAATGGCTACACTTCGGCGCAGACGCTCACGATAAGCCTACGAGGATGTTGCACAAACTGCTTGACGAGACTCCTTTATACATCGGCTTTTCCGACAGCCACGAATACTACAGACGCCATTCACTCAGCGAGGAAGAACGCACGCGTGAGAGAAAGGTGGCCAAGAAGCAACAAGAAGCCGACAGGCTAGCCCAGAATTGGAAAACAAGTGCGTGGCAGGCACAGCCGTACTGCTTGCAACATCATTTGAACGCTAGCTGGAGCAAGCCGATGGATGGCATCCAACCACAGAAAGACACGCATCGGTTCTTCTTCCTCAAGCCCATAACGCCCTCGAAGGACGCCCGGGTCCTAGTACCTCTGGACTCATCCAAGAGCTTAGCTAGTCTGCTCCCCGGTCTTGACATTGTCGAATTCCCGAGTATCTGTGTCCTACCACTTTGCATGAAAACGATACCAAGGGGATTCGCCATCGAGCATAGAAGCAAACAGCCCGAAAAGAAGCGGAAGTCGTCAACTTTAGTTGAACATGGTTCTAGCGACGATTCGTTCAGCGGCAAGGAGGAGGAAGAGAAAGGAGACGGGAAGGCAACGGATGAGAACGACCCGGATGATGTGACATCAGATGACGCGACCAGTAGTTCAGGGTCTGACAGTGACATGTCAGACTTAGAGTAAGGAGGCGTAAATTCTACGGCACAAGATACGATACCCCTTTTTAGATAGCGGTGGTGACGCTTTTAAACATGTAAAATCAAAACTGTATATAGATAGATACCCATGGAGAGTGCAATGATTACGTGCCTGCCTTTGGTCAAATAATTGTTACCAGTACCAGATCTCGGCGACTGCTTTACTAGGACTATATAGCTAGATCGTAAGTCATTCTTTGTCGTCTCCAATACCTTCCAATGTCGAAGAGTTCGTACTCACATGTGTACCACAAGGCACGCCCACAATTACATGGGATAGCCATCGTCAGCCTCGGCGTGTGGATTCACAACAATTCTGCCAGGGCGGTGTGGCTCAACTCGATCTACGCCACACTGATCTGAGAATTGTGAATGGCTGGAGCCAACCAATGGATTTTGCCTTCCAATTCTTCCCACTCGATTTTCAGCCTCCTCCTCTTCCTCCACAAACCTTCTTTCCTGCCCTACCTCCACGATCCGACCACATCGTCACATACATCAGCCTTCCTTCTTCTCGCCCACAGGGAATCCCTTTTTCCGTCTTTGCCTTCCCTGCATTTCCTTATCTTTTTGCGCGCTGTGCGCAATATCGCCCATAATGTCTGAGTTTCTTGGGTGAGTTAGCTTGTACCTTCACCAGGCGTGGCAACTGGGTCAGTCAGCTAACGCGTCTTGCAAACAGTTCTCGCATATCTCTTATCTCCAAGAGTGACATTCGGTATGTCTAGTTTTCTCGGTCTCTGCCAAAGCAAGGCACTAATCAGCTTTGAAGGTATTCCGGTGTGCTTCATGAGATCAACTCAGAGCAGTCGACTGTTTCCCTCGAGAATGTCAAATCGTTTGGTACCGAAGGACGGAGAGCGAACCCTGCCGAGGAGATAGCACCGTCTGACCAGATCTACGAGTACATTGTCTTTCGAGGCAGTGATGTGAAGGATCTTCGCATCGAACAGCCCCCCGCTGCACCCAAGGAGAACCAGCCTCCCACGGTTCCCGATGACCCTGCCATTGTCGGAGTAAGTCACTCACCCGCGCCATTGATCCTATCGAGTTCCAATGCTCCTTCATATGATGAAATATTTCGGATGTAAAACATTGTTTTACTGAATTGCGCAAACAACCCCATGTTGATTTTTCCGTTGCCTTCCTTCTGATCCAGTGGAGTAAAACATATTCTTCCAAATACCAATACATTTGGGGATTGTATGCTGATACCTTTTGCGATCTCTTAGGGCGGATCTCGACCTGCCGCTGGTATGCCATCTGGCCCAGGCAATCAGGGCCCCAGTCCCTCCAACTTCGGTCAGCCGTACCCACCGAACTTCTATCCACCTCCTCCTCCCGGCCAATGGGGTCGTGGTGGACCTGGACCTGGACCTGGACCTGGACCTGGACAAGGCTTCAATGGCATGCCTTATCCTCCGCCCCCGGGTTGGTTCCCTCCTGGTCAGGGGTTTCCGCCGGGTGGCCCAGGTCCGTGGAACTCCTTTTATCCTGGACCACAGGGACCGCCTGGACCGCCTGGACCGGGAATGAGAGGAACACCGCAAGAAGATAATAAACCTACACCTATTGGCGCTGGCGTTGATAAGCAAAGACCGGTTGGTATCCCTGCGGTTGAATTGCCTACGGATTCTAAGTCATTCGGACAGCCACCTGTTCAGCCATCGACCAGCGCAGCACCGACTCCACCAGTCGAATCGAAGCCGACCGCTGCAGAAGTTAAGGCAACGGCGGAGTCGCTCCCCACAAACCCTCCGACAATCGCCACGGTGCCAAAGACGATTCCTACGGGGCCAAAGAGCAATCGTGTCACCCCTGTCATACCTATTCCAGCTCCCGCTCTTCCAAAAACAGCTCCACAGGTCACAGCTGCAACCGCTTCTATTAAGCCTTCAAATGATCAAAGCAACGGCCCCCCAAGTGCCGCTGCTCTCAAAGATGCCACCCAAGCCGCAAAGGCTGCTGTTGCGGTGGCCATGGCTAAACTAGATGGGTCTAACACCATGGTGACCCCGCAGTCTGCTTCTACGGGTAATGCAATGGATAATTTGACTAAAAAAGTCAATGAGATGAGAGTCAACGCTGTCAGGCCAGTCTCGGGTCGGGGTCGCGGTCGAGGCGGTCGAGGCGGGACTCAGGCCAAAGTTGACGTTCCAGAAGCCGATTTCGATTTCGAAACCTCCAATGCCAAGTTCAATAAGCACGATCTCGTAAAAGAGGCCATTGCAGGCTCGCCAGTATCTGAGGCTCCCAACGGTGTTGTTCCCGAACCTTTAGAGGCTGAGGAGTCTGTTCCTGTCGCCTACAGCAAAACCAAATCATTCTTCGACAACATATCAAGCGAGGCTAGAGAACGTGCGGAGAACGGTGGCCAGAAACCAGGTGGCCGCGAATGGCGAGGCGAGGAGCAGCGCAAGAACATGGAAACATTTGGCCAGGGCAGCGTTGATGGTGGTTTTCGTGGTGGGTACCGCGGACGGGGACGTGGTCGTGGCATGCGCGGCCGCAGCGGTCGGGGTCGTGGCCGAGGCAGTTTCGCGCAGTCCGCTTCGCAATAATCGCCATATTACCTCCGGGAAGTGCCTCGACAACATATGCTCATCCCTTATGACAGCTTCATAATCGCTTTCACCGCGGCTAGGAACTTATGTTCCAGCTGCTGAGACGTGGTTCTGGTTTCCACCCGATCACCTGTACAGTGTATTTTTAAACCAGGCGGTTGAGTCTGGTTTCCTTTGATAATTAGGAATCAATTTCGAGCGAGCGGGTTGACAAAATCTCAGCCACACGGAAGAGGCTACGAGAGGGGCGCAGCATTGGCGTACTGGTCACGTGTCTAGGAGTTGCATGTCTTCAGGCATTGGTTTCATGAAGGCTGGCGAAAGGGTGTTCTGCTGGACGTGACGAAAAAGGGAGGCTAGCATTTGAGCATTCCATCTTGGACGATAAGGATACTACGATGAAAAGTGTGTTGATACCTACCTACCGATACAGAGAGACAAATGTCAGGTCCCGACAAAATTATGGTGTGGGCGGGTATGGTTTGTCATTTGACGGTCGAAGTAGCTGGGTATATATGCCCATATTCCCGTCTATAGAAGCCAATACAACCTCGTCAAACCTGAAAAATATTGGTCTTGGTCTGTACTGATCGTTTAAATGTAGATCAACAACTCCAACCGGTATGCACTGCTGACCAGTATCTTCAAGTCTGGTCAGCATTGTCCTTTGATGCTAGTCACGCGAGGGGGTGTTTGGGTCTGGGACCTTCGATAACTATTATCGGTTCCCAGTATTGGGACACTGATTCCTAAAGCCTACACCAGTGCGCATCGAAGGTGTCTGGTACCTAAGGCAGACAAGTTGCAGGTGCGTTTATAGCACTTGCCTGCCGAGGAGGTCAAGCTCCAAGTAAAGGTCAACAATACTAGTAAGGTTGAAAGGCTTTTTTTTTTTTTGGGGGGGGGGGGGGATCGATATAATTCAAAGACAAGGTATATCGTCTCTGAGTGCTGTTATTACAATGTTCCGCAACCAGGCCGTAGCATATCTTGAGTGTCAGTCTCACGAGTGAACCTCACCGGGAGCAGACAGAGAAGCTTCTTTGTCCAATGGCGGTGTTGAGAGACATCCAAACCAAACTGGGTCTCGTGATACTGAAGATGTCTACTGTGTGATGTCAACGAGGTCGAAGCGGTACACATAATCCCACCTGCTTACAGAAATGTATCGAAGCGATGATACAAACTGCTTAGCATCCAGAGCAGTAGGTCTCTCGTCGCTTAGTCCCGTTGGGAATGTGTACATCACATATCTAATTAAGCCAGAGAAGGTGCGTCGGACAGATACCCGAGCATCCACTGAGTTTACCTGGGTGGAATAATTGCAAACGCACATGCAAAAAATGGCTGTCGACGACATGAATCCGCAGTCGAAGCCCACTGCCTCTCGAGCTGCATTGTCTTCTTCCTACAACACTACCCCCCTATGGCCCTGTATTCCATTGATGCTGGATCTACCCCGTTCCAACCGCGTCTCCCAACCCTCGCTCAGCCACCTCCACCACTACCACCATGACCTAAATGACGCGCAGCGAGATCTTCCACAATCGCTCCTCTTACCGTATTCTCTGCGGCCTTCCAATCCGGGCCGCCAAGTATTGTTTCGCCACCAGAGAGTCCTCTTCGCGCCGCAAGACCAACGCACACTCATCAGTCGAGTCTCCTCCGACATGTCTCTCAAGGTTCAACGCTGGAGAGATCGATTGCGCGATTACAGGAAGAGACTGTCCCCCGCCGTCTTTCGCTATGCTGGCGTGATTTTTCTCTTCCTCGTGGGAGTTGCCTTCGCGGCCGTAGTCGGTAAGCTGCCATCGTCGTCCTGTCACCCAAGCAAACGACCACCACTCATAAAATGTCTCTTCAGTTGGCTGGTGGGGGCTTTCTGCCGACACTATCCGTCATCATTCGGTGACAAATGCCACCAATGCCACGGGCGGTACAGCCCCTGTCTCAGCGACGCAAGGCCCTGCTCCACCGAACGACGACGAAGACGACGGCACGTTTGTGGCCATGGTCGATCCAAGCGACTTTCGAGCGATGGAAAACAGCCATAGCGTAATCAGATCGGGTCTGAAACCCATGCCAGCTGGAGATCACAAAATGGACATGCAGCGTCCCATAGGTCAGTACTCGAAACGGGACGATATGAGTGTGTAAGCAGAGATAGCTGACACGAAGGTTAGAACCTAAGGAGTCGTTGTCCTCGCAAACGGATGAGCCTTCGACCCAACCCGATACCGACACTGGCCCAACTGGTACTCCTGAAGTCACGATATTCCGCACTGTCACCATCACGACCTCAGTGACAGGCCGTACAACCGAGCTTCGAACCACGACGATACTTGAACCCGTAAATCCTGGGCCCCCCGTCGTGGCGACGACCCTCGTACACACCACCCATCCGACGTCGATTTCGAGCGCAACAGCATCGGCCGGATCGACCGAGGTTATGACAGGGCTCATGTACTGTTCGTTCACCGGGCGCTCCCATATCTACACGCTCTGTCCTTGGGTCCATATGGCTCAACCAAAGATGCTTGAGTCGTCCGACATCCCGATTGTCGGCTCTGCTGCCTCATCCAGGATGCATAATCCGTTAACCAGTGTACGACTAGCGATGGTATCCCTTTGGAAGGCCGTGCCCAGCTATGGACGAGCTGTAATGCAGTATGGAGACACCATGTGCGAGTGCTCGGAGACGAAGAGTAAACTTGACCACGCGCTTGAACTTGTCCGGATGCAACAGCAGCTCTTGAAGAGCCAGCAGGAGTTGATCAATGAACACCGCAAGAGCTATACTATCGCGTTGGATACATTGGAGAGCACGACTGGTTCCAGGCCAAATGGTAGTTGTATAAAATCGGGTTATGATGATGGGCCATTGGATGTAAAGGATTGAGTTGATGGCCATTGTATTTTGTTAGTATAGGTAAGACGAGGGAAGTTACAGTATATTGTATACCAACCCTTTCCAGGTATTACTACATCGTCAGTCCGTGACTGCACCTAAGTGGATCAACGAACAATACCAGACACATACATACCTGCTCGAGACTTGAAGTATACAAAGACAGGCTGGCACACCCCCAATAAGCCGGCTATCTACCCAACGAGGACTGAAAAGTCAATTTTTTTTCTAACGTCGCCTGTCATGACACCACGCGATAGGTAACTTGGGGCATGTAGGAACTCGATCTGGACCTAATTACCACTCATCGATTACTTACTTTTCCCATGCTATGCGTTTCATGTCCGTACGACGTTAGATGCGCGAATAGTTTCACGTGTTGCTGGTGACTCTGCCGCGTCATCCTGGGATCCTTGGATTGATTAACTCGCATGCATCATTCAACCTATCGGGCCGCTCCATGCCCATCATTATACGCCGATCGCGGCAGTCGACGCGGGGCAGCTCACGACTAGTCCCGCTCTGCCCCTCCTCACTAAGGAATATGTTGCCCACGCTCCGACAATTCCTAGCCCACATGGCCGGCAATTTTGAGCATCGATGTTTAACAGTAGCATTGGCACTGGCGGAACACCAGGCATCATTCGGTACATTGTCGGCGTTGTTGCCCGATTCTCGAGCTAGTCCCTGGAGCTCAGTACCTACCTACCTACCTAGGTAAGACGGCGTTCCTTGGAAATTGGGTCGGTTTTTTTTTTTTTTTGAGAATGAGCATCGTCACCACTTCGCTTTTCGATCGTGATTTTCAGTATCTAATAGAGGGCCACATATCTGGCAGCAAACCGGGCCAGCCTCATCTATTTTTACTACACCCTGTCATCCCCTTCCTTACCTTATCTGCAGCTCCTTGGATTATGTCACGCGTATGACCTCGGACCCTACGTGCATGTGTTCCTGCTGCCAGATCAGACACACCCAGATGTCACCACGTTGAACACAGATGCCATTACGTTGAACCATTGACTACCTCTAAAAGTGGACGTGGCTAGACCTAGAACCCTTATCGCACATGTATAGACCCTCGACACTACATGTGTTATCCCTCCTTACCCTCTCCATTGCCCTTTTCCTCGGCTTCTACCTCACCTCCGACTCAGACATTCTCTCCTCATCCCTGCTCAACTTCTTCACCACTATCCGCGTCACCAAAATGCCCGCCTCATCTCTCAACAGCGAGGGCTATGACCCGACCAAGATTTGGACGACACTTCTCACGAACCGCGCCTACTTCGGTGGCCTGCTCGTCTTGCACCACTCGCTGCGCAAGACGGGATCCAAGTATCAGCTGAAGGTCATGGTCACACGCGACGTCGAGAAGGACGAGGAATACATGCGCGCTTTTCAGGCCGCAGGTATCCCCACTATTGTCGTCGACAAGATCGAGCCGGCCCCTCGCGACGGCAAGGTGAACAAGGGGACGTGGGAGAAGCTCGCGCCCTGGGGCTTCACGGACTATGAGGTTGGTTCAAGCCTTACCCCTGTGCCTCTGGCACCTGTCGCTGTACTTTTTGGTTGGAGCTCGTCGTTGTTAGCAAATGGTTGGGGGCTTTGATAGGTGTAGCGATAACCAGACAGAGCCATGCCAAACCGTAGGCGGGAAAGAGGCTGACACATGAGATCCTAGCGTGTCGTCCTACTTGACAGTGACCAGGTCATTCTCAAGAACATTGACGATATGATGGACGTAGAGATTCCCGATGGCTGGATCGCTAGTACACATGCCTGCACATGCAATCCGAAAAAGCTCCCGCACTACTCCAAGGACTGGTATGGTCTCCCCCGTCCATCGTTAGAACCTGTGAGATTCCATTGCTGACTGAACTGCATACAGGATCCCCGAGAACTGCGCTTTCACAGCAGCTAACCAGTCCACTGGCGAGCCCGCGCCGATCACTGCCTCGAGCCCGAACAACCACCACCTCCTCAACAGCGGTACTGTCATCGTGGACCCCTCCAAAGAACAGTATGATGCCGTCATTGATGCGATGAACACGCACCCGGACGTGCCCAATATGATCTTCTTCGACCAGGACCTGCTCGCTATCGTGTACCGCGGCAAGTGGAAGCCGCTGCCGTACCACTACAATGCGCTCAAGCCGATGCGCTCTTGCCACGCCAGTCTATGGAAAGATGAGGATGTCAAGGTTTTGCACTATATCCTCGCCAAGCCATGGAAGAGCAGGACGTGGAATGATGATGTGATTGAGAGCACGCATAAGATCTGGTGGGATCAGTACGCGGAGGTCGAGAAGGCCTGGCTGGCTGGAGATGAGAAGAAGAAAGAGCTGTGGCAGAATGTTGTCGTCCCAGTTGTTGCGCAGGAGTAGCGCCATCATGCGGTAAAAGTGGTGTGCGGCTTGGTGAAGGACAGGCTGAAAAATGTAGAAAAATAGTAACGATATCCAGCACAGGGATTGTTCATGATCTGTTGAAGCGGGCGTGTTTGCTTCTTGGCCAGGGCGCCGGAGAGAAATGAATCAACGCATGAACTATGTTCCATGCATCTCCCTTGGTGATATGTCATAACATAACTATGGTTGTCTAGTCTCGAAAGGGGTCGGTTTCTAGAGATAGATCTTAATCGCCGGCCGACAACCTGTGTATCATATGCGAGCTACAACATGATCCCTTGGCATACTGGAATATACGACAGACGCATCATTCTTTAATCTTCGCCTCGTTTTTTGGCCCTCTCATCCCAAATATTGTGCTCCCAACTCTGACTTCCCCGCTGCCCAGGGCGATTGCGCCTTCAAAATCCTCACTCATGCCCATACTCAACTCCAATTCTCTCGCCCCTTGCCCTCCGCCCAACCCTAGCTCCTTCGCTACCAAATCACGCTGTTCTCGCAAACACACAAAGTCCTCATTCTCGTTCTCCGGCGTGGTGGCCACGGAACGCGCAATGGCACCGATAGTCATCAGGCCGAGCAGATGCAGGTGGGTTGATTCCTCGACCACCTTGCAGAGGGCCACGGTATCAGCGCCAGGCTCGCATCCAGACTTCGATTCCTCGCCTGAGGTATTGACTTGGACGTGGATGTTTAGCTTGGAAATGGTGGATGTATCAGAGGAGGATGAGATCAGATCCCCGCGCGCCTTGTCGAGGAGTTGGGCTTTCTTAGTGGTGTCGACACTGGATACGCAGAAGAGATTTGGAATCTTGGCGATGTTTTTACAGTGGCCTGGAGATTCTCGTTAGTCTAATATCCGCCTAGATACCGGCATCAGAGACAGGTGTGGGATAGATCATTATGCAAGATCAACATTATGCGCTGGTGTACATTGACGACACCAGCCGTACCTATGGCCAGTAACATGTTCAAGGGGAGCCTCAACATCACAATGAGTGATCTCGAGTGTCGGGTGTTACCGTGAGATCATGAGATCATGAACCGCCACCGGCTTCAGGATCGTAGTCATGATCACGCCATCTCACTCACCAGACTGGAGTCCCCCGATGAAATGCCACTGCACGCTTCTCGGCAGCAGTTCCGCCTTCTGGCTAAGCTCCTGCGCGTAGTTCTCGCCAAAGTGCACCTGCGGCGGCGACGCCTGCTGGTGCAGGGCTAGAATGTCATTGGCCGGCTTCAATTTTGAAACGGCAACTAGGCGGACCTTTGAACTGTCAGAATCTGTTGTCTTTCGGAGGGCTCTGAGGAAAGTGGTTCGCGAGAACCCAGTGGCGTGATACATACGCCCCCACGGTAGCGATATGATCAAAGTATGCGCAGGGCCATCACAGATCTTCATGTATTGATCAAGTGGAAGTACAGGAACAGGGATACTCACGTTTCGTCCCTTCGCGGCGGCGGCGACGCGCTCGCTCACACTCTTGATCTGCGAGACAAGCGCTGCAGCTCGAGAAGGGTCGATCTTCATATCTTCTGGGTCTGACATCATAGAGCCGGCTATGATTCTAGGAGCCGTCGAAAAGAGGTCGCCCAATGTCTAATCATAAAGGTAGGTTGGGCTCGCTGCTGATGCCTATATACCTGTTAATGAAATTCGGCAGGTGCCAGAAAATCAGCCGGTTAGCATAGGGGAACAGACAGTGTAGGCACGGTATTGAGTACTGTAGTAGTATTTAGCAGCCGCTGCAAATGCAGTTACCTTTTTTTAATTAATAGAACAAATATTTCCTATAAAAAATACGGTTTTTTTACAGTTGTAGTTTTAATTATTTAAATTTAACTATTAGTTATTATAAAACTTATTCGCTTTTAAAAATCTGTAATAGTTAACAAATACTTAAAAAATGCTACAGGGGAAAACGATACAAGTACAATAGCCAGGTGCAGCAATAAATAAAAGAAAAGTAAAAGCTACCGAACACACCACGTACAGCCCCAAAGGAGGGGTAACCTCTTATATATATATATAGCTGAAAACCCCCGAAAGCCGTACCTAGGGACTGGGACCAGTTCCCTGGCATGACAAAAAAACCTTTTGTTTCTTTAAAAAAAGATTATGCTTTTATTATATATATCCGTATTAAACTTAAAAGAAGCACAGTAAGTTTACAAGCTTAAAAATTAGCTTTACTATATGTCACAGTAGTAGGTGTAGCCAGGTACAGTCAGTGTATTGCCTATAGGGTGCCGTAGTAGTTGACGGATACTTAGGGGACCTCCTGTCCCCCTAAGGGGAGGACGATGCCTCTACTATATATGGGCGTACCTGGCCCGGGTGGGGCCTGGTCCGGCCACGAGGCTGGGACAGAGCCTCACTATAACAATTTTGAATGACTAATGAAATGACTAATGAAAGATGAATAATGTTACAACCGTGATATGTACTGGAATTCAAAGTCTTTAATAGTACATAAAAAGCAAGAAAACATAGTGTTAAATAAGTGTAATTTAATTAAAATGAAAAAACCTTTGATAAATAAAGTTTTCATATTTAATAAAATTAGGAAATATACAAGATTACATATATCTTGAGCTTTGAATTTTATCACGGTTAGCAAAATAACAAAGTGATTAATTGAGACTAATGACTCACTAATTAGTTATTCAGTCAAAATCACTTTTTTTTATAACTAACTTAGTTTTAGTTACACGTTATAACTGACTGACTAGAGTCGTTTTAACTAAGCCAGTAACTAACTAAAGTGACTAAAAGCGACTAAAGAGTTTTTGTAACCTAATACTAAATAAAGATTATAAGCTTAATTAAATTAGTAAAAATACGATAGTGAAGTAATAATAGTTTTTATAGTTTATTACGCTTATAGTTATAAGATAAAGTTAAAATAACTGTAAATAAGCTAATAATACTAGTTTTTTGTTTCACATGTTTAAAACCTAAAATTAGAGTTTTAATTGAACTTTATTTTTAAAAAACCGTAACTTTACTAACATTGGTTGGTTTATTTTACATTTTATATTATTATATCTAATAAAAATCAAGGTTTTACTAATATATAAATAGCAAAAAAATATTATTAAGTAAGATCAATTTAATTAAAATGACATTCCTTTTAATAAATGAAGTTTTTATATCTAATAAAATTAGTAAAAATACAAAACGACAAATATTATCAAGTTCTAGATTTTGTTATGCTTCAATACAGAAAACGATTTAAAACAGTGTAAAAACAAAGCTTTAATACTAAATTTTTGTTAAGACGTACTTAAAATATCCGAATTAGTGTTTTTAGTGAACTTTGTTTTTTAAAGTAGCTATAGTTTACTTAACAATACGTCTTCTTTAGTTATTTTGTAACTTTCCGCTATATTTAAGTCTAATATATATATAGTAAAAGCTTATAAGTTTGCTTTTACTACTTCATTTAATTAATGAAAGCATAATCTACATTTTTTACTTAAATTATGCTTTAATTACTTTAGTCACTTTAGTTACTTTAGTTAATCACTGATTTTCTTTAGTTAATCTTAGTTACATCTAGTGATTAAAGGGACTAGTTTTAGTCCTACCTTGTGATTAAAGGATTTAGTTTTAGTTACAAGCTGTAATTAAGTAGTAACTAAAGGAATAATTAATAAGTCGACTAACAGGTATTAAATGCCAACCCTAGTAGATACTATAATTCCCACGAATGTACCGAAAGATATATAATATTATATAAACGAGCCAAAAAAGCGACAAATGCTAGGAAAAAAATACTATATATTATTTAATATAAAAACTTTATACTAAAAACTTCTTGAAAGTACAAATTCATATTTCTTTTAAATTTTAAAGTTTTTTTTCAAAAAAAGAATTTAGTGATTTTAGTCATTCTTCAAAACTCAATAGACGATTAAGCGCTTGAATTTTGAAGCTTTTGTGACTTGAAAGGGTGAATTTAGAAGCATAAGTTTTGAATTACTAATGAAGCATGACTAATTTCACAACCGTGCTATAAAGTTCAAAATCAATAGTAAAATTCATTAGTTATTTATTTAAGGACCTGAATTTGCAAGGATAAATTTGAAACGACTCATAAAATAGCTAATAAAGCATAATCAATTTAACAACCGTAATAATCACCGTCAAAAATATTTAAAACTAAACCAAAATATCAATAAAACTTAAGCTTTAAAAAAACCGGCAAAAGCAAAAAACAAATATAAGAATTAAACACAAAACGGGTTAAATTTTTCCCCGGAAGGCGCGCGAAAACCAAAACCCGGCAAATTATAAAGTGTTAAAAAGCTAACTAACGAGAAACAATTAGCGGCAAAAAAAGTAGCGCTAAAAAAGCAGCTAAATTAAGAAGCACGCGTAACACGCTTAAATTTTGTTTTATAATGCTCATAGCACGGTTGGCATTTAATAACTATTAGTCAACTAATCAATTATTCTTTCAGTTATTAGTTAGTTACGGCTTGTGGCTAAAACTAAAGCCTTTAATCACTGGGTGTAACTAAGATTGACTGAAGAAAATCAGTGATTCACTAAATTAATTAAAGTAACTAGAGTATAACTTAACTAAAAGTGCTTTTATTTATTAAATAAATTAGTAGTGAATAACATAAAGGCGTTATTATCTGTATTAGATTTAAATATATTTACTAATAGTAAAACCACTGAGAACACCATATAAATAAGCAAGTTATACCTATTTTAAAAATAAAGTTCACTAAAAATACCAAATCGAAACTTTAAGTACATTTTAATAACAAATTAGTTTTGTGTTTTTACTAATTTTATTAGTTATGAAAACTTCATTTATTAATTGTCTTTTTGATTGAATTAAATTAAAGTTACTTAATAATATGTTACTTTTGCTTTTTATGTTCTATTGAAGGCTCTGGATTTTACTACATATAAGAACTTTAAAAGTAAGATAAAGTACTTGTTATTACTAAAGTTAAAGCTATTTTGAAAAGAGAGTTCACTAAAAACTCCGATTTAGAATTTCAAAAACGTTAAACAAAAAACAAGTAGTATTAGCTTATTTGAAGTTACTTTGACTTTATCTTATGTTTATAGGCG
This sequence comes from Xylariaceae sp. FL0016, assembly GCA_022578815.1. Lineage (NCBI taxonomy): Eukaryota > Fungi > Ascomycota > Sordariomycetes > Xylariales > Xylariaceae > Xylariaceae sp. FL0016. The sequence continues at coordinate 789,467 of MU388727.1, read as the reverse complement.
TAATAAAAATCGAAGACTATTCAAAGTTTACTATCGTATTTTTACTAATTTCACTAAGCTTGAAATCTTTATTTACTAATAACTTATAAGCTTTTTTTTTATTAAAAAAAACCATTTAGTTGCTTTTAGTTACTTTAGTCAGTCACTGATTTAGTCAAAATGACTTTAGTTAGTCACAAAAAAAAGTGAATTTGACTGGATGACTACTTAGTCAGTTATTAGTTTTAATCAATCACTTAGTTATTTTGCTAACTATGGTATTAAGGTATAATAAAATCGGTGTAGTTCGATTTTATATTTTGATCGCTATAATAAAACTTATCTAAAGGTTTTATTTTATTTTATATATTAAACAATATAAAATAGGTTATATATATATATATAGAAACTTACTTAATTTACTTTTTTTTATAAAAAAAAGTTAAAAGTTTATAATCGGATAAATAGTAATAAAGTAGTTATGACGTAAAAAACGTAAGTCTCGATAATCGTTAAATAAATAATAAATAAAACCAAGTCGACTTTAGTGTTAAAAACGAAGTGAAAGCCGATATATCAAGTAAAGCTTAAATAATAAAAAGTAATCAAAACGATGAATCTCTTTTAAAATAAATATTATCCATTGTATCGATATGTAATAAAACAAAATAAATGTAATACAAAAGACAGCAATATCCGTTAGATGTATTAAAGGAATATGATAGACAATAATAGAAACAAAAGTTGTTTTTCAATGGGAATTAAAATTCGTTATATAAAAAAATAAACGTATAGCTTTTAAGTTACTAAATCCGATATTCCGTTGACTTCAAAAATGATAACTAATATAAAACATAGCATAAAACATCTTTATGCGGGATCTACGGCTTCCGGCCGTGCGGTGTTTTAAAATTTGTTTTAACATAGATTTAAATCTGCATAATTTTTAAATTTGTTTAATCGTCGTTTTAAAAGTGAATCGGTTAATTCTGTTTAATTATTGTTTTCATACAAAACACGGTGTGATTTAAGTTATTTTAGCCAGACTAATAAATACTTCAAAACTCATTAATTATTTAGGCCGGTGAATTTTGAAGCTTTAGTTATTTAAGTAGGTGTTTTTTGAATGACTAAACCTACTGCTATTTAGATACTAAATAAAATAGTTAAAAATAAATAAAACACTTTTGATAAAGGTTTATATTTTATATAGCTTTCGTATAATTTTTTAAGTACATATGTAATAAATTCAGCTAACAAAATCACTTTATATAAAAATAGTATAAAAACTTCAAACTAGATTTTTAGTGGACCTTATTTTAAAATGGCTATAAGTTTAGTATTGAAATGACTAAGTGAAAAAAATCAGTTTAACTTCAATCATTTAAGGATTTTTTTTAGTTATTCAAAAATCACTTACTTAAATGACTAAAGCTTGAAAATTCACCGGCCCAAATAACTAATAAGTTCTAAAGTATTTATTAGTTTAACTAAAATAACTAAAATTACAACCTTGCATTACAGCTAATGCTACTAAACGGATTTTCTAGCTTAACGGCTATAGCACTCTTTAACCCGTATGTGGCTTTAATTTTTTTTTATATGGTACGGAGATTATGTTTCAGTTTAAGAAAATTATAAGTACGGGCTTTCCTGAGTAAATTACGGCACGGGAATAATATAGCGGCAACATTACCCCGATTCCCGGCCGGACGTATAGCAATAAAATACCAGTATTAGGCTTTTAAAGCAGCGTATTGCTTTCCGGCTAATATAGTGGGCTATTTATTTTAATAACAACGACAATACCGGGCAATTAAAGTTAGCTTTACTAACTTAAGTACGAAAATAACCCGAAAATATACCGGGACGGCCCTAAAACAAACGTAATATACAACAAAATATATAACTAACTAATTAACTAACTAATACTTCAAATGCGCATTTGCCGCCTATTAAGCTACATAAAATAAAAAACCCCTGTAAAATAAAAACTAATAAAGCATTTACGAAAACTACCTGTAACTCGTACGATAACTTTTTGCATCGGGACTGATAGCTTACATTTGTTACGTTCGTGAAGTTATAAATTTAGTAAAAGTTGTTTATTTTTTTAGCTTGCAAAGGGCAAATAAAAAGTCCCTATCTTTATAGCTAAGGATGCCGGTAAAACTAGCATGTTTAACTATAATAACGTAACTAATAACTTACCTTTAACTATAAAAGTAAAAAACTACTAGCTACTAGCAAACAACTTATATATAAGGTATAAAACTTTTTAAGCTATATTCGTTAAGTTTAACGAAATCTTAGTAAACTTTAACCGTAACTACTACTTATTAACTATAATGCTACTAATTACTAATATCCTTAAATTAATTTTATAACTTTACTTAACTAAAGCTTCCTTTGCTTGCTTTTCAATTATTTTTATCGGATTTTTTACTAGGGCTAGCTGTTTTGCTAGCAGAACTACTGCTACCGCAACCGCCTCGCACTATGTCACAGTAGTAAGTGTAATCAGGTACAGTCAGTGTATTGCCTATAAGGTGCCGTAGTGGTTAACGGATACTTAGGGGACCTCCTGTCCCTTAAGGGGAAAACGATGCTTTTACTATATATAAGCGTACCTAGCCCGGGTGAGGCCTAGTCCGGCCACGAGGCTGGGATAAAGCCTCACTATAACAACTGCCTTTCTTTTCCTTTAGGGCTGTCCTTGGCCTAGCACTATGTTATAGCTAATACTACTGCTGCCCTATTTACTATATATATGTAATTGTCGTAATATAGGCTGCATGCTTTAATGTAAGGTAGTGTATTACCCGCTGCCGTAAAGTTATAAATAAGCTTTATTTACCGTAATGCGCGCGCGTTGCCTGGCTGCTTGCTACGCGCTCTGTTACTAATGCGCGCATTATTCGCTCGCTTGCTATTATGTATATATAGGACTGGGTGTATATATGCTTCTATCCTTTTTTCCTTTTTCCTGCAAGCTTTTACCGCATAATTATTTTTATTATTACACCTATTATCCGCCTACTTTCCACGCATAATTCGCGCTTTTATATATATATAATTATATTATTATTCGTTATAACACGCTATTATGCTTTACTTTATTAATTTTTTAGTTCGTCGTGCTGCAGCTTAGCGCCGTAAAGCACGTAAAGCCGCCGCGTGCCGTGCTGCTGCCGCTGCTACTGCTGCTAACGCTTTTTTCTTTAACGCCTTTTTTTTTTTTTTTTCGCTTAGTAACTTTGCACTAAATCTTAAGGAAACTGCTGCCGGTCCTGCTAACGACAATTAAAATAAACAGGGTGCGGATCTTAAAAGTAACGCCGACGACAATAACCCCTTTCGCTCGTTTTTCGAGCACTTCGCGAGTAAAAAGCAGCCCGATTTTGCTATACCTAATAGTTACTTTATCGTTAATTAAGCAACTAATTTTTTCGGCAATCGAAAAAGAAAATATATGTATCTTAAAGCGTATAGATTTAATTTAAATAGCTGTTGCCCTTATTATAGGTCCTTTAAGTATACTTTCGATCCTTAATTAAGTAATCCTGTTACTTTATAGTGTAAATTTACTAAAGGTATAAAAATAACTTATATACGTTACTAACATAAGCATAAAACTTGTAATCCTGTAAGTAGTTTCGCTTTTTTTTCGCGTAAGTTTCGTTACTAACGTGTTAGTTCCTTGCGGTAATGTTTTTTAACGTTATTCGCTTTTGTTCTTAATCCTTTTAGCACGGAAATTTTTTCGCTATTTTGTTAATGCAAACGGTAAAGTTTAATATAGCACTTTTTTTAAAGTACGCTAGTATATATTTGCGGCGCAATAGCGTTTTTTTTTTCGGGCTTAATGCTTTATATTAGTTACATTATCGACAGTTTAAACTTTTTAGCAGTAAAAAGGTTGCTACTATACGTTATTTTATGTTTTAATTTTAAGTGCTACTTACATTTATAAAAATACCTCGCTAAATACAAAAAAGTTATTTATGGCCGTATTATGTAGCAATTTGCTATGTTTACCTTTTTTTTTTTTTTTTGTACGTATTCCGTATACTTTTTATGTTAGTGTTATGTCCCTAACGGCTTTATGTGTAACCTTTTATAGCTATTAAGGCTTATAAGCGAAACCTTTTGCTTTGCCTTTTTTGGTCGGACGCCGGCTGTTTTACTTAGTATGCGGCTATCCGATTTTATGTAAATGAAATTTCCGCGCTTTTTACTAGCGCAGTTAAAAAAAAGCAGTTTGTTACTAGCATTTCGCTAGATATTTTCGCGTTCGCTTAAACGCTTTTTATAAGGCCTATTAGTAAGGCGCAAGCTTTTAAGCTTAAAACATAAGTTTAATTCCTATTATAAATTTATATTTCTCGTGGTTTAGGTTTTTCTTTTGTTTTAAGTTGTTTTCGGGCGTTTTTTGTGGGCGTTGCAGTTATTTTTAGGGTGGTGCCCTTTAATTCATTAAGTTTAGAAAAGTTTTGTTTTGATTTTTAATTTCTTAGTAGTGTACTTAATGTTACTTGCTTAAGTTACCCCTTTTTTTTCGGTTTTAACGCTTTTCGAAGTTCGCGATTATTTTTAGTGCATTTATGTTTTTTGCTAGAACTTATTAGTTGTACTTTAAAAGCTATCTCGCTTACTTAACTTTATAGTATAAGTTAGACTTATATGTAGTTTATTTTATAATATTTTCGACTTTTTATTTTTTGTCGTTTTCGAGGTTTAGCATAAAAAGTTTATCGCTTGTTTTCGCGTTTTATAGTTTTAAGTACTATACAAAAAATACGTTGTAAAGTCGGCTGTACTTTTTTAGTAGCGCTATTTTATACGCTTAAGATTCTATTTTTTGTAATACTCGAAATAGTCCTATAAACTTAGAATTAAGCTTGCGATATTTTATTTTTAAGTTTTTAGTAGATAGTGCTACTATTTAACCTGTCTTTAATGTTAACGGTTTATGTGTAGAATTATAGTACTTCGTGTAGGTTTCGTTAGCTTTCCGCTAGCGGTCCTTTAGATTACCCTTAAGTTGTTTTAGCTTTTTTATGCGGGTATATGCCCCTAGCACTTTTTTTAGTTTAAGGCTTTTTTTAATAAATACTTTAAACTCCGGCTGATAGCTATATAAAACCTTAAAGGGACTGTATCCTGTGGTATAGTTTATTGCTAAATTTATCGCAAAAAATGCGTGTAGTAGCAACTTAAGCCAGTTGACCTGCTGGTTTACTATAAAGCATTTCAAATAGCTTTTAAGGATTTAATTTATTCTTTCCGTTTGCTTATCGGTTTGTGGGTAAAACGCGGTAAAATACCTTAGCTTGATTTTGCTATAGTAGCATAATTTTAACTAAAACTTGCTTGTAAATACCGAGCTTTTATTAAAAATAATGCTTTATAGTGCCCTAAAGCGACACTTTATTTTATTATGAAATAGCTTAGCTAGATTTGCTGCATCTGTAATTATATTTACTAGAAACATAAAGCTTGTTTTTGTAAATTAGTTAGCGATAACTAAAATAAAGTTAACTATTTTCCCCTTATATAAAATAAGTAAAAAGCCAGTAATAAAGTTTATAGCTAGTTCTTGCATAAGCTTATTTAGTATAAGTAGCGCGTTTAGTTCGCCGTATGGCCGGTGGTGTTTCGCCTTAAATCTAAAGCAAATGTTACAGCTTTTTACGTATTCGGCTATATTTCTTTTTAAGTTTTTTTAGTAAAATTTTCGCTTTAGTAGCTCTTTAGTCCTGTTTTAACTAAAATAGCTTACTAACTTGTCGTTATAATATAGCTTTATTAGTTGTTATTGCAAGGCTTTCTTTTAAGGTACGTAAATTCGGGCTTTATATAAAACTATACCATTAGCATTTAAGCTTTATTGGCTTTCCGGGGGGTTTCCGTCCTGGATTCCTTTAGCTACCGCGTGGCATTTTTAATCGCGGCTTTAAACCTTTTTTATTAAGGCTATAAAATCGCTAAGAATTTTATCGGAATACAGGTTATTGCCTGCAACCGTTTTAAGCGCCTTTAAGCGTATAATAAATTGTGCTAATGCCTTCCGTCCTTTTGCCCCTTCGGTCGCAACTAATGCGCCGGCTAGTACTTTCGGCACTTTTTGGCCTTTATTTAGTACTGTTGCTTCTATTGCCATTTTCCTTTATAATGTTAGCAAAAGCTTAAAATTCGACTCTTTTTCCTTAAAGTAATTTGGGCGTCGCAAGGGCGGATCGGCTGGGTTTCGCTTACCTGCCTAATGCTTAATAACGAAGTTAAATGTAAATAGCAGCATAATTTATTTAGCTGTTTTGCTATGCGGCTTTACTGTATTTATAAATGTCTTTAAATTCGCATAATTTAAAAGGACTTTAATTAAGTGCTTGCTTCCTTAAAAGTAGTACCGCTAGTATTTAAATAATTTTACTATAGCTAGCATTTTTTAGTTAGCTGTAATATAATTCGCTTAAGCTTTATTAAACTTTTAGCTTTAAAACGCTATAAGGTGCTACCGCCCTTCGTTATTAGCTTGTAATATAGTCCTAAATATAGCGTACTTCGAAGCGTCGGTCTTTAGCTTTATATGCTTTTTTGTATCGAAATAAACCAAAAAAAAAGCAAACTAAAATGCAGCTACTAGCTCTTTAAAAGCCTTTCTAGCTGGCTTATCTAGAAAGCTTTTTCCTTCTTTGGCCTGCTTCCCTTCCTTTTTAAAAAGCCGGGTAAGCGGTATAGCTTTACTTAAAAAACCTTCGATAAAGCGGTAATAAAAGTTGCAAAACCTAATAAACTGTTATACCTTATAAATAGACTTAGGTTCCGGCCAGGTAATAATAGTGTCCACCCGCTTTTGGTCCATAAAGATCCCGTTTTTAGAAATCACGTATCCTAAAAATTCCAGTAAGTCCTTTAAAAACGAACACTTAGTGGCTTTAGCGTATAGCTTGGCATTATAAAGCTTTTCGATTACTTCTCGGACATATTTTACGTGGGTTTTTTTGTTCGGTAAAAAAATTAAAATGTTATTTAAGTAGGCCACATAGAACACATTTAGCGTTTCCTAAAGTACCTGTGAAATGTACCCCTGGAATGTAGCCGGCGAGTTTGTAAGTCCTATAGCTATAACTGTAAATTCGCAGTAACCGTATTATGTACGGAATGCGGTTTCCTATTTATCCCCTTTTTTAATGCGGATCCGGTAATAGGCATCCTTAAGATCGATTTTCGAAAATATCGTAAATCCTGCAATTCTGTTTAATAGTTCTGAAATAAGGGGAAGTATATACCGATTTTTTATAGTTACTTTATTTAAGCTTTTGTAATCCACATAAAGCCGTAGCCCGCTGTTTTTTTTAAGTACAAATATAATAAAAGCTCCTGCTAGGCTTTTCGATTCGCGGATTTTATTCCCTTTTTTTATTTTTCTTATTTAGGCTTTTAGTTTTTAAAGCTTATTATAAGCTAAGGAATAAATAAAGTAATAAGAAACCTCTGCTTTAAGCAGTAAGTCTATAGCGTAGTTAGCGTTATTGCGGCGGGGTAACATATCTACTTTGTTTGCATTAAAGAAGTTTATATAATCGTGTAACTCCTTCGGTACCCCCTCGGGTAATGCACGAAAATCGTCCGGTTTTTCCTCGTTACTTTTATTTTATAACTTAGCTACTTTTTTCTTTATTTAAATTACTGCATAGCATTATGTTCGATTTTTGCAAGCCCTTGCAAATTATGCTAGTGTAAAAAGTTTAATTTTTTTTTTAATCCCGAAGTACTATCGATTTGTAGCTGGGTTTAAAATGATTCGTTCTTTTTTTAGCGTTAGCTGTCCAAGTAAAATTAGGCTTCCTTTATTTTTTGGGTTCCGATTAATAGTAACGCATGCTTTTCGTATTTTCCTTTTTGTTCCTTTTTTATTTTATAATTGAACATTAACTTAGTATACCCCGTAAGTAAGTATTGCTTGCTTTCCTAAAGCTTTAAGCTTTACTTTACGATATAAAGCTACTTAAAGCTTATGCCGTAATGCAAAAGCATAGCTAATTAAATCCATTGCTGCTTTTATATTTAAATCCGCATAAGTTTTAATACCTAAACTTTATTGCGTTTGCGGGAACACCTCGCACTTCGTGTAAAAGATAGTTAAAACACAAATAAATCCCCTTATGTCGGACTTAATGTTAGATTCTGCTTTTAGGCCTTCGGTCTTTTTCCCGAAAACTTTTTATAGTTTTTCGCGAAATGTCCTAGCTTCCCGCAGCTATAGCAGTTGTCGTACGTTTTGTCGTTTACTAGTGTATTATTAGGGGGTGTTATAGCAGTATTGCTAGTGTTTTCCGTCTTAAATCTTTCTCGATAGTTGTTATTTTCCTTTCCTTTAAAAAAGTTCTTCTGGTAGCTACGTTTTTTAAACTGGCTTTATTAAAAGCTTAATAATCCTTGTGACTTCGAAGGCGCTTTTTTTCGGGTCCTTTTCGAGACACTCCTGTTATTTTCCCGCTTTCTTTTCGTTTTAGACCTTCCTTTGTGGTTTTTTTTTTTTTTGCGAATAAGTTAGTAGTTTTTAAACTTTTGCAGCTGCGTTTATTATATCGTTTTTCCTTAATGGCAGCTTTTTTATCTTTTTTATCATTTCCTTTTTAAGGGGCTTTATTAGCTTTCCGAAAAAGGATAGTGCTTTATCGTTATTAGCTGCTAAAGGTCCTTTTTATGTTTTTAGGCTTATTAAATACACGTCGAATTTTTTTAGGTTTTAGCCCTTTTTTTAGGCGGCCTTTTTTAACTAGGCTATCATATTAGCTTTAAGGTGTACCGAATTTCTAACTTAGGTTTTAATTTACTGTTAGAACGTGTTTTAGTTATTCTCGAGGGCTATTTACTTCCCTAACGAAATGCTAGCGATTTATATCCGAAGCATAGTCCTTGCTATATTATTAAGGTTATTCCTTGCAAATAGGATTCTTGCTTTATTTTTCCGAAACTTTTTCGGCGAAGCGGCAAAAATCTGCTTGCATGCCGCTATTTAATTCTTTTAGTTTTTATGCGTTAACGAAAATAATAAAGGATCCCTTCGAAAAGTAACTAATTTGCTAAAGTTAATGTTGCTATCGAAAGAATTTAGTATTTCTTGTCGTTTCCGATTTGCTTTCCTTCCGGACCGTTTTTTAGGGCGTTTCGTTTTTGCATTACTAGAGCTTTAGCTTAAGCTTATGTCCGAGCTGTTTGGGTTAAACAAGTGGTCTTTTTTACTTGCTGCTGCGTGCTTAGCTATTTTGCGCTTTAGATTAGTTCGGCGCTTTTTTTTTTTTTTTGGCGGCAATAGCTTACTTAAGCGCTATTTTTAGCTTTTTATGAGTGCGTAAGTTTTTTAAAGTTAAGCTGTTTTTAGGGTTTTCGCTATGCCCCCGTTGGGTTTCCCCGATCGTTTCGTTTATTTTTTTTAGTTATTTTTTAGGTTTTAGCGTAGCTGTATCCCTTATAGTTATAAAGGATTGTTCGACTTGCTTTCCTTTTCGTGCGTTTTTAGTTAAAGTAAACATGTTTTTTAGTAAGTAATAAATAATAAAAGTTCGTAAATAGTATTATAATATAGTAACTATAAGTAATTAAAAAAAAAGTATCCAAATTGTTATAATAGTAGGTGTAGTTAGGTACAGTTAGTGTATTACTTATAAAGTGCCGTAGTAGTTAACGGATACTTAAGGGACCTCCTGTCCCCTAAGGGGAGAACGATGCCTCTACTATATATGGGCGTACCTGGCCCGGGTGGGGCCTGGTCCGGCCACGAGGCTGGGACAGAGCCTCACTATAACACACTATACGTTTTTTTCGATTAAGCTGTTATAATAAGGCCGAGCTTTAGGCTCGTGGACATCCCGGACTCCATCTAGACCCGTTACGGACATATATAGCAGAGGTATCGCCCTCCTTTTAGGGGACAAGAGGTCCCTTAAGTATCCGTTAACTACTACGGAACCCCATAGGTAATACACTAACTGTACTTAACTACACCATTAACTGTAACATAAGTGTAGCAAAAAACGAAAGGCCGGCTAAAGGCTAACGGTCCTTTTTAGCGATAGCGTCGTTAATTATTGCTTTAATTTTATTAAAGTTAATATAGCTATCGCGAATTAAAACGCTAATAATGCTTGATTTTACTATTAAGCTATACGTAAGCATTTTATTAATACGTTTATTTATTTCGTTAAAAGCTTTATTTTTAAGCCGGTTTAAAGCTGCATAAATATTAATTGTAAGGCTTCCGATTTTTTTTGTTAACGAAAGCTTTTATTTCGTCGAAATTTTCGTTAAACTCATTGTTAAGCTAATTATACTTGCTTTTACGGAGCCTGCTTTATTATCTACGCTTTTTTAAGTGGCGTTTTAAATCTATAATGCGTTTTATTAAGTTAAAAATAGCTTTTTTAGTGTTATTTATGTTGCTATTAGTAACAGCCGTACTAATTTAGGCTTTTAATCGAATTTAAGCGTAACTTAAGTTGCTAAGTATAGCGAGATAGCCGGCAACTTATTTGCTAATGCCGTAAAAAAAGAAGTAAAAGCGCGAAACGTTAATATTAACTTAGTTAAGTAAGTATCGCTTGAAATTCTTACTTTTAACGGCAGTAAAACTAGCTTTAGCTATCTAATTTTTTTTTTGCGGGTAAAATTATAAGCGCTACAAGTATTATCGCTTTTAGCTTTCTAATAGTACTTATCAATTTTATAAGCAATTTATTTAAATAAATAGTAATATTTATTAAAACGGCTATTTTTGCTTAAAAATTTAAAAATATGCAGCAAATAACGTTAATTTTGCTAATTCAGCTTTGCTTTTTTGAACGGACTTTAATAAAGTTATTTAAGGTTTTTAAATTATTAAGCCCTTCGTTATTTTTAATGGCTTTAACGAAATTTATAGCTAAAGTAGCGTTATTTATGCCGATTAAGCTTTTTTCAGCGCCGAATTTTGCTTAAAAGGCGCTTTAGCTAAAGTTATTATTATTATTATTAATTATAACGACGTCGTTAATATTATTACGCTTACGCTTTTTGTTATATTTAAGCAGTTTTTTGCCGCTAGTAATAAGTTTCTTATTAACTATTACAGGTCGCGGTTGATTGTAATTTAAAATTACATTAAAATCAAAAATAAGCTTGCTGTTAAAACTAGCGGATAAAGTGTAATTTTTTTCGGCTTTTGCGTTATTTGTAATATTACAGTTATTATTATAACAGCCGCTTAAATTATCAAAGTAATAGTTGCTATTAGCTTTCTTTATCGTTAAGCGTAACGTTGAAATTGTTATTTATAGCCCTTTAAGCGTTATCGCTACTTTTTAAGGTTTTGTTTTTTGCTGTAATTATATTTAAATAGCCTTTATAATAGTAAACGGCAGCTTAAGTATAGCTAGACGCGTTTTTAGACGTGCCGGTTTAATTTATTAAATATATATGTAACTAACAGGCGCACCGGTAAAATAAGCGCGCGCACTGTTAAAGCTATAGTAGTAGTATGTTTAAGCTATTTAAGGAAAAATGAAAAAAGTTGCAGTTAGGCCGATAATGTTGTAATTTCGCAGCTGCGGAAGGTTTTATTTATACTGTTTTTATTAGGTGCAAAATTTTATTTACTTGTTTTTTTACCGTTATAGTTGTTAGTTAAAGGTTCCCAGTGCAAACAAAAGACTTTGCGTGTTAGCGAGTGTGTGTATTTTTTTTTTTTTTTAAAAAAAAAAAGATGCGCTACTTAAACGGCAGGCGTGTACTCGTTGTGGTAATTGCTATCGGTACTAGCGCCGTTTTTAGCGAAAAAAGATTTTAAAGAATTTCGAAAATAAAATATGTAAACTAAAGTTAAGCTCAATTACTACTTACTTATTTTAGTGTATTATGTATTATTTTTATACCCTCCGGCTTATTTGCGGTTTTTGCTTCGCAAAAGGTTTTTTCGCTTTAATGCTTTATTGTTATTTTAAAGCTGAAGTTTTAAAGGTATATCCGTTTTATCGTAAACGGTAACTTTATTTTTTTAGCTGTAACCTTTAGTTTTTTCCGGATAATAGTTTTTTTATTTAACTAAATACTGCACTATAAGGGCATAATCGACGTTTATTATGCGCTTATAAATAAGTAACACAGTAGGTAGTATAGTTAAGTACAGTTAGTGTATTACTTATAGTGCTTTATAGTAGTTAACGGATACTTAGGGGACTTCCTGTTCTTTAAAGGAAGGGTAATACTTCCGCTATATATATATATGTAGCGTACCCGGGAGGTGCACGGTAGGTCCACGAGCTTATAGCTCGGCCTTATTATAACGAGTGTTTCGATTTTTTATTAAGTATTGTTTCTTTCGCTTAATATCGAGCTAAAAAGCTTTAATTCCTTGTTAAAAAGGTTTTTTTTTTTGCTTAAGCTTATATAGTTAAATTACTAGTACGACGGAATGAACTTTTTATTTAGCTAAGAAATTTAGTTTAGCGGCTAAAAGCCCTTTTATTTCGAGAATTTCAAAAAGCTTTACTTTTTGCGCTAACTATTTACGTTTTAGTTTACTTAGGAAATCGTACTTATAATAGAACTTAAAGTATATTTTGTTACTTTTTTCGAAGTTTACAAGTAAATAGCGGGAATTATAGCGTTATTTAGTAGCGAAAGCAGTTAAGTCGATTAGCTAAACTGCGTCTTTTATGTAATTGCTTTAAGTACCTTTGCTACGTCGTAACTAACGGCCGTGCCCTTTTTTCAGTAATTATATTTCAAATCGAGCGTCGCTTAAATCCTAAAACGAGCTCGTTTAAAGTCCTACTTATAATTACCGCTAAAGTGTTATTTAGTCGGTATTATAAAGCAAAAAGAACATTAGTTTATAGTACTTCCGGTTACGATTGTATATAAAAACGGAGGGCGAGTTTTACTACTTAGTTTCTTTATTTTTTAAAATATGCCGCTAGTTTAAGGATAATAAACTATAAACATTAAAAGCCGGACGTTAAGCAGTTTATATATTTCTTGCTAGAAAGCCGAAGTAAATTTCGGATTTTCATTACTAATTATTTCCATAGGCAGGCCCTAGTTAAACACATATAGCATCCGTAAAACTATAATTGCCTATTTTTTTCGCTGTGTATTTAATGTTCCTAAAAATAAAAATAGTTTTCTTTGCTAAACTTATCGGAAACTACGTATAGCGAATTTAGCGTTTCGTGTAAGAAAAGGGCTTAAAAGATGTTTATAGAAAACACTTTTAGCATGCTTATAATAAAGTTTATTGCTATAGTGTAAAAAAGTAAAGCGGAAGTTTTAATAAGCATAAGTTTACTTAAAGCAAAATTCCTGTTAACTTAGTTAAGTACGCAAATACTATAATGCTATATAAAACGGCGTATAAGCTAAATTTTACGGGGGAAGTTAATTTTTTCGAGTTTTTACAATAACCTTTTTTAAAGTAGTTGTTATGATTATATACTAGCTTTAAAATTTTTTGCACGAACTTTTAAGTAATGTAAAGCTGCTTTATATTATTCGTATTAACGTAGTAAATTAAATTATCGTTAAGTTTAAATAAAGCTACATGTAACAACTAAAACGTTTTTTTGTATGTTTTTAGTTAATAGTCGAAGTTAATAATTTCGTTTTTTTTTGGCGAAATCTCATAGTACCTTATAAACCTTGCTATATTTTTCGCTTTTTTAGTACCTCTGGACTAATTTTACTTTAAAATTTCCGTTTATTATAAGCTGTATTACGTAATTGTTAGTAGTTTCGTTATTAACGAAGTAATATTACACGTTTAAGCTATCTTATATATTATCGAAAGTGCTCAATTAGTTCTTTAAAGCTTCTTTTTAATAATAAAGCTTAACAGGGAAACAGGAAAGAGCGTTAGGAACAACGTAAAAGGCGCCTGGAATATAAAAAATATTCAGTTAAAACTAAAAAAGGTAGTGCGGCATTAGTAAAACGAAAGTTAGCTGTATTTAAGTTAAGCGTGCGTAATAAAATTCAAGTTACTATGCTAAATAACTTATTAGCACGTTTACCGTAAAGTTACTCGACTATAGTAGCTTTTTTTGTTTTTTGCAATCTTACAGCAACGCTGCTACTTCGGCTTCTATAAAACCGTACGTTTTTTTGACCCTGGAAGTTAATTTTAACCAAAAAAAAGGATTGGTTATACTTTTTCCGTTGGTATGTTTTTGCTTAAGATCGATTTTTTATTTTATTTTTTGCTAAATTAAAATATTATAAGCTTATATGCTGCCTTACAACCGTTAACTTTATCGAATAAAGGTTTAATACGGTTATAATAGTACAACCGGTATAAAAAACATAAGCATTGCTGTAGCTTGTTAAAGCTAGCGAGTTTTTCGTTTATTAAAGTAAACTTTTTCTTTAAAGTATAGCTTTACTTTTTTTGCTAAAAAACTTCCTGTAGCAGTTCGCCTTTTTTGATTCCAGTAATTAAAGCGGTTTTTTTTCAGCTAACAGTTAAACCATGCAATCTTTTTTTATAGCTATCCCGCTATGCTTAAGTAAGTTTTTAAGCTATTTAAAGTGTCCGGAAAAGTAAGCTTCCGGAATTTAGAGATACGGTTATTAGTTTTAGTAATACCGATGCCGTTAACGATATACTTTAATAATTTACTAAAAAAAAACTTGTGAACAACTTTTTAGGGCTAATAACTACTTATGCTTTATTAAAAATATTTAATACGCTTTTAAATAACGTAAGTACTTTTTTCTTCGTTTTGCTACATATAACGATGTCGTTAATACAAGCGCAAATATAGCTATAATAATCAAAAAACAAGCAATTTATAAACTTTTAAGCAAAAGCCGGAAGGTTTCTAAAACCTGTTAAAGCTACATTAAAGCGTTTAAGCCCTTTAGGGCTAATTATTATTATGCAGTTGTAGTAATGTTCGCTTTTAATAAGTAACTTAAAGAAAAAACTAAACGCATTTAACGATGTAAACTAATATTTGCTAGCTATAGCCGCTATAATATTATTTTAATTAAGTAAGAGATACACGTTTAAAATGGTAATTTAGTTTAGCAAGCGAAAGTCGACTACTGCTTTACTTTGAATAGTACCATTAACGGTTTTTTAAATAATAAAAACTAAACAAGCAACAAGCGTTAAGTTATTTATAGAACTAAGTTTTTTTTTTGCGCGTGTAATTTTTTATGCTTTTTGTTTAAAAATTCATTATTTTTAACGCCTAATAAGTAAAGCCTTACTATTTGAAGCTCCGTTCGCTATTTGTTAACGAAATTAATACGCATTTTGTAATCATTATTTGTAAGTACGATACTTTTATGACGGAAAATATTAAATCGGTCAAAAAGCTTTTAAACGCTAACTGCTATATTTAAATTTATTAAAAAAATTGCTATTTTACCGTTAAAACGTATTATAAGGACGTCGTTTGGCCTTAAAATGCCGTAAGTTAAAGTTTAATTTGGTTTTTTAAGCTTAGCTATATTGGTAGCTGCGTTATATGTACAAAGGATACCTCCGTTCTCGCGTCCTACTTTTTTTTTAGTGAAACCGTTTTCCCAATAGTAATTTACAATGTTTTCTTCCGCTAGTTATGTGTTATAATAAGGCCGAGCCGTAAGCTCGTGGACCTCCAGGGCACCGTCCGGGTCCGTTACGGACATATATGGCAAAAGCATTGCTTTCCCTTTAGGGAACAGGAGGTTCTTTAAGTATCCATTAATTACTACGGGACTTTATAAGTAATATATTAATTATACTTCATTATATTATTTACTGTAATAATTCGGATATTTTTTTAAGTTACTTATAATTATTACATTACGATATTATTATGTTTACCGCAACTAAATACTTACGAAAGGGAAAGTAATTCGAGTAGGGTTTTATAACGATAACGGCGGAATCTTTAGTTTTAAGGCTTTCGAGATAGCTAAAAAACTTAAATAAAATAATCGAAAATTTTAACTCAAAAAACGTGCGAACTATCGAAAAGCAGCGTGCCGCATTAAAAGAAGCTAAAGCAGCTTTAAAAAAAGCATAAAGCTAATTTTAAACGTTAAATTAAAAAAGGTTAAGCCTAAAGTAAAAAGGATACGCTATTAAACTTAAGCAGTAGCTTGAATAACTTAAATGTAAAACAAGCTAAAAAACGCTACGAAAAAAAAAATTAAAAACGTCGTTATAAAGTACGATCTTTATTGAAATCCGATATTAACTTTAGCAAGCTAGTTACTTTCAAAAAAGAACTTTTTTCTACGTTTGTTTACACACAAAAATCAAGAGAACTAAGTAGCGGCATATAAGTAAATTTTTGCTGCATTACTAAAAAAAAGTTTCGGAAAAACCGGGCAAGAATTTTATTCACGAGAAATAACTTTAGCGATATAGCAGGAAACATGTTCCAAACTTAAATCACTAGTGTTTCGCAAGCAAAAGCTAACTTTTTAAGAAGTAATTAAAATACGTTTTTAAAATAAATTAAAAGTTTCGTGCGGAACTTAGCTTACTTATAAGTTCATGTAATAGCTTTATCAAAAAGTGCCGCATATAAAAAAAACAGGATTTAAAAAAGTTTAATGTATATTTAATAAAGCTAAAAACGCAAAAAAAGCATTTAGTATTAGTCGAAAATTAAACTTTCACTTTTTTCGGTAAGTTAATAAAAACGCTACGAAATAAAATATAAAAAAAATCAAAGTTTTACCGAAAAAGAAAAATATTATAGTAAACATAGTAGCGAAAGTTTAAAACCTGCTAATATACTCGCAAAAAAATAGAAAAACTTAGAGGAAAATTTACCCCGAAAAAAAAAGGAATAACGACGAAAAAAGCTCGAAAAAGCCCCGAACAAAAGGCCACTAAAACTCCTAATCCTTTTTTTTTATTTTTACAAGCATAACTAAAAAAAACAAAGCACTTGTAAAAGCTTTTATAAAAAAAGCAATTATAGCTATAAAAAAATAAAGCAAAAATACGCGGGAGATACACTATATAGCGCAGTAACACCCTTTAATAACACCCTAGTAAGTAACAAGCTATTTAGGAATTATTACTAATGTGTTATAATGAGGCTCTGTCTGTTGCCTCGTGGCCGTATCGGGCCCTCTCCGGGCTAGGCGCGCTTATATATAGGAAAGCCATCGCCCTTCCCCTAGGGGACAGAAAGTCCCCTAAGTATCCGTTAACCACTACGGAACCCCATAGGCAATACACTAACTGTACCTGACTATATCACTAACTGTAACATAATGCGGAAAATTAAGCTACTTTGCAAAAAAAAAAGCAAAAGAAATGCGGGAAAAAAACTAAGGGCTTAAATGCAAAATCCGACAGTAAATTCGAAATAAAAGGATTTATTAGCGTTTCGAGGATTTCTTATATAAAATGCGTAGAATTTTCGAGCAAAAAAAGAAACTTTAGCATTAAAACTTATGCAAATTTAAATATAAGCGCTGCAGTAGATTTAGTAAACTATATTTTTGCTTTAAAGCATAAGCTATAAAAGGCTTTATATCGTAAAATAAAGCTAAAAGATTTAGAAAAGCAAGTATTACTTACTTATAAAACATTTTAAGTTAAAGTTAAGTTACGAAACGAAAAAAAAACCCCCAAGAAATATAAAAGGCTTATATCACTATCGATCGAAATTTAAAAAAATAAAAGCAGCTTAATATTACTAAAGCAGCTATCGTTAAAAAGTAAACGTATTATATTGAATCTAGCACCAAATCCATATTATTTTAAGCTTTTAAAAAATTAAGCTTCTTACACTAGTATAGTTTATTAAGGCATGCCAAAACTAAGCATAATACTACATAGTGATTGAATTACAAAAAATATAGATAAGCTATAAAACGAAGAAAACGAGGACGCTCCGGAAAACTTACGCATTTTCTTTAAAGGAATACTAAAGGAATTACACGATTATGTAGATTTTTTCAACACAAAAAAAGTAAATAAACTGCTTTATTGCAATAATGGGAATTAGGTAAAAAACTTAATCTTAAAAGCAAACGTTTTTTTTATTTTTTATTTACCTTTTAGCTTACGATAAACTTTAAAAGCTGAAAACTAAAAAAAACAAAGGAAGTAAGATACGCGATTCGAAAAGCTTAGCGGGAGCTTTCATTATTTTCGTGCAAAAAAAAAAAAAAGCGAGCTACGGCTTTGCGTAAACTATAAAGGCTTTAATAAAGTAACTATAAAAAATCGGTATATACTTCCCTTTATATTAAAGCTATTAAACAAAATTGCAAGATTTACGGTGTTTTTTAAAATCGATTTTAAAGATGCGTACTACCGAACCCAAATTAAAAAAGGAAACAAGTAAAAACCGGAAATCGGATTAAATACGGGCATTTCGAATTTACGGTTATAGCTATAGGACTTACGAACTTTCCGGCTACGTTTTAAGGATATTTTTTATAAGCCTTACAGAAAACACTTAACGTATTATACGTAGCTTATTTAAATAATATCCTAATGTTTTTACCAAATAAAAAAACACATGTAAAACACGTCCGGGAAGTAATCGAAAAGCTTTATAATGCTAAGCTATACGCTAAAGTTATTAAGTGTTTTTTTAAGAACTTACTCAAACTTTTAAAATACGTAATTTTTAAAAACGGGATTTTTATGGACTAAAGCCGAATGAACATTATTACTACCTTGCCGGAACTTAAGTCCATTTATAAAGCATAACAGTTTATTAGCTTTTATAATTTTTATTGCCGCTTTATCGAAAGCTTTTTAAATAAAGCCGCACCGCTAACTTACTTCCTAAAAAAAAAGCGGGCTAAAAAAAGAAGCTTTTTAATTAAACCAGCTAAAAAAGCTTTTAAAGAGCTAGTAGCTGCATTTTAGTTGGCACCTTTTTTAGTTTATTTCCATTTAAAAATACATAAAGCTAAAAACTAATGATTTAAAGTACGCTATAATTAAAATTATATTATAACTTAATTATAAAAGGCGGTAGCATTTCATAGCGTTTTAAAGCTAAAAGTTTAATAAAATACAAGCAAATTATATTATAGCTAACTAAAAAATGCTAGCTATAGTTAAGCTATTTAAGCATTAGCGGTATTACTTTTAAAAAAACAAGCATTTTATTAAAGTTTTTTTTAAATTATGCCAATTTAAAAACATTCACAAGTCCAGCAAAGCCGTATAACAAAATAGCTAAATAAAATATACTGCTATTCATATTGAACTTCGTTATTAAGCATTAAATAGGCAAGCGGAACCTAGCCGATTTACTTTCGAAACGCCTAAATTACTCCGAAAAAAAGGAAAATAATTTTAAGCTCCTGCTTACACTAAAAAAAATTAGCAATAAAAGCAGTACGAAAAATAAGCTTAAAAATGCTTCAAGTATTAGTTAGCGTAGCTTCTGCGGCCGAAGGGGCAAAAAAACGGAAAGTATTAACATAGCTTATTATACGCTTTAAAGCGCTTAAAACGGTTATAAGTAACGATTTATACTTCGATAAGGGTTTTTAGTAATCTTATAACTTTAATTGAAAAGGTTTAAAGCCGCCATTAACCATTAAAAGTGCCGCGCGGGAGCTTAAAAAAAATTAAAAACAGGAAACCCCCGAAAAGCTAATGGAATTTAAATGCTAATAAAACGGTTTTATATAAAAGTAAGATTTATGCGCTATTAAAAAAAGCCTTATAAAACTAGCTAATAGCGCTATGTTACGATAATAAGCCTGCAAGCTATTTTGAAAAAGCGCGAACTAAAAAACTACTAAGACATAAGTTTCACTTAAAATGTTCTAAGCGAAATATAACTAAATACGTAAAAAGCTATAACATTTGCTTTAAATTTAAAGCGAAATACTACCGGCCTTACGGCGAACTAAACGCTTTACTTGTACCGAGCCGGCTTATGCAAGAATTAGCTATGGACTTTATTACTGGTTTTTCGCTTATTTTATATAAAAGGTAAATAATCGATTCGATTTTCGTTATCGTTAACCGGTTTATAAAAATAAGCTTTATGTTTTTTATAAAAATAATTATAAATGCTATGAAGTAAATAAAATTATTTTATAACTAAATGAAGTGTTACTTTAAAGCATTATAAAGCATCGTTTTTAATAAAAGCTTGGTATTTACAAGCAAATTTTAATCCGAGCTATGCTATTATAGCAAAATTAAGCTAAAGTACTTTATAGCGTTTTACTTATAAACCGATAGGTAAATGGAAAAAATAAACTAAACTCTCAAGAACTACATAAAGTATTTTATAGCAAATTAGTAAGTTAATTAGCTTAAGTTACTGCTACACGCATTTTTTGTAATAAATTTAGCGGTTAACTAAACCACGGGATATAGCCCTTTTAAGTTTATATACGGTTACTAAATAAAGTTTAAAGTATTTATTAAAAAAAACTTTATACTTAAAAAAGTGCTAAAGGCACATTTTCGCATTTTTAAGCTACAGGAGCTAAAAAAACTTAAAAAAGTAATAGCGAAAAGCTAACGAAACTTACGCGAAGTACTATAACTTTAAGCATAAACCGTTAACGCAAAAAACAAAGCAAATAATAGCACTATTTATTAAAAACTTAAAAATTAAATCCCGCAAGTTAAACCCTAAATTTATAGGACCTTTTTAAGTACTATAAAATAGATTTATAGGCGTACTAAGTAGCGCTACTAAAAATATATAGCCGGCTTTATAATGTGTTCCTTTCATAATACTTAAACATATAGAACGCAAAAATAAAAAAAAGGCTTCCGATGCTAAACCTCGAAAACGATAATAAGTAAAAAGTCGAAAATATAGTAAGTAAAACTACTTACAAGTTAAACTTATATTATAAGGTTAAATAGTTGAGCTAGTTTTAAAAATATAATTAATAAGTATTAGCAAGAAACCTTTATGCAATATAAATACTAGTAAGTTTCGAAAAAAAGTTAAACTTAAAAAAAAAGTAACTTAAGCAAGTAAAATTAAAAATACATTACTTTAATAAAAACAAAAAATATAAAATTTTTAAATTTAAATACATTGTCAAGTACTACTACCCCACAAGAAATCGAAGCACTTATGAAAACTGAACAACAACTAAACGAAATTAAACTAAAACGATCATTAAATGAAGCAGGCATTTATAATAAAAATTAAACTTATACTTTAAATTATTCTACTGGGCCTTGCAAATTAAAACCAGGAAAACAAAATATCGGAAAAAAAGCAAAACTAATACGTTTATATAGTAGCTAGATCCGGAAGCAATAATATACTTTATTTATAAACAACTAAACTGTCGCATATTACGTTTAATAGCTATCGCTATTTAAACGAAAATAAAAGCAAAAATAACGCTTATACTAAATAATAACTTAAAGAGATCATATAAAGGACGTTAGCTATATAAAAAGCGAACGAAAACCAAACGAAAAACGTATGAAGTAAGCAAAAATAAAAGCAAATATGTTAGTTTTCTATATAATACGGTTATAAGTAACTTTTTTATACTTTATTTAGTAATTTTATAAATATAAGTATAAATTATAAAAGCAAATAAAAAACTTACGGCAGTAAACTTAATTAATTTAGCTAAATAAAATTCGCAATTATAAGCGTTATATGCTACTCAAAGGAATTAAAGCAACTAGAATTGCGCCGCAGCAAAAACTTGCGCTTTTTAAAGCTAATAACATAATAAACTTTACTGTTTTGATTTATGAAGCGGCTAAAAAAAAGTTTTACTTTAAAAGCAAAATTTTAAAAGCAGGTAAAGTTAAACTTATCCCTATAAAAAACTAACAAGTTAATACCAAAACGTATTTGAAAAAAAAAACGAAAAAACTTATAGCAGCGCATGTTTTATGCGTATTTTAGCAAGCTTCGCAAGTAAATTGCAAAGTATGCAAGAATTTCCAGCTAATTCGCAAAAGCTTATTTTATTAAAGTTAAACGTATGCTTTACTAACTTAAAGTAAAGCTAGCACGCGTTTAATTTTATATTATATATTGCTATACGAAAATACCGGCAAGTACGAAAATGTTGCGTATGTCCTCCGGAACAGCTCACAATATACTTAAAAACATATAGCGAAAACCGGAAAAGCAGCAAGTAAAACAAGCGCGAAATTAAAGCCAAAAGCTAGTAAAAAACTAAAATAATTTAACTTATTATCGAACGGATTTTAATTATTTTGCTAAAAAGCAAGCTTTAGCTTAAAAGCTAGCTCAACATCAAAAGCTTTACTTTTATTTTTTTAAGCGGCGCTAAAGTAACCACCGGTTACAAACATAACGACGCGAGTAAAAAACGAAAAAAATGCTTAGCTAAAAGCTAAAGCAAAACTAAAACCGGAAATAAAAGAACTAAGCAAAAAGAAACTAACAACAGCAAAAAAAAAACAAAAGCAAAAAAGCTACGAAAAAAAGGGTTTTTGCTTTAAATAGCAAACGAGAAGTAGAAGAAAAAAAACTAAAGCGCGGAATTAAAAAAGCGGGAGAAAACTAGCGATAAATAGCTATATCGCGGTATTTTCATTAGTATTACGTGCTTTATTTTTAGCTTGCTTTTTTTTTTATTAGCTTTACGCTTTATGTTTTTGCGAGCATTATATTATGCGCGAAATATAAAATCTTAAAAAACGATAACGACTTATAAAAATATATAAGCGGAAAAAGGTCGAAAAAAGTATAAAAAAATTAAAGAATTTAAAAAACGGAAGGATTTAAAAAATTGAAAAGAATGCGGATTAAAGCCGAAAAACAAACAAATGCTAAACAGTAACTAAATAGTAAAAGCTTAAAAAACCAAAAAAGGGCACTAAGCTGTTTATATATATAAAAGGCAGGAGGCGCGAAATGCGCGAATTATTTACGGAACTTACAGTAATAAGCTACTTCACGCCTTTAAATTACGGTAAATAAAACACTACCGGGACTTACAGCAACAAGCTGCTTTACACGCTTAAATTACGGTAAATAAAAAACTACTTATAAGTATAATTAACGCGTATTTAGTAATAGCATCATTAATGCACTTAGTAGCAAATAAAAATAACAGTAATTTAGTTATAGCAAAATACTAAAGCTAAAAACAGCCCTAAAAAAGCAATTATTATAATAAAGCCAAGCCGTAAGCTCGTGGACCTCCCGGGCTCCATTTAGGTTTGTTACAAATATATATAGCAAAGGCATTAACTTCTCTTTAAGGAATAAAAGGTCCCTTAAATATCCGTTAATTATTACGGAACTTTATAAGTAATACGTTAACTGTACCTAACTACACTACTTACTGTAACATTATGCTTTTTCGTTATTACCGGAAACAGTAAAGGTATTAAGTTTAGTTCCGGCTTTTATTTTTTTGCTCTATGCGTATTATGAACTAAGGCTTTTTTAGGACTATAACGATTAACTGTTATATTATAAGCTAAGTTATATATTGCAGTAAAGTAATAAAGTCTAGCTAATAAGTTAAGTTCCTTAAGTGGATTTAATAATAACACGTACGAAATATTAATAAAAGCGCTTAACATTAGTAGTATTATTACAAAATAGCTCGCCGTAACTTTTTATGTTACTTTTACTTGTGTTTTTTTATGTATTATTATAAATATCGTTATATTATATATAAAGCTTAGTTTGTAAGTCGACTTTTTAAAATCGATTTGCATTCCGTGTTCATTTATAAAGTCGGGTTTTAGTAGCATTTTAGGACTAAAACCCTTAATAACGTTATTTGTAACAGTAAAATGGCCGTTCATTTCGGCTTTTTTTACTTTTTCATTACTGTAAAAATTAAAGGAAACTTTTTCGGTAATTTAAGCTTTTGCGCCGACTTTTAAATGGCGATAAAGGAAATTTTAGCGAAACGGGGGTTTTTACTTAAAATGTTACTTATGCTTTATCTATAAAATGTCATAATAAGGCTCTGTCCCAGCCTCGTGGCAGTATCGGGCCTTCTCCGGGCCAGGCGCGCCTATATATAGGAGAGCCATCGCCCTTCCCCTAGGGGACAGAAAGTCCCTTAAGTATCCGTTAACCACTACGGAACCCCATAGGCAATACACTGACTGTACCTAACTATACCACCAACTGTGACATAAAAATACTAAAGTTTCCTGTGTTAAAGTAAACGTTTACACTAAGTTCCTTTAGGTTCAATTTAACGCTTATTCGGGTATATAAGTTTTTTTTTTCCTTTAAAAATTATTTTTCTTTTAATCAAGTTAGCTTTAATTATTTAGCTGTTTTTTAAAAGCTAGTTAATGTTACATAAACGCAGTTAGTGTTAAACAGACGTAAAGTTAACTTTAGTAACTTTTTTAAGCTAATTAGTAAAACGGACACGTTTATTGTTTATGTTATTTTTAAAGGCCCCAGGTTACTGTTATAAATAAAGTAGGATTTATAGATTTTTTTTATTTTCTGTTGCTATATGAATCTTTTTTTATAAAAGTAAAGTTTTGGCTTGTTTTCGCTAAAACAAACGTATTTCTTTTATAATTTATTTTAGTAGTTATAATAGTCTTTTTCGTACTTTTATAGGGTTTGCTTGTTAGTGTAGTAGTAAGTGCCGTCATTATTACGGCTTTTTTAACTAAATCGATAATAGTTACTTTATAACTATAGTCCTGTACGCTAGCTGCATTATAAAGTACGCTCCCGCTAACTTTATCGTTCGTTTATTTTAGTTTTCTAACATCTTTATAGCTTATTTTTTTTGTCTGTATTAATTGTTTTGCGGCCGTAAGTTATTTTAGCCACGAAATAATTAAAAGCGGTCTCCACGCTAAGCGTTACACTTAACCCGGCAGTCGTCGTTATATAGCTGCTAAAACGAGCGGAAATTATATTTTTTGTTTTGATTTAAAGCCTAATTAGCTTTTTTTCTAAAGCCCGGCACTTTTAACGACCATAATGCTTATATAAGCGTTTAAGTTTTTTATAGGCTTTTTGTAATCGAGGTTTGCTTTTCGTCGAGTATATTTACTTACTTGCTAAGCTTTAGTTTCTTTAGCTTAAATATATATAACTGCAAGCTTAAATAAATTATATTATAAGCTTTCTTTATCTTTTGTTCTTTAGTAATAGCCCCTAAGCTTTCGCATATAAAAGTCCTTATTTAATAAATTTACGGATAAATTTACTTTTACTGGCGGTTTTTTTCGGTATATTTATTAGCCGGGCTATTCAACTAAACATTGGTTTTAATAAGCTTTATGCCGAACTTTTTAACTATTATATCGATAGAAGCGTAAGCTAATGCACTTATGCGTGTCCGTTTATTTTATAATAGTAAAGTCGTGTACTAGAAAAATCCTAATCCGCAAAGTAAAGCGAACCTTTTAGTACGTATAGCTTTTTTTTGGGCAGCTGTGTTATTCTAAGTATTCATATGTTTTTGCTATGAACAAGTATTTCCGTAAATAAAAACCTTGTTAGTATTACTAACTATTAGTAGGTTTTTATGCTTATTTCTCCGGTACGGATTAAATACCGCAAAATTAAGGATTTTAACTAACTTCTAGCTTTAGTCTCTAAGCAGTTTTAGTAATAATTGCTTTAAATTTTCCTTTTTATTTGTTTAATTAACTAATTTGTTTAGCAATTTCGTAGTAAATTTTAGTATCGTGCTTATGCTAGTAAAGCGCTAAGTAATTTCGCTTATATTAACGTTTTATAAGTTACGAAAACTTTATAGCGTGCTTTAACCGCTAAACGATAAAACACTTTCGTTCCTTTTTTTGCTATTAGCGTAAAAAGCCCCGTTACTAGCTATTAAGCTTATTTCGGGTGCAGTATTAGCGTATTAGGAGTTTAATACCGCGGAAAAGGTCTTTTTGTTTTTATTAAAGTATTTAGTACTTTCCTTTCGATGCGAAAATTTATCCTTTCACTTGCTTTTTCGCAATACATAGCGTTTTAAAGGAAAATTTAAGCTTTGTTAAAGGTTAATTTGTTATTTTTTTAATTTTCTGGATAAAGCTTAATTAATAAAAGTTTTCGTTGCTTAAAAAAATTAAAATTCCCCTTCAGCAAGTTAAATTAAGTGATAGCTTTAAAATAGCGCTAAGTTTTATTTGCTTTGCAAATTATAACGTTTTCGTTAGCACAAATATGTCTATAATTCACTAGTTATTTAGCGAAAGCTAGCTACTGATACTTTATGGGCTAAAACTTGTATATAACCGGGGTCCGGTAAAAATTGTTACTGTAGTTAGATTTTAGCGTATTAGTTTAAGTCTAGTATTAGGCATTAGATGTTACGTTCGTAAAGTTATAAATGTAATAAAAGTTAATTATTTTTTAGCTTGCAAAAAGCAAATAAAAAGTCCTTATTTTTATTGCTAAAGATGCCGGTCGAACTAGCATGTCTAACTATAATAACGTAACAACATTAAGCTAGCCGTTTAAAGTAACAATAACGATAGCTATAACTTATAGCTATTTAGTTGCGGGCAATTCGACTGTTAATAAGTTATGAATCAATAATGCTAACACCTTTTTAAATTGCTTTTTTTATTCCGGCATACCTTATTATTGCTTAGCTTTAATAGTTATAAATCTCTAGCTAAATTAGCTATATTCGTACAAGTAGCTACAAAAAAAACTAAGCTAAATAATGTGTTAAAAGCCTTATTAGCTAACCGTGCTTTCGTTTTAGGACCGTGTAAAAAGGGGTCTGCTAGCGCTTTAAAGGGTTTCCGGTAGTGTTTTAGATTTTTAGATTTTTTCGTGTAAATAAATCGCTCGAACAGCTACGTTAGCTTTTGCGGATAATTGTTTTATGCTACCGAGGGGGTTTTCTTATAGCTATCTACTAGTTTTTAATGTTAAGTAGCAATAGCTTTTATGCTTTTACGAGTGCTAAAAAGGTTATATAGCTAGGTTTTTTGCCGGCTACGTAAGCGGTCCGTTAACTTAGCGTAATAATACCGGGCACTAGCTAGTTCCGCACGCTTTCTTTAGCCGTTTTAGTTTTTAGGGAACTGTGAGTAGTTTTTGTAGTCTTTAAAGTGCTAGCGGGTTTTTTAGTAAGCTTGCTAAAAAAGCTTTGCGATAGCAGTTTTATAGTGTGTTAAGAGGATATAAGGGGTTATGCAACTAAAGTGTATAAGTGCTCGTTTAAATCATAAAGTGAAGCGTATGAAGTTATATGGGGTTATAACTTGGTTATTTTCTGCTTGATTTTCTAAAAGGAAAAAAGAGAAGAAATCCTCCTTTATATATACAATTTCCCGTAATTCCACTTAATTCCATATGTTTCCATATTACTAATCCTGCTTATAAATCAAGTATAACTTAAGTAATAATACTGAGTTATAACCAGTTGATTTATAAGCAACGGTTCCAGAGTATTCTAAGTAATTCCATGTGGTTCCATGGAATTCCACCTGGCTTACCCTGTAGTTACAGGGTAATCCATCCTATTCTAAGGGCTGTACGGTGTATTCACCCTATTGTACAGGGTAAACTTCGAATATAGCGGTATTCGTACAACAAAAGCTGTTTAAGTAAATAAACTTATATTAGCGTATAGTTTTAAACCTTATAAAACATTGATAAAATAACAAATATATTTAGAAATATTTATATTTTAGGCAATTAAGCAACTTTGCACTCCGGGCTGCACGAAATTTAAAGCCAAAAGCTTTCTGCAAGAATCCAGCGTAGTTAGCGCAGCGCTAGGGGTTCGAGAGGGTCAAGCCCCTGGAAATGAAATCTGATGCCGGAAGCTCTGATTTTCAACGTTTTCAAGTTGGAACGGGTCGCCGGCAACCCTTTTTAACTGAGCTCTCTTTCAAGACCAATTCGGGCATTGATGTTTGGTTTGTTGGCTACCTACGTCACAGCTAGCAGCTTGGGTTTGGATTTTAGCCTATGCGTCAACCCGTATTTTGCACAGGCTTTGTGACTCGCCACAACTAAATAAGCCGTGCTGCTATTCGCTTATGCTGTTATTATCCCGGGTGTTAAGAAAGGACATGTTCCCAGCTGTTGCGGCAGTTTGTGGATATGGGCCGACGATGTTGTCGTATAAGACACGTCCCTGCAGCATTTTACACAGGCGGCTGGGAGACATCATTACCGCACCGGCGAGTGGTCAGTAAATCGCGATTTACTACTCAGCTTCATACGGTGTCATGTTTCTACTCAGTCTCATCATCACCACTGCTGTGGTATTCGCGCAGCGTGCTTCTGCACAGGGACGGCTGCTCCGATTCGTATGTTCTCAACTGGTCATTGAGCGTATCGACCCCCTTGTCTCTCCAGGAATGTCGCCGTCTCCTCACACTCACCAGGTTGTCGGTGGCAATTCATTCAATGCGACGGTAGGTGAATTTAGGTGTCTCTATGATGTTTCGCCTTGTCATCCTTTTCGATGGAAGATTCAGTCTGGTGATGGAAGACTGATATTTGGAATTTCGCAAAGATGGACCCTGCAAGCCTCAACCCAGGTTTGACATCGACTTGCACCACATGCTCGTATAGCGAAGACTTCTCCAACTATTGGACAGCCAATCTATATTTCCGGTCACCGGAGAATGGCACATACAAGCGGGTACCACAGATGCCGAATCCGACATGCTGCGAACAGAGCGGAGGCCTTACTATCTATTACATGCAGCCCTTCTCGGGGAATCAGAAGGTCACGGCCTTTAAGCCAGTGAGTCAGCCCGTGATCTTGCGATGAGACTCAACCTAATTTGCAATGCGTAGGGGTTCCGCATGCTAGCAGGCGACCCGAGTTTACGTACCACCGTCGGCAAGGATCCCGGGATCTGCCACAGATGTCTCGGCGCGAGCAACGGCTTTCAGCCATGTGATCGGACCGACACGTCGGCACTACCCTCGAAGCCGTGCCCTGACGGGATCCGATCTAGCATTATCTTCCCGACCTGCTGGGACGGCAAGAACCTCGACTCCCCCGACCACAAATCCCATATGGCGTACAGTCCAAATATTTGCGCCAGGAATTGCCTTGCTGGCGCCGCGTGCCCTGCCTCTCACCCAGTGCGTGTGCCTGGCGTCATGTATGAAATATACTGGAATACCAGCCAGTTCAATGATCCCACGTACTTCTCGGCCGGCTCTCAACCCTTCGTCTATAGTTACGGTGATGGGTCAGTCCTCATTCGTTCTGTTATTATTCCCACCCAAAGCACATGACAGTATAGGCATCATTGGCCTTGGAATGTGGTCTCAGTGAAGCTTATGACAGCTATTGATCTATATACATAGTACGGGCCATGGTCAGCACGCAGATTACCTGTTCGGCTGGAAAGGCGATGCCCTCCAACGCGGTATGGACGCTCTGGCTGGCTCGGACTGCGTAAACGAAAAGTGCAGCGCTCTAAAATCCCAGTCATACGATGATGCCATGGCCTGCAAACAACAGTCTGCTATACCGGAGGATGTGGGCATAGAGGGATGTGAGTGAACAACCGCTCCTTGCGTTTACCAATGCTTTGCCAGACTCGTGATTGACCCGGCTTACAGGGATCTCTGCCCTTCCGGGTGGAATACCAGTGACATATCAGTAATCCTGTGCGCATCTTCTGATGAACGGGGGCTGTGGTGCGATGAAACTCGTCATTTTCGTCATTTCGCAGTCATCATGTTCCAGGAACCAAGCCCGATCTGCGCATGGTAGGCGTGTTGCCCTAGCCCGTCAGACTTCAGATGTGCCAACAATGTAATTAGTACAAAACATTGCCAAACAACGCGATGAAATATCCCGGTGAGACTGCCTTCGCATTTGGAACTTTGCTGGTGTGATTTACTTGTATGCACCGTCTCGTTGCGGTAGAAAAAAAAAAAGGTCCTAAAGGCCTGCCGCTGCATGAACATACCTATCGAGTACATCTGCGCACGAGTATAAAAAGCCTTGAAAGCTACTTAAAAGTGAACAAAATAGGTAAAAGGAGCTTTTTCAGCAAGGGCCTTTATCACGGTCCGAAAATCTGTATAGCTCCTTGGACCTGCTCAGGCGGCAAAGGAAAAAGAAGGAGGGGGGAAAAATGAAATAATTATATAATGCAAAAGAAACCACGGTCGATTGGTCCGTATGAGGGTCGAACTCATGACCTTCGCATTACATGATATTTCCGGAGAAGAAATATTAGTACGACGCTCTAACCAACTGAGCTAACAGACCGTAACGTTTGGCAGTCTTATGAGTACCTATAAAGCTAGTCATCCCCGCTCCGCCAGTCCATCCACACTTTCCCCATAACGCTCCAATCCATTGGGCCATCATAGAGCATGTCTCCAAAAGGGTTCAAACTCGCACGCAATAGCGAGACTGGACGAGCCTCTACCTCGCAGATATAATGGAATATTCGACAGCTGATTTCGGTGTCTGCTTGCACGTCGGTCTTGCTGGCACTGTCGGGAGCTCAAAGTGAGGAGGTACCTACCTTAAGTACCCAACAGTTATCACTGATACCATCAATCGCGCTGGTTGCATTCGCTTGATACCTAAGGCAAGGCGTCACTCAACATGCAGTATGTACGTACCCTCCCTGTACGATTAGTCAGGTACAGGAGAGGAACTTCAGGTGAGATTTCTCATTTATGGGAGGCCTCCTGTGCCTAAGTCCCATGTGAGAGGCCATTGAGAGAGTCCTCATGATATATATGCGTAGGGAATACCAGTTGAAGCATCCATTATATAGCGTGGTGGTCTATAGATGCTAATATATATACTATCGCAAATAAATTATGTACACCGCATAATGAATATCGTGCATTACTTGGGAACTTGTCATATTTTCAATCGATCGAAAGTCCCTTATTTCGCCGAGAACCTACTGCGCTGGCGAAGTTGTTTGCCATAGCGGAAAAATATATAGGGGAATGGCATCATCGCAACTGTCAAAAACGCCAGCACGCTGGACGCCCATTGGAATCCCAGCCTTTCGTACATCTGGATTCCAAATAGCGGAAATGCGGCTGTTGAATTTCTGTTAGCCGATGGTCGCTATGGCCCGGCACGAACCGCGCAAGCATAGTTGTAGGATCGCACTCACCTGCAAATAAGCATCGTGTAAAGCTGTTGGCGGCTAACGCAGATGCTGCGTATAACGGATAGGCGTCCACTGTTGCAATAGTCGTTAGAAATTTGCAAAAGAACCACCAAGGGAAAGATAAAACGGTACTCACCGAGGAACGTGAAAATCCCCGTGAATACCATCAACGTGCCACAGCCAAATATTGCAGAGCCGATAATTGGCAATATCCAGTGCACCCAGGGGAACGTGGTCCAGGCGAACCAGAAGAGGCCTATGGGGACCAAGACGGCACCGACAATGGCTGGAGCTAGCCGGAACTCCGGCTCGGGTACACCGCCATTCCTCTCGACGAGCCGACGGTAGACGCGGCGCCACACCGCATCAGTGGCGGGGTAGGTGACCATGCCAACTAGTATGCCGAGAAAGCTCAAGCCGGTCTGCCAAACATTGAAGCCGTAGTTCTCGCCGAAAATCAGCGAGAAAGCACCGAAGAATAGGTAAATAACACCAAGCAGGATAGCCGATAAGATGGAGAGTAACAGACACATGGTTTCGAGAGACAGGAGCTGAAAGGGTCGCAAGAGCGAATAGCCAATCGTCGTCGCGATAGATTTCGTCGAATTCTCCATAGGCGCTTTCCAGCGATCGTCGCCAGTCTTCTTTCTCATAGCCCTGGCTTTCTCCCGGAGTCTGATGGGGTCTGCGAATTCGGTGAGCGAATAGATATTGCGAGAGGGATAGCTGGACGAACGATAAGTTTCGGGTGCAAAAAACACAATCATCATCAACAGACAGAACGCCCATATGATCATCACCTGCGAGGATACCACCATGTCAGCGTTCGCCCGATCCACCTGTCAGGGCACATAGTCCAGCAGACTATGCGTGGTCGTCCAGCAGTCAAACCCCCATGTCCCGACCAATAAGACTTACATAGTAGGTCCACCTCCAAGTGACATTATAGTTGACTGCAGTATATTAGCTCAACTGTCGAATCCAGTAATTACT
This sequence comes from Xylariaceae sp. FL0016, assembly GCA_022578815.1. NCBI lineage: Eukaryota > Fungi > Ascomycota > Sordariomycetes > Xylariales > Xylariaceae > Xylariaceae sp. FL0016. The sequence goes on along the minus strand of MU388727.1, from coordinate 757,471 downwards.
CCTCACAACAGAGAGGACTTGCGCTGCCCGAAGCAGATGAAGTTCGTTAATAAGCAATACTTACTGAAACCACCCAGTAAAGGTCCCAAACTTGGTCCTGGAGCAGGGTGTCAGCAAAAAATCTGAAGCTTCGGGGCAGCAGAGCACCTGCCCACAAATGGACTCAATGCGATGATGGTCATCGGAGCTTGAATCTGATCGCGCCTGAACACGTCGTTGACAGTACCACCGGCTACACTCAGAAAAGCACTTCCAGCAAAGCCGTCAAGGAATCGCACCTAATCACCAACGAACAACCGTTAATATCTGCGATGATGAAGTGCTACCTGGAATAGGGAGCGATCCAGTTACTAGTTGGCTATACGCACCACGAGCATGGTAGCGATGTTGTGAGCCACAGCACTAGGTATCAGCCAAACGACGAACATGCCCCAAGATACGAGGTAAATTGGTCGTCTGCCGTAAAACTCGCTCAGTGGACCCATCAGCAACGGCCCAAGGGAGACTACCGTATAAGATTAGCAATGTGTTCTTCGCTCGATAGGTTAGACACATGAGACTCACTACCCAAAACGAAGGTCGAAAGTCCAAGAGTAGCGACGAGATTGGAAGTATGAAACTCGGCGTTCATCTGAGTGTAGGTAGAGGTATAGATAGAGCTCGTGCATGTACTGGTTGAGGTGGGAATGAGTCTAAATTTATGTACTACTTCGGGTAGACGAATGCTTACACACAAAGACTTCCCATGCCCACGATGACTACAATCAGCCATTTTCGAAATATACTCACTATGGCGAGAGTAGTGAGCCACGGGTTGCCAACAGGGGAGGGGGTCCGTGAATGCAGCGTTCATCGACCAACTTACTACTACGAGGGCACATGGGATCGTCATCGCCGTCCCACGAGACTTCAAATGGGTCCTTCTCGGAATTGGGTTGATCGGGGGCGGCTGTCTCATCCGTGCCGATTCCATCTTCGAGATCGGCACAGCCGTGTCCATTCTGTGAGCAAAGCGACGACTGGTAAGATGACCGCCGGTGGCCACGCGACTCAATAGGTTCGTACTGCGGGCTACCGTCCGTGTCCGGTTGATTATCTGGATTGATCTTCTTGTCACCTTCGAGCCGTGCAGCGGCATCGATAGACGGAGAGTCCATCCCGTTCTACCTTGGCTGACTGGCTCGCGCTGTAGAAAGAACACCGGAATGACGGACCAGGCGCAATACCAATTGTGAGAGTTCGAATCCAGGCGCAGGAAATCACACTATCTGAGTCGAGCTTTAGGAATATCAGGATCAAGCAGATTCGACTAGATTTATTTGCTCATTCAGGAAGCCATAGACGCTCTATAGGCTATTTGTCAATTGAATATTTCGAAGGCGGCTTAGAAAGACGATGGAGTTATTCGATACCTTTCCTTAGTTATTGTCCCTACACTCGAACGGCAAATTCAGAGCTCGCGTGGATCTAGGCCAAATAATTGCCCTACGATAATGAATAATCAATGGGGGTCGACAGGGGAGCTAGCGTAGCATTTTCGGAGCCCATCGTTTATGCCGAGTGAGTCAGCGACCCCTGCAAAACCCGGATTCCAGTTCAACATCTTTTGTTGCTGACGGCGACATCCAAGTTTCACAGTGAATGCACAGAAGAGACGGGTTCTACGTATTATAAGGCTAGCCGTACCAAAATTGATGCCAGCCGTCGCCACTGAGCTTGCCAGCGGAGGCATGCGATGCTCTGAGATCGAAACGGGAGCCACATTTGCGCAAGGCCGAGCGAAATATGAAGCCAAATCGGGGTTGCATCGGAAACCGACATGCGGAAACCGAGTGATATGTGTCAGCTATGCCCGGAAGCCTAAGCTCGCCAAGGAACAGTCATCTGATGACAATTTTCCCAGTCTCTCGTCCTCCGAGGATGCGATCGAAAACCTCAAAATGTCCTTCGTTCCGCTTATCTAGGATGGCGAACCACTGTGGCCGAATTGATTAGCGCGCCGGGTACTTTTCTGATGGATAGCATGAGTTCACGAAGGAAGTTTCAATCACCTACGATCTCCTGCCATCAACCACCGCTGAGCTTTAGTTCATCCGGTACCTGAAGCCAGCACTGGACGATATCCTCAGGCGGATTAGCAAGGGCACCACAACCCAGCGCCCCTAGGACAAGTGGATCATGGCCCTGGTTGGCAGCTATACGAAGGACGAGGCGCATCGTGCTCTTGGTCAAGTTCTGATCAGATGTGTACTTGGAAACGTCGTATGTCCTTGGCCGTGGCGCGTTGGCTCGACGGACAGCGAGCCTGCGGATAGCGGCCATGCTAATGACACTCACGGCAGGGAGTTCAGACGCAGGCGTGTCAGGTGAGAGGAGTCTGTGACCCGAACCCAGAGATGAGCGGACGACACAGACGTCTAGAGCGTAGACGACTGTAAGGCGACTCCAACGGTAGTGGTGCCGATGTAGGCCGAGAGATGATGAGCTGCGATAGCACTAGGTAGAGGTAAGTTTCCAGGCAAGCAGCGGAGGAGGAGCACAATGCGGGCGACCTTCAAGGGCTTCCTCCTGAGCCATGGTATCGGTAGGCCAACTGCCACCAGGCTGCCTATCCGAAGCCATGTTGAGCACAGCGACACTCCCGATGCCACGATCTGCCAAGGACTCGGTCATCATGATGGCAGCATCGAGAGTACCTTCGTTAAAAACCTTGACCCGTGTACCATGAGAGAACGGCTGTCTGTCACCGCAGCCGCCCCCATCACAATGGCCATGGCCATTAGAGAGCTCAAATTGTGGGCAGTCGATGAGATCTAAGTCGGGAACAGTGTCCGAGGTGAAGAGCTACGATTCTGAGAGTTGTATATGGGGAAGCTCTTGCACAATGCCAGGCAAGGGGGCTGTAGTCTAGCTACCACGGCGGACAGCACAGCGCGAGGTTTACGGACAGATTGCGGAATTGGCATGTTGTGTGAGTAGGGGGTCGTCGTAAAGGTAGAGGAGAGGGGAGGGCAGATTCATGTATGAGAGGAGTTGACGTGCAATGCTGCGAGAGACATCTGCTGTTACAGGGAGAATATAGTTCAGATAAAGGCAGCAATTACCTGAAGCCGACGGGTGACTGCCCTCTTGATGTAACAGGTATCAGCATAGTCTCCAATTCAATTAGAGGTAGACATGTAGATACTCCTCAGGATACTCCCAGGTACACCATCTACCTACTCTGCCCAACATCTCGTGCTATGGGTCGCGTTTAACTGTTTGTCAGCGCCCAACAAAGGTGAATAAACGAGAATGAGTCACAGTGAACAATGGTAGCAAGCGAGTCCGACCATATTTCACGCCTTGCCGAGTCTTGCGGGAACATGATGAGGACCAGAGGGCCTGGAATGGAAAGAAGTCAAAATCATCATGTTTGTTAAAAGGCCTAGGAGGTTGGGTGGCTTGTCACAGGATCTACAAGCGCAACGATGCGATCCCTGGATGTAAGTGGTGTGGACGACAAGAAACAGGTACGAGGCACACCTAACACGGCAGCTTGAGGTGATGGTAGTATGCTGGGTCACCAAGCCGAGACTGGAAGCATTGGTTAAAGGACCTGTGCACGGCCGGGTACCTCGCAGCTCACAGCTGTTTCTGTTGGGCAGGCGTCGGGCAACCTTGAGCCCCCTTGTCTCTGTGGCTGGTGCGCATGCATTTGTTATGCATATATGATGCATATGATGCATATCTTGCATCCCATCAACGGAGCTTACCTAAGATGGGGTGAGATGCATGGTGGGACGGGCCACCTGTGATTCGCCAATGGAGTATCCCAGGAGCGGTGACTGTGTTGATTCGCTCCGAAAGCGCAGCAGGATCAGAAAAAATAACGATACTTTCTTGGTGAACGTGGATGGATTCATGCCATAAGACGGGCACTGCTCACCTCATCCTCCTACGCCCACCCGTATTACCTCATTCCTCATACCGCCAACGTTGTTTGCCCTCCAAGGCAAAATTATAAGGAAGGGCAACCGTCATTCCCATCCCGAGTACAGCTCTAGAAAGCTCTCGCTCAGTTTTCTCTGCTTCTGCCTCTGCTTCTCGTACATGACTGTGCCTGCGTTGTGTGTCCATGTAGTTTAGTCAATCGAGGCCACAACCAGCCCCTCCTTTCCTACCCTTCCATCCTCCCGCTCCTACTCCTGTCACAAATTTCGCCATGGCAAAACTCGTGAATGGCGACAGCGCCCATGGCCCGACTCGCATCAATATTCTTGGCCAAGACTCCATCATAGTGGACCACGACATCTGGCGCAACTTCGTGCCTCATGACCTCCTCGATGACCTCAAGTCCTCCACCTACGTTCTCATCACCGACACAAATATCGCTCCGCGCTATGTTCCCGCCTTCGAGTCCGTCTTCCATCGCGAGGCCGATGCCCGCCAACTGCAGACCCGTCTGCTCACCTACACCATCCCTCCTGGTGAGACCTCCAAGGGCCGCGAGACAAAAGCCGAGATAGAGGACTGGATGCTGTCCCACCAATGTACACGGGATACTGTCATCATTGCCCTCGGCGGCGGTGTCATTGGTGACATGATCGGCTACGTGGCTGCCACCTTTATGCGTGGTGTCCGTTTCGTCCAAGTTCCAACCACCCTCCTATCTATGGTGGATTCCTCTATTGGCGGCAAGACCGCCATTGATACCCCCCTCGGCAAGAACTTGATCGGTTCTTTCTGGCAACCGCGCCGCATATACATAGACTTGGCTTTCCTCGAGACACTGCCCGTTCGCGAGTTCATCAATGGCATGGCCGAGGTCATCAAGACTGCCGCAATCTGGGACGAGGCCGAATTCACCACTCTGGAGCAGAATGCCACGCTCGTTCTGGAGACCATCCGTTCCAAGGTCAGGGACCCCTCAGAACGGCTCTTGCCCATTCGCGATGTGCTCAAGCGCATTGTTCTTGGGTCAGCCCGTGTCAAGGCCGGTGTTGTGTCCAAGGATGAGAAGGAAGGTGGTCTAAGAAATCTTCTCAACTTCGGTCATTCGATCGGTCACGCCATTGAGGCCATTCTAACCCCCCAGCTGCTTCACGGGGAGGCGGTCGCCATTGGTATGGTCAAGGAGGCTGAACTGGCCCGTTACCTAGGTGTTCTGCGACCTGGCGCTGTCGCTCGTCTAGTCAAGTGCATTGCTAACTATGATTTGCCTACCTCTATCCACGACAAGCGTGTTGTAAAACTGACCGCTGGCAAACAATGCCCTGTCGACGTTCTATTGGAAAAGATGGCCGTCGACAAAAAGAACGACGGCCGAAACAAAAAGATTGTCCTCCTGTCTGCGATCGGCAAAACGCATGAGCCTCGGGCTACCACTGTTGAGGACGGCGCGATTCGAGTCGTGCTGTCCCCTGCCATTCACGTCACGCCAGGCGTTCCCAGAGATCTCAAAGTTGAGGTCACCCCCCCTGGATCTAAGAGCATCTCGAATCGTGCCCTTGTCCTAGCTGCTCTGGGTCAGGGTACTTGCCGAGTCAAGAACCTGCTCCATTCTGATGATGTTGAATACATGCTATCGGCCATTGGCCAACTCAACGGAGCTACCTACTCCTGGGAGGATGCTGGCGAAGTTTTGGTGGTTACTGGTGAAGGCGGCAAGCTACAGTCCAGCCAGGAGCCCCTCTACCTCGGGAACGCTGGTACTGCATCTCGTTTCTTGACCACGGTCGTCGCGCTTTGCGCCCCTGCACAATCAACATCGACGGTCCTGACAGGCAATGCAAGAATGAAAGTCAGACCAATCGGGCCGCTTGTCGATGCTCTGCGATCCAATGGAATTAATATCAAGTATCAAGGCCAGGAGGGCAGCTTGCCTGTACAGGTGGACGCTGCCGGTGGTCTTGACGGCGGTGTCATCGAGTTGGCGGCCACCATTTCGTCGCAATACGTCTCCTCGCTGTTGATGTGTGCGCCCTACGCCAAAAAGCCTGTGACCCTCCGGCTGGTCGGTGGAAAACCTATCTCTCAACTTTACATCGACATGACCATATCGATGATGCAGACGTTCGGCATAGCTGTCACGAAGTCCCCCGATGAGCCATACACATACCATATCCCCCAAGGTACCTACAAGAACCCCGAAGAATACGTCGTGGAAAGCGATGCAAGCTCGGCCACATATCCCCTTGCTGTCGCAGCCATCACCGGCACCACCTGCACGGTCCCTAATATTGGTGCCAAGTCACTGCAGGGTGACGCACGCTTCGCTGTCGACGTTCTCCGCCCAATGGGATGTAAGGTTGAACAGACTGATATTTCGACAACGGTCACAGGGCCCAGTCCCGGCGGCTTAAATGGTATCAATGTAGATATGGAGCCAATGACGGACGCATTCCTGACAGCCTCCGTTCTCGGTGCGGTTGCGTCCGGTGAGACGACCATTACGGGTATTGCAAACCAGCGCGTCAAAGAATGCAACCGTATCGCGGCCATGCGAGAACAGCTTGCAAAATTTGGCGTGCACTGCAGAGAGCTAGATGATGGCATTGTTGTGTCGGGAAAGAAATATACAGAGCTCACAGAGCCAGAGGGAGGCGTTTACTGCTACGATGATCACCGCGTGGCCATGAGCTTCAGTGTTCTGTCTGTAATCTCACCAAACCCCGTATTGATACTGGAAAGAGAGTGCACAGCCAAAACGTGGCCCGGCTGGTGGGATGTGCTGGCCCAATCCTTCCGTGTAAGCATGACAGGGGATGACACCGAAGCTTCCAGGTCCAAAGAGGGTAAAAACGACAACCAAGGTCCCTCGGTATTTATCATTGGGATGCGTGGCGCAGGCAAGACAACGACCGGCGGCTGGATGGCTAGCATTCTGGGCCGTCCTTTCATTGATCTCGATCATGAGCTAGAGCGACGGGCTGGAATGACAATTCCTCAGATGATCCAGGAGACTCCCCGCGGATGGGACGGTTTCAGAAGCGACGAGCTGGAGCTGCTGAGAGATGTCATGAACAAACAGGGTCGTGGTCATGTGTTCTCTTGCGGCGGCGGCATCGTGGAGACGCCCCAAGCACGTGAACTTCTGGTTTCCTATCGTCAAAACGGTGGTGTCGTGCTTCTTGTCAATCGCGATGTCGAGCAAATGGTGGAATATCTGATGCGAGACAAGACTCGTCCTGCCTACTCTGAAGAGATACGGGGCGTCTATGAGCGAAGAAAGCCTCTGTTCCAGGAGTGCAGCAACTACGAGTACCAGAGTCCGTACCTCGATCCCTCCGGAGGACTGCGTGACCCTCCTATCGATTTCATACGATTTGCCTCTGTGATCGGCGCTAACAGCAAGCATTTCGAAGAGGTCAAGAAAAAGGATACGTCTTTCTTCGTATCCCTGACCGTGCCCAATGTATCATCCGCATTAGAGATTATCCCGCGTGTCTGCGTTGGTTCAGACGCGGTCGAGCTTCGTGTCGATCTTCTTGACGACCTTTCGCCGGAGTCTGTTGGGAACCAGATCTCGCTCTTACGATCTGCATCTAAACTGCCGATCATTTTCACATTGCGATCCAAGTCACAGGGTGGCCGGTTCAGCTACGAATCAGAAAAGGAAGTTCTGCCTCTTTTCAGAACGGCTATGCGAATAGGTGTCGAATATGTCGATCTGGAGATGGGCCTTTCGGACGATACCTTGGACCAGATCTTGAAGTCGCGTGGGGGCTCCACGCGTGTCATCGCTTCCCACCACGATCCTGAGGGCAAGCTTTCATGGAAGAATGGTGGATGGCAGCCGTGGTACAACCGTGCTCTACAATATGGAGACATCATTAAGCTGGTGGGTGTTGCTAAGAACATCGAGGACAACTTTGCCCTTCTGAGTTTCCGTGACAGGATGTTCGCCGCTCATGGCAAACCCATCATCGGGCTGAACATGGGATCTCTTGGCAAGCTTTCTCGGGTGCTAAATGGGTTCCTGACGCCCGTATCCCACCCTGACTTGCCATTCAAGGCCGCTCCCGGCCAGATGTCGGCAGCGGAGATCCGGGGTGGGTTGGCCTTGGTCGGAAAGCTGGAGAAGAAACAATTCTACTTGTTTGGAAAACCCATCTCAGCATCGCGCTCGCCCGCTCTACATAACACTCTATTCCGACAGACGGGCCTGCCCCACGAGTATTCCCTCTTTGAGACGGATAACGCGGCAGATGTGCGCAAGTTGATCCGTGCCCCTGAATTTGGTGGTGCTTCGGTGACAATACCCTTGAAGTTAGACATCATGGCTCTACTCGACGACGTCTCCGACTCGGCCCGTATCATCGGCGCAGTGAATACGATCATACCGTCCCGATCGCAGGATGGGGGAGAGACGCGCCTTCTTGGCGATAATACCGACTGGATGGGTATGGTCTACTCCCTGCGGGCGGCAGGCCTGGTATCGCCAGGCCAGAGTAGTACGGGTAGCGCGATGGTTGTAGGCTCGGGTGGCACTACTAGAGCTGCCGTCTACGCATTGCACTCGCTCGGCTACAGCCCTGTCTACATCGTGGCGCGGAACTCGAAGACGGTAGAGGAATTATGTTCGTCTTTCCCCGAGGATTACAACATCCAGAGAGTCGAGGACGCTAGTCACGTCCGCCATCTACCCAACGTAATCATTAGTACGGTGCCCGCGGACAAGCCAGTCGACCCTTCTATGAGAGAGTTGCTGGTGTCTGTCTTGCGGCAGCCGAGACACCCCGGAGGCTCGCGAGTCTTCCTGGAGATGGCATACAAGCCTCGCCATACGGCGTTGATGGGCTTGGCCGAAGATTCAGGTTGGATCACTCTTCCAGGGTTGGAAGTCCTTGCCTCGCAGGGCTTCTATCAGGTACGTATTGGCCCCGTATTGGGTGACACATCCACAACTTGCCTATTCTCTTCCGCTCACGAATTGTTATAGTTCCAGCTTTGGACCGGTATTACGCCCTTGTTCTCGGAAGTCCGTGCAGCGGTACTGGGCGATTAAGGTGGGGGAAGTAAGGGGTCCTGGTGAATAAGGAGGCATTTACGGCGTTAGTGGAATCAGCGGCGTATCGTTCACGATGGTAACGTGTAGGGGGAAAATGTATGCGAGAGATAGCGATGTTTTACTATATACATTTCATGCGCTTGAGCTCTTGACCCTGGCCAATCTCAACTCGCCTCCACCTCTCTTATACCTGGATAAAGCGACTGAATGGCGACGCGCCGATGTGTTGCCCTCCGAGTACATGACTACAAATTGGCACCAACGAACGGGTCCATATGCCACGCATCACTCATAGTAGTCCAAGGCCCGGTATAGGATAGTGTTCGCCTCATCCACGGACTCACGGATGCCCTATTATCTCCCGACACGGCGTTGGACGTGTAGTATTCTCCGATGTACGCAAGGTTTGGACGAGGCTGGGCCTTACGTTGCCGATGCCGAAAGGACTCAAGCCGGCTTAGATACAGTGCGATGTACCAACCAAGTACGTATCGGCCACCCTTTATACGGTGACGCAAACAGAATGAATTAAGCCAACTGTAGAGTAGACTATATTTAAATCATGCCCGGTTTCTCGAGCATGCTATCTCTCTTCAGAGTATCCGATTGCTTGACAGGTAGGTACCATTTTCCAGAGTGGCCTTCGAGTTGAGGAATAATCAACGGGTTTGAGACCACGGTCACTAGCATTCAATAGCCACGACGTGTTCCGACATCGGTTGAACACATCTAGTCATCGATTCCGTCAATGAATATGTCATGGTAATCCGAGTAGAGTTTACATGAGCCGCATGTAAGATAATCGGTTCACGTACGTGCTGACGACCAGGGTGACGAGGATCTGATCTGGGGAAATCGGTATTTATAGAAACGAGAAACAATGCCTCGGCCCGTCCAAGAGACATCGCCTCGTCGACAGTGTTGATTACTCTTACCTGGTAGTGATTAGGTCCCGTGTGTCATGGTTTATAGTGTAAGAACTACGAGATGACAGCAGTAAACTAGGTAGCTTATACCTACACTGGATGATCACGGGTAAGTTGCAGTGTTGCAACCGTCATCACAATAGGGAACACCAGCTACATTGCCCAATCTAGACCAAACCCACGAAGCCATCGTGAAATGCTCACGCAGCCTTCCAGCCTCGATCGACGGGTCTTTGTCAGCCAGCCCGCGCATCCGGGCTCCGCCGCGGTGCCAGGTTACGAATCCTTCCCACCCAGGCCTGTCAGCAAAACAAGAGCTAAACCCACCATACACTTGACAAAGATGGACAATGCCGGACAGCATGCGGCTCCGCGCAAAGCCCCCCCCAAAGCGGAGACGGGAGCGAACCCGTATTAGCAAACGCCGAGCGCCCATAAGGCAAACATGTAGAATCGCTACATATGTGGCCTGTGGCTTAGGATTGCTTGGGGTCTCACCTTTGACGTGTACCTGCACCTCACCCACCTCGGTAAAACCCGGCAGGAACAGGTTTCTGGGTGGACACTGCGTGGCATACCAACATCCCAAGTCCGTAAGTGAGGCGAGCGATGCAACATGGGAGCATTCATGGAATTCCCGAAATAAACAGTGGTTGAAATGTGGAATCCAAGATGGTACGGTACCATGGGCAGGGTGTGGAATCAAGCTTGAAAATGCCCGCGACCTCATTGGCACGGCGTTTTTGCTTCCCATGTGCCGGGTGGCTGGAGAGCCGAGCAGTATGTGTGCACGTGGCTGAGTCGTGCTGTGGCGAGTGCCCCGTGCCTTGATAGAGACCCTGCATTTCTCGAGAAGGCCCCCCAATTGTGATGTGTGAAAGCGGGCGGGCACTGGCAAAAAGCTCGTGCTCGGTCGCTACCGAACCAGACACGAAGACGAACCCCCCAATAATCCCAACTCATCAATCAAGAAATCAGGGTCCCGACGAAACCACCTGGACCCGCGACAAGTGCAACGGTAGGTACTGGGCTGTACTGGGCACTCTCGTTACACCCAGACAAACGGGGAGCCGGCGACTTGACCAGCACCAACTAAGACACAGGGTCGGTCCCCCTCCCCCCCTTCCGTCGTGAAAGCTGTCGGATTGCATCAACGCGCATTCGATTCCCAGACTCGTCTCTTATTTGCGATCCGTCTAGCCCGTCCCTATGCGATTCCATCAATCATGGAGATGTCATCACTCGGTTTCACCCACCTGCAGATCTGATCGGCACTTACTTCACTGACCTCAGGTACCTTGGCAAAAGTTCTTGGGGGAGCTTAGGCCACAGAGCAAAGCTTCATGATTTGCTGACAGTTGATCAGCCAGTTATTGTTCTGCAAATAGCCTGGGTGGATGAATAACGCTATCGATTCACTGGTATCTCGGGAAGTAATCTGAAAAGCTGTCTGTATTGTGCCATTTTCACGATTCATAGTGGCCTGTAACTAGCCCTGCGATTTCATTAGGAACTTTCATGATGGAATACATTCACTGTTGCATTTGTGGTACTCCGATCAGTTCTCTGCGATCCTTTTTATTGTATGCTCGCAAGGGTGGCCACTTGCTTTGAGTAGGCTAGTCTAATTTCTCAGTCTAATTTCTCATAGTCGTACAGGTTTTGTATCGATGTCTTCCAAATTAAATGTTGTTGGGATGTCAGATCAGCCACACCAAATCATACATGCCATCATTAAGTATCGTCCCGTCATCACTTCTCCGACAATATGTCTAAACGGAAAGAACCGCACCGTGAGTTTTGCGTCCGAACCTGAGAACCCAACAAGAAACCGAAGGAAAGAATATACACCAAAAGCAGAAAAATATATTAGAATAATTATTCGTGCCCAAAATCTTCACTTTGTCTAACCCCGTAAATGCCAGTCCCAAACCCCATTCGTGTCGTGAAGAAACAAAGAAATAATGCCGTGCGCCCGCTTGGTGAAAATATACGCTGTCCGTTTGGAGTAAGCGGGAGATCGAAAATCGGAATAGTGGGATGATTCGTGACATGGGAGACATCATAGTGCAGACCACGATCAGGATAGATGACCTGAAGCAGTACCATCGACGTCGAGGTCGAGGGTCCGGGCGTGAAAACCGGTCGCAAATGACGTAGGTGGTAACGGCCAGAGGTGGGATCGTGGTTCGGCCAGCGAACGTCATTCTAGCCGACCTCAGCCAATTGGAAGAATCGCAGAACCAATAAGGGTGGGTCGATGGAGAACATGAGCCGTTTAAGGGTCCAGCCCGCCATCATGCATTGTTTTAGCTGCAGCCATCCCGCATCGACCCCGCAGGACCCTGCATGCCTCCAGGCCTGCCTCTGCGCAAGTGCGCGAGACCCTGATCGTCCAATGCCCGTCACTTGAGACGAAGAGCTCAGCCCATCTACATGGCTCGCTTTCGGTGCTTGCCCGGAAATTCCACGTCGGGATGACATACTCGGTAATGGCGGGTCAAGGCATCTGCCCGGCTGAAAGTCTTTTCTTCCGTGCAGAGGTCACAGCGCACCTTTTGCTTGCGCGCATTGTGAATTGTATCCTCGTGTCTGGTAAGGTCGTAAGGTCGAGAGAACACCGTATCACAAGGCTTGCCTGTGCTCGGATTGATCCGGTCACATCGATGTGGCCCAGCTTGACTGTTGAGTACGCTGCCGGACATGACAGTAGTCGGAGAACGGATGTGATTTAGTGCATTCGCTTGTCGGTGACCTTCCCTCTTGTGCTTTTGTAAGAGTGCCGGTGTCTCAAATCGCAAAGTGCATCCGTGATATGTGCAAGTATAGGTACCACTATCAGCATTCGTCCTGGCTGGTTTCTCAACCAGTGGCTCACTGCTATCCGACGCGGAACCATCCGCTGAACTCATCCGCGAGAAGTTGGATACGGACGGTGTAGTTTGCTGTTGCTGGCGCTGCGACACAAAAGGATACTGCTGAGGGATTTGGATGCTGGTTGGCATGGAGAAGTTGAAGGCGCTTTGCATCGGTGTGGTTGCCATGGACTGAAAGGATGGATTTGCTTGCTGTGAAGGCGCTCGAGTGGCTGTTGTTTCCTGTGGGAACAGCGGAGCATTGGAGTAATCCTCCCCGTCGGGAAAGTCGAGCATGGCATCCTTCGGTGAGATTGTGCTGGGCGTTCCTTGCTGCTGGTTGGCATTGCGGGTCATTTGCTGCTGAAGCTCCCTCGCATCCTGCTGCGCTTTTCTCTTCTCCCGAATCTGTTGAGCCGACTCGAGTCGCAGTCCAACTCTGGGGAATTCGTCTACGGTCGAGGCGTATGGAGACCCATGTCTGAAGGGTGAACGATCGCGAGATCCGACGGACACAGGCGACTGCGCCGCGCTCAGGTGCTGGCTGTTGGCGTCCTGAAGTCTTTTGGCAAACAAGTCGTTGTTTGGCGATACAACCATTTGAGCCTGTGAAGGCGGCGAGGCTGATGTAATGGTGAAGTTTGGATTGTACAGCTCGTCATTATAGATGTCTGTCATGGTGCGGTCGAGCTTGGGGACGTTGGTGGTATGAGCGAAGGCTGCTTGGTTGGAAAGAACTTGTGAGTTAAAGTCAAGGTTCAGGTCCAAGACATGTTGGCCTGAAGAAGAAGAGGAATTCTCACCATTCTTTGTTCTGCGCAAATCTTCCTCGGGCTCGTGATAGGATGGGGTGGCAGGTGAGTCACCACCCGCTGTAGAACTCGCCACTGATACAGGATGTGACCTCAGCGATGGAGCATTGGACAGCTCAGCTGCTGGTGCCAAACCTCGCTTCTGATGCCGGGGGGTTGTCAGACTAGGCAGACCATCCGTGAGGCTGATATTGCCTGTCGCATTTGGACCAGTCACGCCGGCACCGCTTGCGTCCAGACTGGTCAGCACGTTGGCGTATGAGATGTCCGCCATGTTCAAAGGCTTTCCCAACCCATAGGCGTAGTTGCTATCCGTCACGCCACTCATGTCGTGAAACCCATCGTTGGTCGGATCGGTAACAGCAATGTGTGGGTTGGATGTATTGGGATTGAACGGCGAAGCTGGGCCGTTGGAACCCAGAGACGACAAAGACGATTCTCGGTGGTGACCGAAGCGTTGGTTGCTTCTGGGAGTCTGCTGGCCTTGGAGCATCCACGAGTCGGAGGGCATGAGGTCGGGCACTTGGCTCAAGTTGTGACGGTCGAGCTGTTGGTGCGACTGCTGAGGCGTCGACGAGTTTCGATAGCGTTGCGTGGCCGCGAGGGCGGCGGCAGCGTCTAAGGTGAGGGCGGTTATGTTGCTGTTGTTTGCGAGATTGTAGTAGTGTTGTTGGTTGTTGTAGGGCTGGTGAGGTTGGTGATTTCTCGAGTAGTTGTTGTTGTGTGTAAGCATCATATTGTATGTCCCTCGGGTCGGGGTGACAGTGACGATCTTTGGAGCTAACAGTCGAGTCGAGGTGTAATTGACAGCGTTGGTTGGTAATAGTCGTTGTGTGATGGTGAGATGAAAGTGAAGGTAGTGTGGGGATGTGAACAAGGACGGTGGCGAAGGGTTATATAAATCTGGGTTGCAAAATGGTGGGTAGTGGGTGAGGGAGGTAGCTTTTGCTTGTCAAGCTTGTAGGTATGGCGTACGAGGTCCAGGTAGTGGGTAGTGGGGAGATACGGCAAGCGGGAGGGTCTTCAAGTCGCAGTCATGGACAGGGGTCAAGGTACTTTGTACTTTTTTTCCCCCCTTTAGCGCGGCTTGGGTGCGAATGCGGGTGTCATGCGGGCAGCACTTAACCTTTGAGCAGCTTTGGAACTTGCAAAGACAGAAGGGCTTGGAAGCGGGTCGTCCAAAAGAAGAGCGATAATTATGAATCAGAGGGTCACTGACAAACTGGGTCATGTGGTTGCAGCAGTGGTGACTTGCTCTTTGTTTATCTGGCTGTTCTTTGAGCAATGGCTTATACTTCGGGGTTTACCCAACTGCGAAGCGCGGGCGGTATACTGGACAGACCGGAGAGGATTAGAGTTGATGACTTTGCAAATAAATTTAGCGTGCAATTGGGCCATGTCAGGTTAGATGGGCGATCTAAGCATCTAAGCATCGAAGTAAGGCCAATCCTTCGATTCGGCACGTCGAGGAAAAGGCCAGTTGCTGTGTCCTGTCATCCTTCTCGAAGACTTGTCAGGCAGTTCTGTAAGCGGTCCGGGGGTACAGGTCGGGACGGTAGACATGGATGACGAGGGTGGAGACAGGTACCTAATGCGAAGGCCGATGGATTCCATTTATTTGATCTGTGGGCACTATCCACGCGCTGGCGAGCCAGACCAGACTTACCTACCTAGGGTAGAATGACGTAACCCCCACCTACCATCCGCCTTACACATACCCTGGACTACCTGTCTTAGGAAGCATAGAGAGGTATGTACCTTGTAACAGCCCGAAGGTGAGGTCCGTAAATCTGGTGCGGATGCACCCTACCTACCCTTCCAAAGGTACAGCGATGCCATGGTGGGCTGCCTGACGGACGCCAAGACGAGAGGAAAACTGTATCTGATAGGGCCTGTCAGCTTTTCCTGGTTTGTTATCAGCTATGTATCTGCTTTTTCTTCTCGTTTGAAGACGCTTTTTTCTTTTCCTATCTGGGTAAGAGATTTGCAGGGTCTCCTTGGTCTTGGTGTGCACACCCCCTATCAATTGCACATTTTTCTTGATGCAATGCTGCATCAAGACCATCATAGCTTGAGCAAACCGCTTCTGCCCGCCCACCAGAGTCAATGCCATTGGGCATCATCGCGACTATGGTTCGATTCCCGACCTAAAGCCGGACGATCGCTTCTTCTCTAGTATCGGAATCTGTCTTGCATAATCACAGAGATCCAATCACCTTACTTTCTTGCAGCTGTATCCTGCTTGCTGTGGAAGCTTCCAACACATTGACAGCTTCTGGTCGGCACTGCCACTACATACATCGGGTCAAGCCACAGCCAGCGCCACATCCATTAATTGAGCGACTTGGGACATATATTGCCATCTAGAGTCCAAGTGAAAGGTCAGTACCTGAGCAGGGTCCGAGTTGATTTCCTTTTTGGGAAATCCCTCGCGGCGCGTGAGCCTCTCTGCATTGTTGGTGGCTGTATCTCGTCAGTCCTACGTGCGCGTTGCAGCAAGAGAACCGAGATCTCAGAGCGTCACTGCATCTATCAGCTCACCTGCTCGTGTTAGTTGGCGCATAATCACACCATACATCTTTAGCCTGTGTAGCTGAATCACTAATGCACTTGAGAATGCAAGTTCCTACCAGTTGGTACACACCGGACGCACATTCTCAGATGGGGTTTCCTGATGATTGATCAGATTGCGCCGTGAATAGAAGCATATGTGCTTCGCTTCCCTGAGCAACTGGGCATGCAGCTGTCGGGATGTGTCGGAGTGGGCCGGGGTTGTACGCCTAGAATCACACGTTGCCCACGGCTTCTCCGGTAGGTCACGGCCAATTCGGCGTTAACGAGGCTGTCTCGGCCTGCATTGGACGTGGCACAGGATGAAATTGTTTGAATATCAATTCCTCAAATGCCTTTTTTACGTATGTCTCATACTGATCTGCTCGCTTTCGATGCAGTATGTGCTTACGAGTTGGTCAGCTCGATGCGTAAAGTTTCAACACCGGGGTTCGGCGGCGAGTGACCAACCATCCGCTAGATTCCAAAAAAAAAATGTAGGAGGCTCAAACGGGTGGTTATTCAGCCCTACGAGCGAGTGCCTTTGACTAATGCGGGTACCGCAGCTTTGGCAGACCAGTGACTCCCAACGCCGTTGGCTTTGCATACTGGCACCGATGGTTGGTAAAGAATATCTGTCTGATCGTAAGTCCGCCTTTGCGCAATCTACTAAGTATTAGTCAACATCCTTCCCGGCGAAAGGGCGCGCGCCTTTTCGGCTTCCGACACGATGTACCACCGAACACCAAATGAAGGTCCAGCATCGGGTTTTCGCGCCTTGATACCCATGCAATGCCGTATTAGTCATTCGCGCAAAGAATGAGGAAAAATGTGAAGTTGCATAAGATATGCATCCACATTACTAATTGCACTTGTAGCATTGGGAGTAGGTATGGCAGGGCATGCGACTAACAACTACAGTATCTGTGAGCGTGCGAGGCAATAGGTCGAGGGCACACCCAAACCACGACGAACTGGTCAGAACTCGAAAGGTGTGGAATTGCAGATGCAGATTGTACCCGAAGATCTAGCAATCTGGAAATCTAGGCGGTTGTGGGGCCTCGACGACTCCACTAGAAGCCTCTCGATGCTGCCGACCGTCACTTTTTGCTGTGGCTGTGTACCGTGCAAAGCTATACAACTGTGGTGCAGGATACCCAAAAGCGTATTGAGCATCAGGTACGGCCAGGCACGGCCCAACACTTCTGAACTACGCGTGCACATGGCTGGTCACGAGGTTCGCTTCTTTCGTGTTCGAGTTCGCTCTGGCTACCTTATGCCTCCACTCCGGCCGTTATTGTTCATCCTGGCACCATCTGGCATCAACATGAATGTCCGCTCACCCTTGGACCAGTACGGTCTGCCACGTGAGGCCTCCCTAGTGAGTCACAGTCGGGTCTCCAGGCTGCATAGACCTTGCCATAGAGGCCTGTGTTGTCCACCTCACGGCCTGGCTATCGCGAGGTACAAATCAATGTCACTTAGTTGTAGCCCAACATGGGGGTACCTAATGTACGTAGGCGTGCTGTAATGCAAGACGACCGAGTTTCTGTGCTGGGCTGGACTCTGTCTCGGGTGGTCTCTGTCTCGGGTCGCACGGGCTGCGAGGTGTTTGCGGCACATAGCACTGCCATGCCGCTCCTGAGATCGGGGGCCATGCAGTGTTAATCGTAATGAAATGCCAAGCGATTGGAGTTCTGACAGAAATTATGGGCTTTCGAAAAGAATACCATACTTCTGCGAGAGAAAAGCATGGAGAGCAGCTGCAAGGGGAGGGACCCTTGGAGCTCAGCCACACCGCCGCTGCTGGATAATGCTGCTTGTCCACGTGGGGCCAGCCGACCAATACCCGGGGGTGGCACAGGTGGCTCTTGGACTTGCAGATAGATACCCGGCACCTGAGTATACTATGCACTTGCCTTGATGCCTCAGTACAATCTGTACCTCTTAGCCCAATCGGCCACCCCCGGACGCGGAATGTGGGGTGGGGCAGCGTCTAGCCTTCCACCATTCTGGCTTCCACCAAGAAACTGGCGAACCATCTCTCTGTCTCAATGCATACCTACTGAGTAAAAAATCTGTTCCGCACATAGACCTGCATGGGCCAAAAGCCACATTGCCGCATCTCCGACTTGACAGCTACCTACCAGTCGTTGGGACGCCCTTTTCTTCAGCACGCATACGCTTGCCTAATTGGGAAATAGGTATGACTTGGGTCCTGGAAGCACGACAGCCAACATTTGACCTGTCAGCTCCAACTTTGCAACGTTCAATTGCTTCGCAAGCTTCGCAAATTTCACCAACACTGCAGGTGTCACTTGCCATGGCTGCGACCTTGATCTCCTCCCAGCTGAGAGTCCGACATTCACCCGCACAGCCTCACCGCGCTGCCTGTACCTGGCTTGGCAGCTGGTAGATCGGCTTATCAGCCACTCCGATTCGTCATGCTCAAGACCACTACTGCGTATCCCCAGTGCCGCAAGACGCGAATTCAGCTCGCGTCTATAGTTTTCGCGATTCGCAACCCTGTTCGGGTATTCGATGCCTTCAGCTGTGCATGGTAGGTAACTAGGAGGGATGTGTGGCGGAGGCAACGTCATGCGCAGGCGTTTGGTCTTGGGGGAGCTTCTTACGCTTGTCGAAATATAATGCCTCCGAGCATTCCGCGAGAGTGTGCCTCGCTGCAGTCTATACCACCATCCGCAACTCCTGTCCACTGGTCGACACGGGCCTTTGTCGGTGAGAAGGGCGGTCTGTATTAGTTCTGGGGGCGAAGGGCAAGCTTGCTCATGATGACATATACTGCGGGCTTGGCTCATACATTTCCTGCGGCTGGATACCTGTGTGTGGTATGTTGCCGTGTGTTGCGTAGATTATCTTGGTATACTTTAGTGTTGCCAAACTAACAGTAACTACTGCGGCGCGCTCAAGCTCCCACGGAACGACCAACTAAACTCATGCAACGTTTTTCCAAGTCAACCAATTGTTTGATCAAGTTGGTAGAAAAGCGTGGAAATTCATCGTTCAAGTGTGGCAAAGGCTGTCATGGATTCGGTAGCAGAGTGAGGGAGGGTTGCAATAGGCTAACAGCTATGTGGCGGGTAGGGTAGTAACTTGTGTGTTGATATCTAGCTTCTCCCAGGTATCTGGAGGCTCCCGCCACCTTGTATCTAGTAACCCTGGTGGAATAACCCTCGAGGGTTGAACTAATGAGTAGTGAAAATGCCGGTTGCCCAGCTGTATGACAAAGGGGGGTCTAGTGACCAACCATGGTCTTGATATCACGGTGTCGAGACCAGTCCTCTAGGTACAGCATTGACTCAGTCACAAGTCCTGGAACTCTGGGAATATTGAGGTAGCAACGAGATCTGTAATCCATAACTCCTGAATTGCGCATCACCATGAAACTTGGCATTCAGTTCGTGCCAGTGCACGTGACAACAAGTCAATACGATTTAGTTGGCTTAGCATGTATTGTGCATGGTTATTGCATCGGTACTGAGTCCAGCAGGGGAAGAAATGCCGGGTTGAAAGGATTTTTTTCATTCCTAATTGACAGTTCTAACTATAAAATCAGCAGCCGAAAGTGTTCATTATCAGTAAACTTCCTCTCGGTGCTGGCTTTTGCACGGGCTCAGATTGCTGAGCTATTGCGCACGGTTTTATGCCTACTATATACCTGGCTGAACATGGTGAAACCTAGGACTTTGTGAGCACCACATGAGCATAACCAGAATGGCGTCGCTTCTTTCGAATCACCGTACATTAGAGATAGTTACGGGTTCTGTTAGTACGAAGATAAATTGTTGGCAAATATACTTGGCTATCATTACATGTAAATGTTATCTTCGTCAACCGGAACGTTTGTCATGCCCGTTCGTTATGTTCATACAGCACGAGCGCTGTTTCTAACACCCGGTCTAAGTAACGAAGAGTACCGTCAACTTATATGATTGTATCTGGGCTCTCGGTGTGCCCTAACCAGACTATGCCTCATGATGTGATTTTAACATAACTAACTCTTGAGAGCGGAAGGGTTGTAGTGAGATTCGCAAACCCTTGTACTAAATATCGACGAGAACATATCTATAACCTCTTTTAGTCTCTAATATGACATTGGAATGTGCCAGTGAGGTAGTTACCGTGAGTAAGTTCTGCAGTTGGTCTCGTGATCGCCTGCTTGCAATTACTTTTGCGTCTTAAGAACCACGGCCGACCTCTTACAAGGCCGCAGGACATTTATAAGACTACGTAAGAAAAACAAGTATCGTGCAATTTGGAGGTGCAGATATATACATGGCTGTACTGCTCACCACGGCGACTGAATCGACATTCACTAGGTTTTAACCACGAGATCCTAGAGGGTAAGAGAATAATGCAATTTGACTTTGGGGACAGTACCAAGACTGTTGACTTCAAGGTGTGCTTCTGAATATACAAACGTACTCAGTACACTCTTCAAGCCGTAGGAATGGCTCGGGATGAAAGAGATTCGATATCCACTAGCCGCTGGACCCGAAGCATAAGGCTGAAACCCAGCCTCACCACCCACGTGACAATGTCCTCGGTATTTTGGACAAGATGGTCAAATTTAATGACAGGCTAACCCTGTACACATATAGAAAGCAGTCTGTACCAGTGAAATACAATTAATTTGCCGATGAGCTTGACTTATCTACTGTAATTACCTAGGCCTTTCTGATTATTGAGTTAGATAACTACATGCAGGTTAAGCGTGATCCGTACCTACCAGTCAAGTGAGGGAAGAGTAGCACTTTCTGAGATCACATCACACGAATCTATCACTAATAATGATGTCAAATCCAATTGATAATCAGTGCATGTATACAATGTTACCTTATTAGCTTGCTCGGGGCAGGTGATCTAACCATGGCGCCGGTAGTCCACGGAGAAGCACAGAGCACAAGAACAAACTTTGCACGTCGTGACCAGGCGTCCTACGACTCAGCCATGATGTAACATCTGAGTCCCCAAGTAGAACAACATGCTCGCAAGTGTAGTCGGTTAGAGGGCCAAGAGGAGCACTGATCGCGTTTTGGATATCGTCACGGGACTTTGTTGCCAGACTGTAGCAAATTACGGCAGGTGACGACAAGCTCACAGGATAGTCACATGGAATGATTAAAAGACCAAATTCAAGGCCTATATGCCTCACTACCACCTCCAGCAGCTGATTGGCAAATATTCGACACTGGCATCGAAACACAATCATGGTCAGTATCTGATAATTACAAGCAGAACCTCTCGCATACTACACACACGACTACGTATCCATAAACAGTATACCCAAGTCATGAGCATCCCAAGGTGTACACACAGGCAAGTGTAAATTTCAAGATACCATCAATCCAAACAGTGCCGAATGGGTACGATGGTGTTGCTTCGTAATCGGATGATACAAATCAGAACAGAATCGAAGCAAGCAAGTATGAGTTCACATTCTGGCCGCCAACAACCAGAACACAGCCCGCAACAACGAGTTACAGGCAGTAAATGATGGCGAAATCTAACACCATGTCTGTCACTTGCCGAAGAGCAGACTCGAGTATCTGATTCGAACTAAACCTTCGTATGCCTCGGCGAACTATAGCATACCTAGCCATTCGCCACCACGAAGCTGGTGAATATGCTTCCCACACTGGAATATTAGAAAGGCATGGGATTTACGACAACAAGAGACATGATTACGTGAAGAACAAACTATCTCATAAGAATATCGTATGTCGCATGGGCGCGAATTATACAGAGACTCGCAGATCACGCCGTCACAAACTTAGAATGGCAAGACGTGAGTCGCAGCGCCTGTGTTCTGACAAGACAAATAAGACATAAAATACAAACAAGTATATTGGCTTTCTATCTAAGTCAGGAGGCATACTACCGAATGGATATTATTATCCGTACAAGCTGCCTAGTGTCAAAACATCATTGACTGAGCAGGAACTAAGCGAACATGACAAGGCCCCAAAGCACCACTGACACCAACGCGCAAAGGACACAACGACCCGGCTCCACTAACGGCAACGCGAGACACGGCACGCGTCGTGCGACGGGAGGGAAATACGGAAGACGCGTCAAAAGTCACAGCAATGGAAGACATGCAGATTTGTTCTCAAACGTCCTTAGCGGACCATCGATTATGCCTCATAGGACCAATCCATGTAGTAGACCCCCATTCCCTTATGGTACAGTGAACACCTAAACGCAAAACCCAATTCCCATGATCATCATGACCTAACCAAACCACGTCGCAAAGTGTGGCCTCGAATTTGCGAGAAATGATATTTCATAACAGACGTGAACCCCATCCTCCCAATGACATACTCGCCCACCAAGTATGCAAGAAACGCTTAACCACCGAAACCGTACAGGGTGCGGCCTTGTCGCTTCAGGGCGTAGACAACGTCCAGAGATGTGACAGTCTTGCGCTTGGCGTGCTCAGTGTAGGTGACGGCATCACGAATGACACCCTCGAGGAAGGACTTGAGGACACCACGGGTCTCTTCGTAGATCACTGCGGGGAAAGACGCGTTAGAAGACCGGCCACAGGAGGCGTGGATATGATCAGGTGAACTTACTGGCTGAGATACGCTTGACACCACCACGACGAGCGAGACGTCGGATAGCGGGCTTGGTGATACCCTGGATGTTGTCACGAAGAATCTTTCGGTGACGCTTGGCACCGCCCTTGCCGAGACCCTTGCCACCTTTGCCGCCTGTAGAATAGACGCGTTAGTACATGAGACGTGGTAGGCAGGTAGATAAGAAGACGCGACGCGGTCCATCAACACGACGGGCAAAGCCGACATGGTGAAGAAGGATGCGAGACGCGCTGAGGGGTATGGATAGATGCTGATGGAGAGCAGTAGTACTTACGTCCAGTCATGATGAATGAGAAGATGGAGATGTGTGAAGAGGTTTGTTTGGTTGGGAGTACAGAGATGCAGTTGGGCAAGGCTGATGGAGATGCTGTATGAATGGAGAGAGGAGAAGGTCGGAAGCGTGGGGAAGAGAGGCGAGATTTAAATAACGAGAGGAGGGGTGCGGCAGGCGGAAATCAGATCAGCAAGTTGCCTTGGGCACTTTGGGTGTGGTGTGGCACCAGACGCGACTAGGAGTAGGTAGATTCAATCAATCAATCAGCCAGCCGGCCTAAGGTGGGAGACGGAAGACGCGATGTTTGGGGCCTTGTTGTGTGTTGTCCAGTGGTCCGGTCCACTACCTAAACCCACTGTGTTGGTGCTGCATTTCTTTGGTGCGGTGCCTGGAACTTGAGGGCGACCCCCCTGGGCGTAAGCACCTGGTCCGCCAATCAAAAATCAACGTTGGCCAAGTGGGTTCGGCTTGCTAGTAAACTTACTCCAGCCTGCAACGAATATCGAAACACAACATGCCTTTTTGGGCCTTTACCGCATCGGGACAGATTGATCGTTGACCTTCTTTAGATGCCGCGCTGCTGTCGCCCGTGCCTTGGACCAATCATCAATTTGCATTCCCTGGTCATAGGCACAACCTGTTGCAATTCCCTCTGGTTTCCACTCCTGTCTCTCTCACACACATACACTCTATCGCTCTATCCCGAGGTGCTATGTCATTAAAAGTTGGCCACACCAGACAGACACTGGCACGCCGGCCTTGCACTCCCAATCCCGAGACTTGGGTATTTCATATTATTCTATTATATCATCTCTTTACATTACCTTATTGGGTATAAAGTGTCTAGCAATTTGCTGCTGCACCTGTGATACCGTCCTTAGTTAGATCAACCGTCTGCCCCTACATGTACATTGCTAGATCTGGAGTATGCTGCACTCTGCCATTCCCGCCCTAATCCGTACCTATGTATTTATGTACCTCTGGCATTACATGCCTGCATGCACAGTCAAACAAACTTTACTCTTCATACCAGAGTTGGATCCTGGATATCTGATGTGGACATCATCGGCTGGATGTGCCTTGGGCCCAGCATCATTGTCGGACACTCAGTAGCATCGGGAACCTACTTTGTCTCAAGACAGGCACCTGATATTTCTTGAAGATACCTGTGCAGATCGTGTACATCCTAGATAGTAATTGATATACTGATCTTGTTCTGCACATTTACTAGATCTCTTTCAGGTGTTGTGTTGAATGCTGACATTGGAGGCTGAGTATGTACTTCGGTGACGGAGGGGAATAGTGGCATGCAACGACAGGCACAATTGTGTACAAGCTGCAGGTACCTCTCAGCTGTGGGTGAGCACATGCACCCCATCTGGAAGGCTCTCTCTATTCTGCATGCGATGGAAAGATGAAATGCAGCAGAAAGCGACCAATCAATTCAGTGGCATAGCGTGAATCCCAAAAGAGGAAAGGTTATCTCGACGCAGTCGCTGCACCCAATCAGAAATTAGCACTGCCTTTGCACGCTCGGATTTCCCACCTAAAATCAAAGCACTCCAACAATCCAAACCAGATCCCTGTCTGCCCCCGAACAAAATCACATTTTAGAGAAACTGATCCCACGCGACCGCACCAGTGCATGGGCCACCCACTGCAGAGAAGCCCAGAAAATCCAGATCACTGCCAACGCGCCTGCCTAGTAACCTGGGCCGCCTGCACTGCACACACAATCAGCGCACCTTCCGCCGCCCACTTTTCAGATATTTAAGCAGTCCCCCACCCCTCCCCAACTCTCTCTTCCATTCCACCATCTACAACCACACCTCCACACAACAACCCTCATCCGCACTCCAGACCATCGCGTCTTTTCATCACCACCAACCAGCCATCATCTACTTCATCATCCTCAACAATGGCCCGCACTAAGCAGACCGCCCGTAAGTCCACTGGTGGCAAGGCCCCCCGTAAGCAGCTCGCTTCCAAGGCTGCCCGCAAGAGCGCCCCCTCTACCGGAGGTGTCAAGAAGCCTCACCGATACAAGCCTGGTACCGTCGCTCTCCGTGAGATTCGTCGCTACCAGAAGTCGACTGAGCTCCTGATCCGCAAGCTTCCCTTCCAGCGTCTGGTAAGTCAATCATCATCCATTCACTTTGCGACCGTGGCGCCATCGCATTCCCCGCGACGCGCTTCACGATAACGCGCCTCAACATCCACTTACCCAACACACGACGCTAACCCTTCCTGAACACAGGTTCGTGAGATTGCCCAGGACTTCAAGTCCGACCTCCGCTTCCAGTCTTCCGCCATCGGTGCCCTGCAGGAGTCCGTCGAGTCTTACCTCGTCTCTCTCTTTGAGGACACCAACTTGTGCGCCATCCACGCCAAGCGTGTCACCATCCAATCGGTCAGCACTTCCAATTATTCAATATCACTTCACCTGCCACAGACTACTAACAGCTTCTACAGAAGGACATCCAGCTTGCCCGTCGCCTTCGTGGCGAGCGCAACTAGAGTGTTTCCCATCTCTTGATGGCCTGTCAATGATTGGGTCTTAGGAGGGTTGTTTGGGGACGTACTTATGATACACTGGGATGGCATGACGATTTCGGTTCTTCAGGGAAAGGGTAATCAAGGCGTTTATGAATGCGTTGTTTTTACAGGCATGGGTTGTATATCAGTGATAGGCAGCGGCCTCTTTACGGCCTGCGATACTGAACAAGGAATCTGAACATGAACAAACAAACAAACTAGTCTTCTTCTTACCACGTGTGACTTGTTGATATTCTGGCTCTGCTACCTTCCTCTTAAGCGCGAGCCACGAACGGCGACCGTGGCAATGGCGCGACGAATCCAAATAACGCCCGGCACTATAACTGCGGGAACGGCCCATCAACACTAAGTCGCTGAATGCCAGACCAGTGTAGCATTTACTTCGCTTCATCTCGTATACATGACTTGTACTGCCTTCACGCGATGTCGACTCAGGCTTTTGTCCACCTATACACTATCAAGAATGATGTTGGATTCTGTACCAAGCTGAATAGTTTCATAGTTTGCTAGTAGTAGAATAAGATGTATTATCCTTATATATATATATATACCTACTTCCCTTGATCACATCATGGCTGTCGATATTCTACTATCATCCTCGCCGGAAACATCTTATAGCACAGCCTTCCAGCCCGCGGTGCCCGGCTTCTCTAGCCCCAAGAACTGCGCGACCTGGCCCAAGTGATCGACGCCCCAGAACGCCTCGGTCTTGCCCTCGTCGTTGGTGCATACGAACCACGGGAGGCCGAAGGCGCCAGCCGCGAAGGCCTGGTCCGTGTTCTCCTGGAGGGCCGTCTTGCCGGTGGTGGTGGCGGCGGCGAGGACTACGGGGTGCGAAGGGCAGATGGTCAGTTGAGGCTCGAGTGGGTTTCTCGGGGGGTTTCGGTGAGGGTGTCTTTGTACTGGATGTCTAGGGATGTTTGGGGTGGGGGGGGGGGGGGGGGGGGGGGAAAAAAAAAGGATCGGGTAAATACCGTAACCATCCCACTTGCATTTTTACAAAAACAAAAACAAAACATTAATAACGGTCCCCAGGACAAAAAAAAAAAAAAAAA